>CM019068.1:148177078-148656582 GCA_009667805.1 Leptobrachium leishanense | reverse complement strand
GGGTCTGGGCCCTGGGTTTGGGTCTTGGGGTCTGGGCCCTGGGTCTGGACCCTGGCCCTAGGGTCTGGGCCATGGGTTTGGGCCTAGGGGTCTGGGCCATAGGGTCTGGGCCCTGGGTTTGGGGTCTGGGCCCTGGGCCTAGGGGTCTGGACCCTGGGCCCTAGGGTCTGGGCCCTGGGCCTGGGGTCTGGGCCCTGGGTCTGGGCCTTGGGGTCTGGGCCCTGGGCCTAGAGGTCTGGGTCTGGGCCCTGGGTCTGGGCCTAGGGCTGGGCCTAGGGGTCTGGGTCCTGGGTCTGAGCCTAGAGGTCTGGGCCTAGGGGTCTGGGCCCTGGGTCTGAGCCTAGAGGTTTGGGCCTAGGGGTCTGGGCCTTGGGGTCTGGGTCCTGGGCCTTGGGGTCTGGGCTCTGGGTCTTAGGGTCTGGGCCCTGGCTCACCACTCGCTGTCTTCTATCTTCTTTTCTTCTGCTCTTCTTTTCTTCACCTTTTCTTCAATCTTCTTCTCTTCTTTTCTTCTGATCTTCCTGGTCCCTCCAGCTCCGGCGCGCAGCTTCACTGAGTGGAGGGGCGGAGCCAAAGCAACGTGCTTGGGAGGCCCCTCACACACTGCTTGGCCCCGCCCAGCCAGGAAGTGAAGCTGCCAGGAGCCGGAGGAGACACAGTGTCTCAGTCTCCTCCGGCTCCTGCAGCAGCAGCAGGGACACAGCTCCGGATTCGGACTCATCGAGTCCGATACCGGAGCTGTTAAAGGGCGACGCCGCTGCCGTCGGGGGCCCGGGATCCTCCCCCCGGGACCCGGCGGCCCGGGCCCCCACCGGGCCCGGGCCCCTTACGGCAGTATTGGGCGTAATGCCCTGATGGCGGCCCTGCTGAAGGTGTTATTGCTGCAAATCTCTGATACGCTCATACACACTGTACATTACTGTGAGTTTTATTGTTGTGGTTTCTGGGATATGCTCATTCACACTGCACATTAATGTGGGCTTTATTGCTACATACCCCCAGGGTGTAGGGAGGAGGATATATAGTTATGTATGTGAACGTATGGCTGTGTGTATATTTGCATGTATCTGTCTTTAAACAGGCTGCTTTGCGTAAAATTCTGCACCTGTTTCCTTGTCCGGTGTTGCCCCCTTGTCTTGTACCATAAAGGATTGTATTGTGCACAGAAATCACCACAATATCTGCTGCCTGCACTCCACAAAAAGAATTACAGCTAGCGTCTTGGCCAGCATCGTGAGGTACAGGTAGGAGACTGTTGGTACAAGTCAGCAAGAGGTTAAATGGGCCACTCTACTCAAATTTCACTCCTTTTTAACATTTAACCACTTTGCTGCTGACGACGTGCTGAGCGCATCCTCTGGTTTCATGTTTGTGTGTAGAGGATGTACTCGGCACGTCGTTGAAGTCTTTGTGAGATCCGTCAGGTCGACATAGTGATTCCCAGAGTGAGACTGAGGGACTTTTTCTCCAGTCTCCCTCTGCTCCTGGCGGCCAGAAGAGGTGAATGGAGCAGTCGTTCTTTTTGCTGGATGAGAGGTGAGTATCTGATTTTTTTGGGGGGGGGGGGGGGTTCAGCTGTTGCTGACTGATTCTGCAGAAGTGGAATCCATTAGCACCAGGTCCTGGTTGTGAGTAAATGTTCAGTAACCGCAACGGACGGTAATCAGCGCTAGTAGATTGTAATGCTAATGCTGATTAACACTTTCCACTCCCCATGTTAAGTATAGGGAGCTGAAAAGTGCAAGATTCCAAACGGTAACTGGTTTTCTAACAGATTAGCGTTTGGATTTTAATATTGGTGCGCCCGCGCTAAACTAACAATCTTTTGGATGAAAAAATGTGGTAAAATAAATTTACACGCTGCATGTGATCAAAATCCAAATTTAAATTTTTTGATCTAGCATTTTGGAGGTGACATGATGTATACCGGGGTCATTGGTCCTCTAGCTCATTTGGAACTATATCTCCTATGTTGCTCGGCCAATAATTAAGATAGATGAGACTCATTGGAAATGTAGTTTCAAAACGTCTGGGTATTGAAGGTTGCTTAACCCCTGAAGCATACACATAGTAATGGTGTGTGTGTGTCGTTGTATGTATGTATGTATGTGATATATATATATGTGTGTGTTTTGAGCTTTTGGGTGCACACCCTAATGCAATAGGCTGCGCACGCCTATGCCGATGGGAGTATATATATATTAGTGCCCCACGGGAATGGTGATGATGAAAAGGAGGATGAGGACCAGGGAGTTACCACACGCGCAGCGAATAATATATATAAACACCGGGATCCGTACCAACACAATCCCTACAAAAGCGCTATGCAGATGCCTTTGCGGGAAGTGCCAGGCCCCCCATTAGCGGATGGGAATCCAGGGCCAATGCAATACACATACGTCCCATTCACAACAACAGATCTTTTTAATTGGAAAACACACACACCACTGTATTCCACAAATCCCGCAGCAGTGGCCAGTATGATAGAGTCAGTTATGCTCACACATAACCCCACATGGGCAGATTGTCAGCAATTAATGTTGACAATGTTTACCACAGAGGAAAGAGCCCGGATAAATAGTAGCGCGCAAAAGATTTTACTCGCCCAAGCCGTAGCAGATGCTAAGCCTCATCCAGAAGCATGGGCGGAGGAGCATTACCCCAAAACAGATCCTAAATGGCCGTACAATACAGTTGAAGGAGTTGCCCATCTGCAGACATACAGAACAGCAGTAATAATGGGTGTTAAAGCGGGAGGAAAGAAGCCCACAAACATGGGAAAAATAGCAGATGTAATACAAGAGGTTAAAGAATCCCCAAGTGCGTTTCTAGAGAGATTGCTGGATGCGTACAGGATGTATAGTCCTATTGACCCAGAGGCAAGGGAAAATCAGAGGTTAATTAACTCTTCGTTTGTGGGTCAGTCACAAAGGGATATACGGAACAAAATACAGAGAATAGATGGGTTTTTGGGAAAAGGTATTAGCGAGTTAATTGAGATCGCTAATAAGGTGTATCATAACCGGGATTTAGAGGAAATAAAGAAACAGAAGGGACATACCGGGGTGGTTGGATACATGGGGAATGGTGGAGGACGAGGTGGCCCAGACAGAGGAGGGCAAGGGGTAGGGGGGCTAGAGGAAGAGGAAGGGGAGCCCCTAGGGAACCCCTAGGACCCAATCAGTGCGCGTGGTGCCGGGGTGAAGGTCACTGGAAAAACGACTGTTCTGCATTTTTGGCTAAATTTGGGGGAAAGGGTGAAGTTGGGGAGACGGGAGGTCAAGCCCCTAATGGCCAGGTAACAGACGGAAGGTATGAAAGAAGTGAAGGGAATGGAGCGGGGTTTGTGGGACTGGCGGGGACATCATTTGAAGGGCAGGATGTATATTGACGGGGACCTGGGCCCATCCCGCTCGGTAGCCACGAGCCCACGGTCACAATGAGAGTGTGGAATGTTTCTGTGCTGGTCCCTCTCCCTCCCTCCTTTCTGACACACTGTCTGCACGGAGAGGGGGAGAGGGAGAGGGGAGTCAGTTTTTTTTTTTTTTTTCTCCTCTCGCTCTCTGATAAGCGGTGGAAGGGAGGAAAAAGAATAACCCTTTGTGTATCTGTGCAGCGAATTTAAAGTAAATGGTTCCCTGAATAAAGAAGAAAAATTACTATGTTTAGCTAATTTTAGTGTGTGTTACAATAGAATATTTGTCTGAAGTCTGTTGAGTGCAAGATATATGTTTATATTTTGTGTTGATATTATTCCGAAAGTTTTAGTTTTGTTCAGAGCTAGAGTTAAATAAAAACAATAATAAGTATGTAATAATATACAATATTGTCTACCAAAATATAAAATTTATTAACAAATTAAATGGAAATATATGAAACGGTTAGAAAATTAATATTAAAAGAAAGAATAATTCGAGAAATAATTAAAGTAGTTTTTCTTTACTGTTTTTAAAAAGGTATGTTTTTGTTTGATTTTTGATGGAATGGTTATTTTATTGTTATGAGATTGTTTTAGATAATTACTGATGAGATGTTTGGAGTGGTCTTATGACAGTGGAATGATTCATTTTTATTTTTGTTTATTTATTTATTTTCCGATGTGGTATTAAGAGTCTGTTTTGGCTACGGGAAAAGATCTCTGAGAATATTGTTGTGTATATATGTATATGCCCGAATGTCCCATCCAGCTCCTGGGGTGGGATATCCTTTGAAAATTGCAAGCCCAAATTACGTTCCTTCCCGGGGGTCACGCTTAATTAGACCTGCCCGAGAGTGGCGGCTCTGCTCGGCAGCATAATCCAGCCAGTCCACACAATCCACAATCTGTGAAAATTGCAGTAGTTATGCCAAGGGAGGAAGAATGGCGTACGGCACCTACTCTGCCTGCTGCGCCGGATCCGCATGCACTACTCCTTGAAATTCCTGGGGTATGGGCGGAGGAAAACCCGCCAGGACTTGCTATAAACATACCCCCGGTATATGTGGAATTAAAGCCCGGTGCAACGCCGGTGGCCCTAAGACAATATCATATCCCACAAAAAGCCAAGCAGAATATACAAATACATTTACAGAAACTTAAAGATAACGGCATATTAAAATTCTGCGTGTCACCATGGAACACACCCCTATTGCCAGTACTGAAAGAAGGCACACAAGAGTATCGCCCTGTCCAAGATTTACGAGCTGTCAACGAGGCCACAGTAACACTACACCCTGTGGTTCCTAATCCATACAATTTACTGGCGTTAATTCCCGGAGATACACAATATTACACAGTGCTTGATTTAAAAGACGCTTTCTTTTGCATCCGTCTGGCTCCAGCAAGCCAGCCCCTTTTTGCATTTCAGTGGGAAGAGTGTACCACGGGGGCGCGCCATCAAATGACGTGGACGCGCCTCCCTCAAGGTTTCAAAAATTCGCCCACGATTTTCGGGTGCGCGCTTAGCCAAGATCTCCTCGCCTTCAACGCTCAGCCAGACAAAGTAGTGTTACTCCAATATGTTGATGATTTATTACTGGCTTCCCCCACAGAAAAAGACTGTTTATCCGCCACAAAAGCCCTGCTACATCTGCTAAGCCAAGCAGGTTACAGAGTTTCTAAAAAGAAAGCACAAATATGTAAACACAGTGTAAAATATCTGGGCTTCCAGTTAACAGGTACCAAACGTGCACTGGGGGCAGAAAGAAAAGAAGCGGTGTGCCGCATACCCCAACCCAAGACCAGGAGACAAGTCCGTGAGTTCCTGGGAGCTGCAGGCTTCTGCCGCCTGTGGATCCCCAACTTCGCCGATATTGCCAAGCCGCTTCATCAAGCCACCAAGGGAGGAGAACTAGACCCCTTTCATTGGGAAGAAGAGCAAACAGCAGCGTTCCTGAAATTAAAGACTCTACTGATGGAAGCTCCTGCACTGGGCCTGCCAGATCAAAGCAAGCCTTTCCAGCTGTTCGTACATGAACATAATCAAACAGCGACAGGAGTGTTGGTCCAGACCTTTGGCTCATGGCTGAGGCCTGTGGCCTACCTCTCCAAGCAACTCGACCCTGTGGCCTGCGGCCTACCCCCATGCCTGAAAGCAGTGGCTGCCACCGCAATGCTGATAGCAGAAGCAGACAAGCTGACCCTTGGACAGGTTCTTCATGTCAAGGTGCCCCACGCTGTCAAGGCTCTGCTGGATGTCAAAGGAGGTTACTGGTTCAGCAGCAGCCGGATGACGAAGTACCAAGCCATGATGTGTGAAAATCCACGGGTTCATTTGGACCTCATCGCTACCTTAAACCCTGCTACTTTACTGCCTGACTGTGAAGAGGATCCAGATCATGAATGCCTCCAAGTTATGGAAGAAGTGTTCAGTAGCAGGCCAGATTTGAAAGACGTACCCCTAGACAAATACGATCTACAGCTATTCACTGATGGTAGCAGCTATATGGATGATGGGAAGAAAGTCTCCGGCTATGCAGTAGTCTCAACAGAAGAAGTCATCGAAGCAAAGCCACTGCCAGGCCATACATCTGCACAATTGGCTGAAATAACAGCTTTAACCAGAGCCCTTGAAATTTCTGAAGGCAAAAGAGTAAATATCTATACAGATTCCAAGTACGCCTTCATGACAGTCCATGCACATGGTGCACTCTATAAAGAAAGAGGCCTACTCACGTCTTCAGGACAACAAATTAAATATGCGGCTGAAATCGCGGCCCTCCTGGAAGCAGTGTGGAAACCAAGTGCTGTCAGCATCATGCACTGTCGTGGCCACCAAAAAGGCCGTGATGAAATTCCAAAAGGTAACAGACGCGCAGACCAGGCCGCAAAAGCAGCTGCAAAACCACCAACGCCAGCAGAGGACCAAGCTAAAGTATTGATCTGCAAGCAAGAACCGCAATCCTCTATGCCAAATTACGAGTTCTACATGAATTTGAGAAAGTTTGAACCCCACGGCGAGTTCATTGAAATAATATTGCACAAATGGCAAGATGATTATGAACTATTAGAACTCAATCATGATTCATTCAATGGCTTTTCCCAACTCGGACACAAGGCTGAAATTTCTACTCTACTCCCCTAAAGCCGCAAGAGACACGCCTAATGGTTAACACCTCAGAAGTTCAGCAAAGACTGCGCAGAGCCTACAACATGATGCTGAAATTCTTCGGCGTAAAAATAGTGGGGGAGGAGGAAGACAAAGAAATAACCGAAGTTGAACGAGCAGAAAATTTCGTGTCACGTTATGAAAATTTGAAAGTTCGGGAAAAGTTGAAAGAATGAACCGTACCCTAAAGACTTTGATGTCCAAACTGTGCCAAGAGACGTCATTGAGCTGGTTGGACTTGCTGCCGATAGTCCTTTTGCACATTAGGTGCAGACCAACCCCCCAATTGAAGCTAAGTCCGTACGAACTTATGTTTGGACGGCCAACCCCTCTAATTAATGGACTAAGGGGGGACCTTCGGGCATTGGGAGAAACTAAACTAAATGATCAGGTAGTAATGCTGGGTAAATCAATGCAGAAATTAAATACTTGGGTGGGGGATAATATACCGCATTTTCTGTATCCTTCACTGCATAAGTATTGTCCGGGTGACTCAGTATGGGTAAAAGAGTGGAAAAATGATCCACTAGGTCCAAAATGGAGAGGTCCTTATCTTGTCCTGTTATCAACCCCCACAGCAGTAAAGGTTGCCGAGGTGGTCCCGTGGATACATCACTCCAGAGTGAAAGCAGCTGCAGCCAGTCCTGAACCAGTATGGAAGGTCGTTACCAACGAGACCAACCCGCTGAGGCTGAAGCTGACAAAGACCACAGCCATGAGCACCTAAATGATCCTAACCCAGATAATACAGAGGATCAACAAGTGGGTGTTTTGATGGGCACAGGTCCTGACCACCCGCCAACGGGGGATACCCACAGGGTGTTTTTTAGGGGCCCGGCCCCCACCCTTGATCATCCAGAAATGGTTTTTACTTTTGAAATTCCGGTGGGGAGGGATTGGGTTTATGTGACTGTGAAAAGAATTGCCCAAGGAATTCTGACATTCGGGGCATTTGTGGTGCTGATTTTATATCTTGCTAATTTGATTTATGGACTCTCGCGTGGAGCAGGCCCTAATTGTACGGGCAATGTGGGGAAAGTGAATATTTCCCATATCTGGAATGGTACGCACCCGGTGATGGAGAACCGTACCATGTGGAGACAAAAACGAGAGGCGCTATCTGGAACCAACCCAAGAGGACATTTACTGGTGCAATTCAAATATGACTATGCTAAAAAGTCTGGGCAAACCGCATGCTGGGTGTGTAGTAGACTGCACCCAGAGACAATTCATATACCATTTGCCTCTGTTCCAATGAATTTGAGTATGTTTGTATCAGGGAATGTCACAATACATGCTGTCGATGCACCAAGGGAAAAGACAGAATCAGTCAATCCCGGGTACCCCATAATAGGACCCGTGTATCCACCAGAATGGTGTTTTCAACTAGGACCAGATAAAGAAATAAATAACGAGGGTGGGTTATGTAACTCAAGTCAGTTCAACTGGACATCATACATTTACATATTCAAAACAGGACAAAAGGCGAATTATTTATATATACGATGCAGGCAATTCACTAGAGACCAAGAGGCGGTGATTGGAATGTGACCAATGGGAGGCAGGGTGCAGTGGATATGATGAGACGGCTGAGACACCTTGCGATAGAGATATCAAAGGGAACACTACATTCATCACCATTTATAGTGAAAGGAGGGTACCAAGTGTGCTGTGAAAGGGTGTGTTACACATGGGTACCACCAACAATAACGGGAATGTGTTATTTGGCTAAGCTGGTCCCAATCCAGAGACTAAGGGGAGAAGACACAAACACAGACACAGAACTACACCCTAGGTACCCACTGGTGTTTGAAAGACCAAAGAAAAATTGTTCGCGAAGATGGATCGAATATGGACATGGTTGCCAGCATGGACTGGATGGGGAGGAGAGATGATGAGGAGATTGAATAGCTATGTCAATTTGATGGATGAGATTCTGAATAGAACCAGTATGGATATCCAGCTGCTGAATCTGGAAATGCGTGAGTTACGAAAGGTGCAGATGATACATGATATGGCGCTTGAGCAGATCAGTGCGGCCTTGAATGGATTGTGTGAAATGACAATGCACTATGAATGTTGCACCTTCATCAGAAACACTACACATGAGGTCCCAGATTATTACCAGGTAATTCAAGATCACCAAGAGAAGGTAGCACAGTTGCAGGGTATAGCCAGGAGGATTGCTGCCGAAGGCTGGAATCCGCTCCGTGGGTTTGGAGCAATGGGAGAATGGTTTGGTTCCATCTTGAGATTTATCTCACGGATTGGATCCATGATACTCATGATAGTGGTGATCTTGATCATAGGGATACTGATATACCGTATAGGGCTATGTTTATGGCCACTGTGCAAAACAGCACTGACACCTACACAAACACAGAAGATACCACTGATAATTCCACAGGGTATGTTCCCAGGGAAAGAAACCCCCCCTTTTCAAGGAGTTTCAGAATAGTGGAGTGTAATGGCTACAAGTGCCAGGAAAAGATCCTGACACTTGAGCCAAGGGGGGAATGAAGTGGAAATAGGCTGGAAGACGGCCGCCATTGTACACAGGCGGCCATCTTGTTCAGAATATTGGTTCACTTGTATATAACTAGGCAGGTTTGTAGCTGAAACTAGAATGAGGTATACGTAGAAAGTTAGGAATGTGTTTAGATTAGGAGAAAAAGCAATTAAAGCTTTATGAAAGATCTCTGCTGTTCCTGGCACGGAGGAGAAAAGCGAAGTAGATCCTCCAAGGTCGTTGGGGCCCACAGAAAGACAAAGGAGTAGAGATCAGGCCAGGTGCCATCTGTAACAAGTGATTGTAGGCGCAAGGGAGGAGGGCGCAGCCCGGAACAGTAAGAGCAATTAATTATGATTTACTGAAACTAACACAAAGTTTGCCAATATACGGCCAATTAATGGAATGTCTTTTGTATTAGCCAAAGGGAGGTATTAACCCACGTGGGGTGGAATAAAGTGTCATTGGGAGGTGGGCTAACTGGGACGTACCTAATTACGTATTTTTGGGTATATGATCCCTTGCACGGGTGAAAGGGGGGGCTCACTCTTTGCGATTCAATCCTGTGTGAGCACTTGTGTGACGACACAATAAAGTTTGCCTTTCCTGAAGAGACTCGTGTTTGGACAATCCTTGCTTGTGTCTGGTCCGGCGCCGTTCTGAAAGTGAATCTGTTTTTGTCCGCCTACAGCGCCTCTTAGGCTAGGGACAGATGAGCGCATTTTCTGCAGCCACCGTCAAAATGTACGTCGATGCGTGCGCACGCATTTTTTCACGGAATACGCTTAAGTGGTCAGACGATGCGCAATTCTGGACGTATTTCATGACGATGGGGTAAAAAGAAGTCTAGGAAATCCGGCTGTTGAACGTTATGTTGGCCGCACACTAGCAGCGTCTGACGTCTCCTAATCACGCACACACGCTGCTATGCGGCCGCAGCGCCACTCTGTACGTCAGTACCAGCGGTTTAACGTTCTCGAAAAAATGCGTTCATTTTCCACTTGCGTTGCGCGGCCGGACTTTTGTGCGACCGTACTTCGTATATTGGCTGTCATTGCCCGGCATCTGCTGCTAGTGCGGCCGTGATTATGTGCGCCAGAACGCGCGTTCGCACTGCCTCAGTCTGACCCTAGCCTTAGACCACATGCAGATAACAAAGTTCTTTAGGAGTTATGCAGCACATTGAGCTGTCTCCTGCAGCAGCTATTTCCTGACACACAAAGCTAGTGAGCAGTCATACCTACTACATAACAAAGACACTAGACAGAGTGCCTGTCTAGTATTTATTCATACAGAACACAGATACAGGATTATTTTACAGACAGGCCAGAAATAAATGAGTAGGAGACACAATAGGGCATTTGTTTAGCTCTTCCTCAGTATGTTAGAGTCTTCATCCTCTCTCCAACTTCCACCTCTGGTTCATTGTCTTCTGCAGACAGGCCCTGGCATTTCCCCTCTGCATGGTTCATCAATTGATTGTATTAAGTGTATTTTGGCTATGGAAATACCCTTTGCCAAGCGTCATTGACCATATATTTGAAGGTTTCTGTTGTGTATTGTTTATGCTTATACTTCCTGTTTCCTGTTCTGACCTCTGACCTGGAGGCAGTTCTCTGATCCAACATGATTCCTCACACAAGCAGCTTGCAGTGTCTTCATTTCTATACATGAAACATGGTGTCAGAAGTAACTAAAATCAGGACTGAGCCTCTTGTCTGGAGCACAGCAGCTTTGGGAAACTACACAGGTTTGTGAACTGTGGACTAAGGCTGTTCCTTGTGGATTTTTTTTCTATTTGAGAGCTCAGAGGCTTCCTGGCAATATGGCTGCAATGATTTGCATACCTCCCCCAGAGGAGATGAGAATGAATGGAGATTGGAGCAGCAACTGGGAATCTTTCAGAGCTGAATTTGAAGATTATTCCCTGGCTACAGGCTTGAATGAGAAATCTGCAGCAGTGCAGCAGCAACTCTGAGGAGAGTGATGGGCAGTGAATGCAGGCATGTGTATAAACACAATGTGAACCTCACAGCGGAGCAGCAAGAAAATGTTACAGCAATTCTACAAGCACTGGAAGCTTATGTCAAACCTGCTAAAAACATAATTTACGAAAGGTATGTGTTTGGGTGCTGCAAACAAGAAGAGGGAGAATCTTTTGATAACTTTGTTACACGCCTGAGAAAAGGCAGCAACTTGTGAATATGGAGCTCTCAAAGATGAATTAATAAGAGACAAAATTGTTTTGGGCATAGCTAGTGAGAGCGCACGCAGGCGCCTCCTTAGAGAACATGATTTAACTCTAAACATAGCCATTGAAACGTGCCGTACAGCAGAGCTCACTGACAGACGTCTGAAAGTCATGGAACAGGACAGACAGAGGACCGACAGCATAAACATTGCAATGCAGCGTTACAACCTAAGCAAACCGCAGCAACGCCGCCTGATTAGTGCAAACGCTGCCAACCTTACAGCATGCAAATACTGTGGGACTGTGCATCAAAGAATTAAAGAGCAGTGTCCAGCTTATGGGAAGTCTTGTAGGTCTTGTGGAAGAACAAACCATTTTGCTAATGTTTGTCAAGTAGACGACAGCCATCGATTGGGAAATTACACACCGTGGAGAACGCATCTGCATATGAGGAAGAGACAGTCTCCGCTGAAGTTCTATACAGCAGTGAAGTGATCGGCGCTGTGCAATCCAGAGGAAAGAAATGGTTCGTCACTTTACGTTTAAATAATAGACCCCAATCCTGTCGGCTCGATTCAGGAGCAACGTGTGATGTAATGTGTTTAAAAGACAAAATGATGTTAGCGCCAGACGCACATCTACTGCCAAATGACACCAAACTAAAGCTATACTCTGGTGAGCTTATGAAATCTCTAGGACTCTTCAGGACTGAATGTGTCTTACGTGGACAGAGACACAAGCTAGAGTTTGAAATTGTGGAGGCCCGCCAAAAGCCACTGTTATCAGGCTCAACCTGTGAGTGTCTAGGGCTGATACATTTCTCCGTCCCTGCAGAGCTCAACGTGATAGACAATCAATCCAAAGGGCCCTTGACAAAACATCGGCTGTTACAAGAATTTAGTGATGTGTTTACTGGGCCAGTAGAATCCGTACCAGGGGAAGTTCATTTTGACCTTGATTTGAGTGTCCCTCCAGTCCAATGTGCACCACGCAATGTGCCAGTGGCGTTAAAACAGCCAGTCAAGGTGCAGCTTGACCAATATGAGGCCGATGGACACCTCGCTCCAGTGACTGACCCAACAGACTGGATAAGTAACATGGTGTAGCGATGTGTTAAAGTTTACTGTGGCAGTACCCATTTTTGGCCACAAGATGGAGACAATCACGATTAAAGACCCTGGACACTCGAACTACATGTCCCGGCATGCTTTGCGAAGAAACAGGAAGTGGGTGGGTTTGTGGAGACGCTGTACATCCTGCACCTCGTGGAGAACAGGCAGAGCGCGCCAGGGAGCAGAGGAGAGTGGATGCACACACAGAGAAGGAGAGACCAAAAGATAGGCCGGAGCGCAGACAGAGTGGATTGGGCCTTAGGATTGGGTCACCCAGCCTTGCGGGATACAGACATCACCCTCTATACTATCCGAGTGCAGAGAAGGAGAGAAGACCCCTCGAGTAAGGAGTACCGCGGTCGATTGAAACGGGGAGCAGGCGGTAAGCTGGCTGAGTCGCGGCTGACAGACAGAAGGCCAGACAACAGATCCGGTGGTCGGCGTCCCCAGTCAATATCGAGCGGAGAGACGTCCTGGGTCAGCGGAACCTCAAGCTTGCGCTGGATGGGTGAGAGGCCCCCAAGGCCGTATGTAAATAAGAGCGTACGCTGCTGTTTTCCTTCTAAAACCCACAGGGCCCCAACTGACTAGTCGAAGACATCATTAAAGTAAACTCACTGGCCAGTTGAAAAGTACCCGGGTACCCTATACACACGAATATACACCACTTCACGTTCTGGGACTTAATCTGTGCAGGACTCAGTTTCTTTTTCCAAATCCATACAAGGGGGCAAAGTTAAAGTTACATTCCGAACAATTTTTCCTCTTTTTGTTCCCGCTGCGCGTTTACCGTGATACGAGAACTGTGTATTTTATTGTGTCCCGCTACGCGGTTTTTCCTCGAATTCCGTATCTTTTAAATTTCTGCTCGGTCGGGGTGGTTTTTTCCGAAAATACGAAGCTCTCGTGTTTTCGTTTCTTTTACCTACGCGTTTATCGTGTTACGAAAGTACTGTAAATCTTCCTGCATATACCGTGTCTCAAGAGCTGCAAACCTTTTTAGTAAACCTTTTAACTTGTAAAACTTACAGCGTGTTGGAGTATATTTATTCCCTAGTGCGGGGAGACTGACCCGTGGTTCATTTTCAGCGGCTCCTCCGGGAGTGAGCGCTACAATGGTTATTGTAAAGAAGCCTGATTGTCACGGTGGCTCAGGGGATGGGGCGCCTGGCAGCAGCTTCCTCGCTGCTCGCTGGCCAGGCGCCGAATGTAAGCGCTTCCGCGGCCGCTCACGTGGGACGCGGAGGCGGGGCCTGGCGCTGTGACGCGGACCCGCCGGGTTTAAAAGCCCAGTCTCTCCCATACGCCGGTGCCCTGACGTGGTATTCACCTCCCGCAGAGCTCTTGTGATTTTTGGCTATCTCCTGTGTATGACCTTGGCATTGGCAAACGAACCCTCCTGTGTATGACCCTTGGCATTGGCAAACGAACCCTCCTGTGTATGACCCTTGCATTGGCAAACGAACCCTCCTGTGTATGACCCTTGGCATTGGCAAACGAACCCTCCTGTGTATGACCCTTGGCATTGGCAAACGAACCCTCCTGTGTATGACTCCTGGTATTGGCAAACGAACCCTCCTGTGTATGACCCCTGGTATTGGCATTTACTCTGCTCTAGGTTCTGCCCTTAACGTTGGTACTGAGGTCAGTCTATGTGGCATCCTAAGCACGCATCAGATTACCTCTGCTATTACTAAAGTCCTAGGGA
Organism: Leptobrachium leishanense; assembly: GCA_009667805.1. Lineage (NCBI taxonomy): Eukaryota > Metazoa > Chordata > Amphibia > Anura > Megophryidae > Leptobrachium > Leptobrachium leishanense. The sequence goes on along the minus strand of CM019068.1, from coordinate 148,642,475 downwards.
GACTTGTGATCTGTTCTGTACCCCTGTCTGGTATTTCCCTTTCTTTATCTGTTACCTGCTTCATCTACATAGCTTTGCCGACCATTCAAGGATCGGAAGAGTAGAAAGGGAGCTACAGAAAGAGATATATATCTTGGTAGTCAGAAGGATTCGTGACGATACTCTATTCCATACCTCTGTCTGGTGTTACCCCTTGTCTATCTATTGTCTGGTTAATTGTCTTTCTAGTTTCGCCGACCATTCAAGGATCGGAAGGGTAGAGAGCGGTCTGCGTAAAGGGACCACACTTTTGGTAATCAGAGGGATCCGTGACATTACGTCAGGGCCATGGATCCCGCAGACCTCTCTAACCAGCTGGCACGTATCGCAGCCAGACAAGAGGAACAAGACATAGGATGGACCAGATTTCTCTCGCTCTGCAAACCCTGTTAAATCGTCCAATACAGGTATCACAAACCCTCCAGATCCAGTGTTACCTAGGGTCAGTCCCTTCCCCCCTGAAGGACATAGGCTTAGTATGAAGGCACCCCTACGCTATGATGGTACACCAAGCCTATGTCGGGGGTTTTTGACTCAACTCGAGATTTTGTTTGAGAACAATCCAGGTTCTTGTATGTCTGATAAAGCCAAAGTAGGATATCTGATTAATCATTTAACAGAAAAAGCTTTATTGTGGGCTACGCCGTGTGTGGAAAATAAGAAACCCATCATTTATGACTATGAGGGTTTTACCTCTGAGTTAAAACGTACCTTTGATCCCTCTAGAAGGGCTACCAATGCGGGTAGGTCCTTGTTTCACATCAAACAAGGTAATAAGAGGGTCGCCGATTATGCCATAGAGTTTAAGACTTTGGTTTCTGAAGTACTTGGCCGAACGACGTTTTAACCTTAGCCTTTACCGAAGGCTTGAACGAGGCTTTTATGTTTGAACTGGCTCCCTTAAAATACCAGAAAGTCTGGACCACCTAATAGATTTCTGTATAGCCATGGACGATCAAATCAGGGAAAGGAGACACCCCAGAGATAGACCCAGAAGGGTCTTGCCTCCTTTACCCTCGTTACCCAGACACCCCAGTACATCAGGTGGTTCGGAGAATGTAAAACAGATTTACCGGTCGTTGAACCCATGCAAATAGGGAAGACAGGTATTTCAGAAGCAGAAAAAGCTCACAGAAGAGAAAAGGGGCTCTGCTTTTATTGTGCAGGGGCAGATCACTTCCGCCTTCAATGTCCTCAGAGACCCAGGGTTGGCAGGGCTGAACATAGCAGAGTGGGATTCAGAACAGGAGACACCCAGGTTGTCGGTTCTCTGTGTGCCTCCTTTGTGGATAATGAAAAAAAAAATCCAGGATTCTGTTACCGGTCTCCCTAACCTGGGAGGGGGTTCACCTCAAGACTGAGGCGTTTTTGGACTCTGGGGCCTCAGGCAATTTTATGGATAAGAATTTTTGCTGCCAAAAACCTCATACCACTGGTTCTCAGGGAAAGACCTCTAAGGGTGGAGGCCATAGATGGTAACCCCTGGCATGTCCACATATCACTCACGATACAGTCGATGTATGTATGAAAGTAGGAGTGTTACACCAGGAGACAATAAGATTTCAAATCATTGAATCACCCTCATGTCCTGTCGTCCTTGGGTTTCCATGGCTAACAGAGCACAACCCAGTAGTCGATTGGGTCCAGAGAGACATAAAATGTGGGGTCAGAGTTGTCAGTCTAAGTGCCTAGGCACAGTTAATGTGATTGGTAGCCTCATATTGCCACAGCCCCTCCTTTGTCCACGGAGGTTCCGGAATGTTACCTGGCATTAAAGGAGGTGTTCTCTAAAGCCAGGACTGAGGTCCTACCACCACATCGTCCATATGACTGTGCCATTGACTTGCTCCCCGGTACGATGCCTCCTAGGGGTCACGTATACCCTTTGTCACAAAGGAGAACGACATTATGGAGGAATATATAAGGGAGAATCTGGAACGAGGATTCATTAGACGGTCCTCCTCTCCAGCAGGAGCAGGTTTCTTTTTTGTTTCCAAGAAAGAGGGAGATCTGCGACCTTGCATCGACTATAGGGGTTTAAATAGGATCACTATAAGAAATGCATATCCCATACCTCTCATAACAGAATTGTTTGACCGATTAAAAGGGGCTCGTGTCTATACGAAGCTTGATTTACGCGGAGCGTACAACCTGGTCAGGGTTAAAAAGGGAGACGAATGGAAAACGGCTTTTAATACACGTAGTGGGCATTACGAATACCTGGTGATGCCTTTTGGGTTGTGTAATGCGCCAGCCGTCTTTCAGGACCTTATAAATGACACTCTAAGGGACTTTCTGCAAGAATTCGTCATAGTATATCTGGATGATATCCTGATATACTCTCCTGATGTGGACACTCATCATGTCCACGTGAAACAAGTGTTGAAAAAATTATTGAAGGCTGGATTGTACTGTAAGCTAGAAAAATGTCTATTCGACATAGTAACTGTGCAATTCCTTGGTTATATTATAACTCCTGGGGTTTTCAAATGGATCCTAAGAAGCTCTCAGCTATTCTTGACTGGCCTCTACCCCAAGGCTTAAAGCCATTCAGAGGTTTCTGGGGTACGAACTATTACCGAAGGTTCATTAAAGATTTTTCGGCCTTGGTGGCCCCCCTCACGGCTATGACAAAGAAAGGGGTGGGAAATCAGAAATGGACACCTCAAGCCACTCAAGCCTTTGAGGCACTAAAGCAAGCCTTTACTACTGCCCCTGTTCTCCGGCATCCAGATCCGGCTCTGCCTTTCCAATTAGAAGTTGACGCCTCCGAACTAGGTCTTGGTGCAGTCTTGTCCCAAAGGGAGGCTCCTGACAAACCCTTGCATCCATGCGGCTTCTATTCTCGAAGTTGTCCCCGGCAGAGAAGAACTATGACATTGGAAATAGAGAATTGTTAGCAGTCATCGCGGCCTTGCCGAATGGAGATACTTATTAGAAGGGTCTAAGGACCCCATTGTTATCATAACCGACCATAAGAATCTCACGTACATTGGAGATGCCAAACGTTTAAACTCCAGACAAGCGAGATGGTCATTGTTTCTTTCAAGTTTTAATTTCGTGCTTACCTATAGACCTGGGTCCAGAAACATCAAAGCAGACGCATTGTCGAGACAGTATGAGTCTTATGAACATAATATCCAAGATCAGCATCCCATTGTACCCCAGGAGAGGATTATAGCCGCTACCACGATTAGTGTTTCGTCTCCTCTAATGAAAAGGTTGCAGACCGTCCAGGGCGCAGCTCCTGGGGGAAAACCTCCTGCGAAACTCTTTGTACCTGAGAACGAAAGAGAAGAGGTACTTAACATCTATCATGACAATAAAACTTCCGGGCATATGGGTATCACCAAGACTGTGTCTAGTATCAGTAAACTCCTCTGGTGGCCCACATTGCGCCGAGATGTCAAAGATTACATTGCCGTGTGCGAAGTGTGCACAAGGCAGAAAAGTCCCAAAACAGCACCCATTGGCTTACTCCAGCCTTTGCCGATCCCCGAACGACCCTGGTCACATGTAGCCATGGATTTTATCGTAGAGTTACCTGAGTCAAGAGGGAATACAGTGATACTTACGATCATAGATCGATTTTCCAAGATGGGTCACTATGTTCCTCTTCAGAAACTACCTTCGGCAGCTGAACTGGTGCCCATATTCATTGCCAATGTGGTCCGCATTCACGGTGTCCCTCGGGAGATAGTCTCTGATAGGGGGACCCAATTCATCTCAGGATTCTGGAGAGGGTTTTTAAGAACGTGGGGATAGACCTCTCTTTCTCTTCGGCCTATCACCCCCAGACCAACGGAGCAGCAGAACGAGCAAACCAAAACGTAGAGAAATATCTCAGGTGCTTCATCTCAGAACAACAAGATAACTGGTCAGATCTGCTATCGTGGGCAGAATATGCTATTAACAGCGCAGTAAGTGAATCCACAGGTCATTCTCCTTTCTTCACTGTTTATGGCTTTGATCCTCCGTGCTCCCCGCCACGTTTCCTGATTCCACGATTCCTGCTTTAGATAAACAACTGGCATCATTGAAAGAGACTTGGGGAGAGTGAGACGGGCACTGGAGGAAAGTAGTGCCATCCAGAAAACTAAGGCCGACAGACACAGGAGGCAGGCACCAGTGTATCAAGTGGGGACAGGGTTTGCTGTCTTCACGTAACATCAAGCTCTTAGTGCCTTCCATGAAGTTGGCTCCTAGGTATATCGGTCCCTATAAGATACTACGGCGACTCAACCCTGTCTCCTATGCTTTGGCGTTACCCCCCATTTTAAACATACACAATGTATTCCATGTAACCTTTTGAAGCCGCTGTTATGTAACCGGTACACCAAAGTCCATGCTCCACCGCCTCCTGTCTCTGTGGAGGGCGAGGAGGAATTCGAAGTTCAGGCCATTCTGGGTGCCAGGCTGTCTAGGGGGTCCTTGCAGTATTTGGTCGATTGGGTGGGGTACGGTCCGGAGGATCGTTCTTGGGTGCCGGCTGCGGAAGTCCATGCTCCTAGGCTAGTGAAGGCCTTCTATTTAGCGCATCCCTGTGCCCCTGGGGGTCGTCCAGTGGCCGCCCCTGGAGGGGGGGTTCTGTCACGGTGGCTCAGGGGATGGGGCGCCTGGCAGCAGCTTCCTCGCTGCTCGCTGGCCAGGCGCCGAATGTAAGCGCTTCCGGGCCCGCTCACGTGGGACGCCGAGGGGCGGGGCCTGGCGCTGTGACGCGGACCCGCCGGGTTTAAAGCCCAGTCTCTCCCATACGCCGGTGCCCTGACGTGGTATTCACCTCCCGCAGAGCTCTTGTGATTTTTGGCTATCTCCTGTGTATGACCCTTGGCATTGGCAACGAACCCTCCTGTGTATGACCCTGGCATTGGCAAACGAACCCTCCTGTGTATGACCCTTGGCATTGGCAAACGAACCCTCCTGTGTATGACCCTTGGCATTGGCAAACGAACCCTCCTGTGTATGACCCTTGGCATTGGCAAACGAACCCTCCTGTGTATGACTCCTGGTATTGGCAAACGAACCCTCCTGTGTATGACCCCTGGTATTGGCATTTACTCTGCTCTAGGTTCTGCCCTTAACGTTGGTACTGAGGTCAGTCTATGTGGCATCCTAAGCACGCATCAGATTACCTCTGCTATTACTAAAGTCCTAGGAGGACTTGTGATCTGTTCTGTACCCCTGTCTGGTATTTCCCTTTCTTTATCTGTTACCTGCTTCATTGTCTACATAGCTTTGCCGACCATTCAAGGATCGGAAGAGTAGAAAGGGAGCTACAGAAAAGATATATATCTTGGTAGTCAGAAGGATTCGTGACGATACTCTATTCCATACCTCTGTCTGGTGTTACCCCTTGTCTATCTATTGTCTGGTTAATTGTCTTTCTAGTTTCGCCGACCATTCAAGGATCGGAAGGGTAGAGAGCGGTCTGCGTAAAGGGACCACACTTTTGGTAATCAGAGGGATCCGTGACACTGATAAGCTAAGAATATGCATAGATCCCAAATTCTTGAATCTGGCACTGAGGCGATCTCACTACATCATGCCAACGCTCGAGGATGTTTTGTACAAGCTGCCTAAAGTGCGTCTGTTCACGCTTGTTGATGCCCGGGATGCATTTTTACAGTGTAAACTGGATACTGCAAGTAGTTACATGACAACCTTCTGGACTCCTTGGGGCAGGAAAAGATGGCTCAAATTGCCTTTTGGAGTATCAGTTGCACCAGAGGTGTATCAACGTAAACAACATGAACTATTGACTGGACTCAGTGGTGTCGAACCAATAGCTGATGACATCCTTGTGGTTGGCTGTGGGGACACAGATGAGGAAGCAGAGCAAGATCATGATGGCAAACTGCTGGAACTGATGGATCGTTGTAGGCAGGTAAAATTAAGACTTGGCATAAAAAAGCTGCAATTCAAGGTCAAAGAGGTCCGCTTCCATGGACACATCCTATCCTGGGAGGGTTTGAAGGCCGACCCAGACAAACTCAGAGCCATACTGGATATGCCACAGCCGGAAAATGTGAAATGCCTGCAGCGCTTCATTGGGTTTGTTACCTACCTGGCAAAATTCCTACCTCACCTCTCAGAGGTCTGCGAGCCATTGAGAAGGCTTCTGGACAAGGATGCTGTTTGGCATTGGCTTCCTAAGCATGATAATGCAGTGCAGGACATCAAACGTTTGGTCACAGATACACCTGTCCTGAAGTACTATGACGTTACTACTCCTGTAACTATTCAAAGTGATGCAAGCAAAACTGGACTTGGGTGTTGCCTATTGCAAGCTGGCCAGCCTATCGCTTTTGCTTCAAGAGCACTGACTTTTACTGAACAAAACTACGCTCAAATAGAAAAGGAATGTCTGAGTATAGTGTTTGCCTGCCAGCACTTTCACCACTACCTCTATGGTCGCGACGAGATCACGGCGGAAACTGACCATAAGCCTTTGATTTCTATTTTCAAGAAACCTCTTTTGTGTGCGCCCAAACGCCTACAGAGCATGTTGCTCACACTACAAAACTATTGCCTAAATGTTGTTGTACAAGCCTCGGCCGGAAATGTATATTAGTGACACTCTTAGCAGAGCTACAGCAGCTGGAGGTGCACCCGACTATGCACAACACACAGTTTGCAATGTTCAACAGGACCTGGATGTCCTGTCACAGATTAATCATTCAGACTATTTGAACGTCACGGACCAACGATTGCTTCAGATAAAACAGCACACTGAAACCGATGAGAGTTTGCAAGCTCTTAAATATGTTGTTCTGGATGGTTGGCCTGATTCCAAGGAGGAGGTGCCATTAACTGCGAGAGAATATTGGACCTTCAGAGATGAAATCGGCATTCAGGATGGCATACTATACAAGGGGCCGAGGGTCATCATTCCTAAATCTTTAAGATCAGAGATGCTGACACGTATTCATGCCAGTCACATTGGTGGAGAAGCATGCTATAGGCAAGCACGAGATACCCTATACTGGCCCAACATGCAGAATGAGATTAAAGACTTTGTTAGCCATTGCTCGGCATGCAATGAATATGCACAGGCACAACAGAAAGAACCCATGATGTCGCATGTGCTGCCCACCCGGCCGTGGCAAATTGTAAGCATGGATTTATTGAATTATGCTGGGCAAGATTTTCTGCTAATTGTTGATCACTATTCTGACTTTTGGGAGATTGAGCTACTTCCTGACCTGTCTGCTGATACTACAATCAGGCGTTGCAAAGTACAGTTTGCACGTTATGGCCAGCCGGATAGAGTTATCTCAGATAACGGACCTCAATTCGCATGTGAGCAATTCAGACGGTTCTCTGCAGATTGGGGATTTGAGCACGTTACCTCATCGCCTCGGCACCCGCAAGCGAATGGCAAAGCGGAATCGGCTGTCAAGATTGTGAAGAATATTTGTAAGAAGGCCAAGTATGATGGTACTGACCCGTGGAAAGCCGTTCTACATTGGAGGAACACCCCATCCGAAGGCATGGACAGTAGTCCTGCGCAACGCTTAATGTCAAGGAGACTGAAAACGTTATTGCCTGTGGCCAACAAATTACTTGAACCTTGTGTGGTTACAGGTGTCCTAGAGAAACTGTGTAGGAGGAAACAGATTGCCAAACTGTCTTATGATGTGTCTGCTAAGGACTTACCTGAACTAAGCATTGGAGAGCCAATTCGTATGAAGCCGCTTCCTGGTGACAGGACTGGTCGCTGGAGACTGGGTTCCTGTGTTCAGCGTGTAGCCCCTCGCTCATATCTTGTGGATGTAGACGGCAGTCTCTACAGCCGCAATCGGGTGGCCTTGCGAAGAGCGGAGCGACTCCCCATACAAGCCTATGTGCCTCCTGCACGTGCTCCTCCCGAGGTGCTCAATGCTCCTGGACCGCATCCGCAAAGCGGAGGGAATACTGCTGTCCTTTCAGAAGGATACATTGAGAATGACATAATACAGCCACATGTACCATCAAGTTTGTCTGTGCCGAACACCCCAGCCAGGAGGGAGGGCGGCTCTGTATCAATGCCTACTGGAGCCGCACGACCTTCCCCAGGCAAAATCTCTGTGGCCTTGCGTAGCGGTCGAGTTTCAAGACCGCCAGATAGACTCAATCTGTAGTGTACCTACCAGTCACTCAGCATGCTATGTTTGTGGCTGTTCTGGATCTGTTTTAGGTTAATTGTTTACTACGTTTGTATTGAATGTTAAAAAAGGGAGATGTTGTGTATTGTTTATGCTTATACTTCCTGTTTCCTGTTCTGACCTCTGACCTGGAGGCAGTTCTATGATCCAACATGATTCCTCACACAAGCAGCTTGCAGTGTCTTCATTTCTATACATGAAACAGTTTCCCACAACCATTGTTGGTCACTATGTCATGTGTCTTTTAGTATTTAATAAATAGATTTTTTCTGTATTTGTATACCTAACTCAGCTCACTTCGTTGGATTTCTGTCCAAGTGAGTCCCTTTCTTTTTTTAACGAAAAGTTTTTATTCATTTTTCAAAGACCATTGTAACAGGCATTTGGCATATGTTAAAAACAGAGCAGTCACAGGATGAATAGATTGTCTAGAGATAGTCAATAAAAGCATACAGCGAAAAATACAGAGCTTTTTTGTCAAATGATACGTTACATCAATCGAAGATAATGTCGTCAATGGTGTATTGTATTGTGAAGATCTATAAAGGGAGTTCTAGCCGTGTGCATTGCTGATCTGAGTTGGTCGAGCGTGAGATGTAAATTACATAGTAGGAAGCTACTGCACATCTTATGGTCGTGTGTAGATTAATATCTCGTATGGATACCTGTCGTACTTGAGCAGTAGCCAGGGTATGCGAGTGGAATAATGTAGAAGAGAGGTTACATAATGAAGAAGAGGTAATATAACGAAGGAGGTAAGACAAGAATAGCAAGATAAATAGGGGGGGAGAGGAGAGAGAGGGAGGGGAAAAGAAAAGGAGGAGGAGAGAGAAAAAAGTAAATAGATTTATTTTAGAGTAGTGGATGTCGGGGGTAGAGGGGGAGGAGAGGAAGTGGCGTAACTATTTGAAGTACTTAATATGGGGGCAGTTTATGCGCCCAAGTCACCTACGTATGTGGAGATAGCCTGTCGCCTTCCTCACTTGGATATGGTGCTGCTATATCAACCGCGCTTCCTTCCGTCCCAGCCAGCACTCTCCTGAACTCTGTTGAGGAGCAATGGGCCGCCCAGTGAAACCATACTTTGGTGAAATGTTGTGCCGCTGCTGCAGGTTTTAATGCAAGCTCTTCGTTGGAGCGTAAAATTTCCATTTTATCAGATAGCATTTTCAAGGAGGGTATGGTCGTGGATTTCCAGAAAATGGGAATCAGGGTCTTTGCAACCAATAGTATACGAAGCAATATGGAGTTCTTCAAGGCCTTTATCGTGTACGGTAAGTGCAATAACAAGAAGGTTTGTGGTGTGAATTCAAGATCTGTATCTGTGGTCTTGAGCACCAAATCATGTACAATCCTCCAGAATGGTTCAATGTATGTACATTCCCACCATATATGTAAGTATGTACCCAGCGCGGCGTTACATCTCCAACATGTAGGGGAGTGCGATGCATCAAAAGTAGCCAGTAGTGTAGGTGTTCGGTACCAAAACACTAAAAATTTGTAGGAGGATTCCTGCAACTTATTGATCGGCGAGCCGGAATGCGTTAAGGCCAGTGTCTTCGTCCATGCTTCTTCCGAAATAGGGGAGCCTAAAGTACGTTCCCATCTGGCCATAAAATCCGGGGATTCATCGTCAACTTTTCGTAGTAGACTATGAAGTGAAGAAATGATGTGTGCTAACGGGGCTGCCCGGAGGCAGATTGATTCGAATTGCGTGAGTTGTCTGGTCATGGACGTGTTACCTTTCAGCTTCTTGAGGAAAGATTTAATTTGGTAATAATTAAAGCATAGTGCAAAAGATTGTTCTGTCCGGTCCTGACATTCTAGAGGCCTAAACGTCCCATCTCAAAGGACATGTAGGGCCCGGAAGCGTGGTGAATCAGTAAAGCAATCCACCAATGCTGGTATAATCGAAATCGGGAGGTCAGGATTACTAAGCAATGGTAGGAGTGGAGAGGGATATGTTGATAAGGCGAATTTTAATCGTATTGTCTGCCAGATGTGTAATGTAATTCCTGGTGGTAAGTTAGTCCCTTTCATTCCTTGTTTCTTAACCTAAAATTTCATCAACATTAAAACCTATGGGATTATTTTGGTACCGGCTGTATTTTCTTTCTATTTTATCACTGGCTGTTATTTTTATTGTAGTACCGGCTGTGTTTTATTTTAGTACTGCTGGTCTTTTCATTTTATTATAGCAGTGGCTAGTATTTTATTTTAGCCAATGTTCCACCGAACAGCGCACCGACCAGCCGTCGGAAAAAGCCGACAAGTCGACGAACGGGGTAAAAAACAAAACCAACTATTAAAATTTTAAACGCTGTTTGCAAAAAAACTACTGGACAAAAATGTCTGGAATTAACATATAAGGTTCTATGAATGATAATAAAAAGGTCTGTTACAGAAAAAAGAAAAAAAACGCTATTTAAAATTTTTTTCTTCCTGAAAAATCCCTAAAAGATCTTTAAACATAAATAGACTTTTTGCTGCAGATTAAAATAATAAACGGTTTAATAAATATTCAATGAAAACAGGAGTATTTTTAACATTGAAGCCTATGGGATTCGCCTGATTAAACCTGCCGAATGAAACCACTGAACAGCAGGGCATTTCACTGACATTTCTCAGCTGTTCGGTGTCTCTGAATAGATTATTTTGAAACTCAGTTTTTATTTGGTAAGAGAGGGTCACAGGTTAACCGACAAAGGGCCTCGCAGGGCCATACTGAACAGCGGCAGCGCGTAATCAGAGAAAATCAACAGAGGGTCATATATGACAAAATCATAGAAAAGGTGCAACAGTTACACTGCAGGTTCTCAGACAGAGTGTTAATCATGGACAACATGGGGTATAGGAGAAAAACAACAACAATAATAAACATAAGGGATCAGAGGAGGTGCTAGGCATATCTTACTCGAAGGATGGTGTCCCGAGAGAAAAGGGGGGGAAGGGGAGGGGGGAGGGAAGCGGGATGGGGCACATGCCATAACCGTGACACTCCTGGCTCGCTCCAGAAGGAGGCCATGGAGGGACAACGTCACGAGGCCCGGTGGTCCGAGGGCCAAGTATGGCAAGTTGTCCCATAGTGGCGCGCCTTGAGACCCCACAGAACGTGCCAAAAAAAAAAAAAAGGGGGGGAGGAGGGGGGAACATCATCTTGGCCAAATTGAGCACCGGGGAAAGACCAAACAGGGATGAGAAGAAAAAACTACAGTAAAAGGGGTGGGGGGAATAAAACATCGGCCTCAGACATCGCAAAGGTAACAGACGGTTAATGACGAGGGGTTCCCAGAAAAATAAACTAGGATAATCAATACTCAACGGCTACAGAAAAAAAAAAAAGGGCAATAAAATGAAAAAATAATAATAATTGGGGGAGAAATACATCAGTCAGCCTGGGTCCTGTAACTGGTCCTGTGAGGCCGGCGGAACACCTGTATGCCCTAGGTGAGACACCAGAGCTCGCGCTTCATCAAGGGTCGTCGCTGTGAGGGTCCCACCTTCAGAAGATACAAGGAGAGAGCCCGAAGATCCCCAGCGGTAGTGGACACCGTGCAGGCGCAGCAAGGCGGTGACCTCCTTATAGCGTCTACGGGCTGCCAGCATTGAAAAAGGCAGATCTCGGAAGATGGTGATTGTATCAGCATCGTGAATTACCCTCAAAGCAGGGCTAACGGCCTGCAGGATACGGGAATGAGAGGCCACATCTCGGAGCACCAGAAGGACGTCTCGGGAGGCCTCCGCCGGGGCTGCTGCCGCCTTCCGGAGGCGCATGACCGACAAAACAGGTGACCCTGTGACATCGGTAGAGGTCTGCAGGATTCGGGCCACCAAGCCAACCGCATACTGAAGAAGCCCCTCCTCGACTATATTCTCGGGAACCCCCCGAAGTCGCAGATTTCTCCGTCGGTGCCTAGGTTCCAGGGCCATCACTGCAGTGTTCAGGTGAGTAACCTGCTGTCGGAGATCTGCAACCTGGGCATCCATCGCTACCTGCACCCCCTCCACCTATAGGGAACGGACATCCACGTCGTCAATACGGGACTGGAGCGTCACCACGGCAGAGCGAACCTCCTGAAGATCCTGGCGCCAAAGACCACGGAATTCCTCCATGACCGTGCGCAGGGTAGTCTCCGTCAGCAGCGGTGCCGGGTCCAGCGGCAGCACTCCGCTTTCCCCAGAGCACGAAGACAAAGGCTGGGAAGTAACATCTGAGGGGTCAGTACAGGTGAGTATCTCCGTGCCCTGGCTCCGCCGCAGCTCAGACCCAACGATTGTCAGATGTCTGTGAGGCCTCCCGCCTCCACATTCTTCACGGACTTCTTCCCCATGTGTGTAGGTGTCAGCCCGTGTTGTCTAGGACGGCGCTGTGGGGGTATTGTGTAGGCTGCAAGATGGCCGCCGTCAGCGGCACGCCACAGAGTGGGAAGACCCAGAGCCGCTCACCGGATCGCAGCCGCCGCCTCGAAGCTGAGCAAGCAGGAACCCCAGACTGTCCGTCAACAGATCGAGGAGAGGGTGCCAGGGATGTACGTCAGGATGGCCCCAAATCCTTGGTATCAGACGGCACTGTCGGAGCTCGTGAAAATGGCGACCTCTCTCCTCGGCGTCTAGACACGCCCCCGTCTCTGAATAGATTAACCATTGCTTGTCTATGGGGGAGGGCACTGCAGTCGAACAAGCACTGTATTTGCTGGCAATTCTCCAAAATTTGGCAAACTGCCTGTTTTCTGAATCGCTGAATGGCCACGAAATGGCGCCATACGGGGAAATTCTCTGTTGGGTGCCATTTTGGCTCTCTGTGAATAACCCTGTATGTTATTGTAGCGCTTTGTTTAAAACCTTATTGTGGCAGTACCTATTTTTGGCCACCGGAGGGAGACAAGCGCGATAAGAGACACTGAACATTGGGACTACGTTTCCCGGCATGCTTTGCAAACAGACACAGGAAGTGGGTGGGACACAGACGCTGTACATCCTGAGCCTCGTGGAGATAGCTGGCAGAGCGCGCCAGGGAGTGCATGAGAGAGGACACAGTGCTGCAGAGTGGAACCGTGACTAGGCCGGAGCGCAAGTGTGGCCTATCAGGACTCCAAGTGGGGTTATCCAGCCTTGCAAGAAGGAGCCCTAGTTACCCACAGACATTACCCAAGCTGCTATCAAGACAAGCTGAGGACCCCGAGTAAGGAGTACCGCAAGTCCATTGGATGGGAGAGCAGGCGGTAGCTGGACAAGTCCGGGCCGGAGCAAAGAAAGCCTGACCACAGATCCAGTAGCCGGTATCCCAGCAAGGCATCAAGCGGAGAGACGTCCTGGGTCAGCGGAGCTTTGGTGATCGAGCGGAGGGGTGAGAGGCCTCCAAGGCCGGTTTTACAAAGTCAAGAAAGCACGCTGTTGTTTATTTCTAAAACCCACAGGGCCCCAACTTGACTAGTCGAAGACATCGTTTAAGAGATTCACTGGCCAGTTGAATAGTACCCGGGTACCATAACACACACATACACTCACATTTCGGGACTTAACCTGTTCGGGACTCACTCCCTAGTATCCGAAAAAGGGGCAAAGATTCGCATCTTATTTTGTTTCCGCTGCGCGTTTCTCGAATTACGAAATATTATATTCTCTTTCCGCTGCGCGTTTCTCGTAATTACGAAGCATTGTACTTTTCTGTTCGGTCGCGCATTTTTCAGAAATACGAAGTCTCGCATTTCTTTTTCCGCTGCACGTTTACCGCGATACGAAATACTGTAAATATATCTATGAACACCGTGTCTCATTATATGCCTTTTACTTTAGTAAACTATATAATTTATAAAATCCACAACGGTGCTGGAGTATATTTATTCCCTAGTGCGGGGAGACTGACCCGTGGTTCATTTTCAGCGGCTCCTCCGGGAGTGAGCGCTACATTATATATTTATGAGCAAAGATTCGCTTGGGATTTAGTGATTAACCCTTTCGCTGCTGAGGCGTTTCACGCCTCTGTGCTGAGCTCATTTTTACCTGTTTCGCTCATCTTGTTTAAACGTGTTTTGAAGGCTTATTTTAGTATATGACCCAGACATATTATATATCGTTCTTTCCGTCAGACTCGGCAGATTCATTATATGTCATTATTATAAGTATATGTCATGTCCTGTCTGTATATTATAACAAAAAATGCAATAAAATATGAATTTTCAAAAAGTTCAAAACGTGTAAAGTGTTTTTTTCACAATTTAACATGTGAGCAATTGCGGTTATATTTTCTACGGGGTGCGCTTGTTAAAAAAATTAGAAATGGGGTCTCGTTACATTTTTTTTGGGGAAAATTACGTGATTTTTAACAAACGCACCGCATACAAAAATCGTTAGTGCAGCATCATTGTTCACATTATAATTGAAATGGGAACAATATTGCTGCATTAACAAACAAAAAAAAAGCTTTTTTTTAAAAAAATATTTTTATTTTTAAAAAAAAAGTTTTTTCATGGTCATGTTTGGTATCGTTGGAAAGGCCATGCTCTGGCCGATCCAACAGTACCAAACATTAACCTCTAGCTGCCACGGATCGGGAGATAGGGGGTTCATTGGAACCCCCTATCTCCACCAATGGTGGCAGTTAGGGGTTAACTCCAGGACTGGTGTCATCGTGCTATGCACGATGACGCCAGTCCTCAGGGGGCATTCCCGGAAGCTTGGCCGACATCCAAGATGTCGGCCAGCTCCGGGAGAGGATCACGATTTGGCGCTTTTCGGCGCCGAATCGTGATCCGGCACCCAAGGGGTTAATGGCATGCACGGTTAGGAAGGGCAGGCTGTGCCGTGCCTGCCTTAACCCTGTGACAGCCGGCGATCGGGAGGTAGAGAGGTCCGAAGGACCTCCCCCCCTCCCTTTCAGGCGCCTCCTCCGCACACGCGGGGGGGGGGGGGGCGCCTGAATTAGATGTCATTGCGCTGCCGGAACCCGGACGATCGCTGGCCGCAAACGGAGGACGCGCTCAGCGCATCCTCTGCACGCAACCCTACCTGTCTTCCGCAGTGAAAGGGTTAATTAACACTTGAGGTCTGGAGATGGAATAATATTGCACATAACCTTATGTAAGCTCTCGAGCAGGTCCTCTCTCCTACAGTTCTATGTGTTTACCTTGTATGAATTACAGATGTTCGTTTCGTTTTGAATAAAAATTCCGATGAAATTTACCAATTCGTATTTTGGAAGTGTTTCTGATATACGAATCGGTTCCATCCGAAACGAAAATGAATCGATTTGGACCGAAACGGAATAAAACAAATGGATTTCGTTTCTTCTCAACACTACCATTGTGGGACGCTCCAGCACGCCCGGCAACCAGCGATATTCGGATGTCAGGTAAGCGACCCTCCACCTCCTCTGTCTACTTCCCCTTCTTCCCCATGGGGCTGGTAGTGCAGGATCCAACTACAGGCCGCAAGATGGCTGCTGTCCACCCCAGGCCCCAGCAAAAAACTGCTCTGGATCAGCGTTAAAAACCGGGACGTCGGCCCCAAAGTAGCACCAAACTGATCTTGGGCTTATCAGAAACCCGGTCGAGGAGAGTGCGCCGAAATCAGAACTGAATATAGCCGTCAGGAATAATAAAACGTTCAGACCCACACGGAGCTCAGCAGGATGGCTGCCACTCTCCTCGGCTCCGGACACGTCCCTGATTTTGTTTTTACGGATCAATTTGTTATACCGTTTCACTTACACTCGATTCCCCATAGACAAGTAGGGCACTATCGTGTATCTTAACCCTTTCACTGCTGAGCCATTTCACCTCTGTGTGCTTAGCTCATTGTTACTGTTTTGTGCTCATCATGTTTAAACGCGATTATTATTCCATAGTTGGCGCTAAGATTAGTGTAGCGCTCACTCCCGGAGGAGCCGCTGAAAATGAACCACGGGTCAGTCTCCCCGCACTAGGGAATAAATATACTCCAGCACCGTTGTGGATTTTATAAGTTATATAGTTTACTGAAGTAAAAGGCATATAATGAGGGGGGCGTGGCCGACTGCCGAAGTGAGCGGACGTCTTTCCAAGGAGCTCCACGCGTCTGCTGCCTTTAGGGTCCAACAACAGACTTTTAAGCAGTGTATTTTTGACTTTCGGACTCCGGCTAGCTGGCCACCGGAACCGAGGTGTCCGGAGGCCGTTTTGTCCCCCCCTCCGGACCTGAGCCGACCTTTGCAGCCGCGGGTGTGTGGCTGACACGAGGTGCCGGCGGCCATATTGCGGCCTTCGACATGGCTCCTGTGGTCTCTGATCCCAGCTGTTCTTCCTCCTTAGTCCGACCTAAAGATATCCTGGAGGCTGGGGAGATGGAGGGCCCTCGTCTCCCGACTGCCCGAGATGAGAGCCTGACGAGAGAGATGGATGGGCTGGCGGATGGACGGCGAGACGGACACCCTCCCCCTGCGAGGAGATCTGACGCCTTCCTAACAGGCCTGGAGGCCTGTTTGCAACTGATGGACGGGGAGGACGAGGACGCCCCGCTCTCCAGAGGAGTTTGGCGGCGGATGCTGTTTGCACTGCGGGGCTGCCGAAAGGAGGAGGATCCGAGATCGGAAGAGAATGTGGCTGCTTCGGATGGGCGCCTGGTCGAGGCCTATACCGCGGCTGTGACAGGGGGCCACGACACGGTTGACGTCCCGGCCGGGACGTTGATTCTGGAACCCATACCTGGCTGTGGGAAAGTGGAGGTGCCGGTTCCAGGGCGGGGCCTTCTGTGCCTGGGGATGACACCGGGGCCACGAGTGTCCGTTGCGGGACCTATGCGCTTGGGCCTTGCTGCGACAACGGTTGAGCTGAAGGCCGCGGTCCATTTCCTGAGGCCTGCATTGAGGGTGCTGCCCGGGACTCTGGGACTCAGCTTCGTTGAGGGGCTGGGCTGGCCCTGGGCCGTGATCGGTGCGGCTGATGCGGGGACCCGGTTGCTGACTGCTTGGGTTGATGGAGGCGGCAGGCGCCAACTTGAAGATGTTCTATACCCCGCTTATCCCCTGGACACTGGCTGAGGGGACCCTTCTCGCAGACATGCTGTTTCCTCCCGGTATTTTGACCCTGACCCGAAGAGTTTCCCCCTCCCTGATTACCCTCTGATATCCTCCTCTCCCTTCTGCTGAGTACCTCTACTTTTTAAAGAAGTTTGCTGTCTTTCACTTATGTTGACTCTCGAGGACTTTGATTTTTGGTGGAACACCCCCTCTTTTTTCGTTCTTGCAATTTCTAGTGCTTCGCTGAGACCCCCCCCCTTCCCTTTATGGATTGTATATGTGTTTGACATATTATTATGCAGTGTCTTCACCACCGCATGGCGTAATTTTTGCATTTGGCTGCTGTATTTTATGTCTCGCCTTTATTATTTTTCTTATAGTATGACTATATTGCTGACCTTGTTGGCCATATTTTTTGACTGCCGGTCCCACGGGAGCGGTCCTGGCAGTTCCCTGGCGAGATACAGGATGAAGAGGTTCGCTGACTCCTTTCTTCTCCTCCCGGTTCCTGGCCTGGCCCGTGTTGACTTCCCCCATCTAGATGACTCCTTTTGCTGACTCTCCCCCCCTTTTTTTTTTTTATTGTTTTTTCTCGCCCCTATGCTGAGATTTTTTATCCCTGTCGGAACGCAGTGTTTTTTTTATTTTATTTATTTTTTTTTTTTTATTTTTTTTTTGATTTGGCAATTCTGGGACATCTCGGGGACGCAACCGTGGCCTGGTGCCCGGCTTGCTCCTGAGTGCCCGGGCCAGGTGCCGTTATTCCCCCTTGGCCTCCCTGCGGCCTTATGGACCGTCTGGGTAGTCGCCAAGGCAGGCACATTTTTGGCCTTTGCCATCTTTTTATCCCCCCCCCCTCTTTTTTTTTTCTTTTTGTTTGTTTTGTTTTTGGTTTACATTGACTTGTTCTTTTTCGCGGAGACCCCCCTAACTGGGGATGTTTATTGTTTTCTCGATGAGACCCCCCCAATCGGGGATGTTTTTGACCCACCTTATTCTGATTTATCTGGCAGGCTTTATACGATACTCTCTGTTTTTACTTGATGTACTGATGATGAACAGTTTTGGCCCTGCGAAGCCATATTTACCTATGCCTGTCTTTTGTTGAACATGCAAAATTCAAACATAAAGAATTTAAAAGGCATATAATGAGACACGGTGTTCGTAGATATATTTACAGTATTTCGTATTGCGGTAAACGCGCAGCGGGAAAAGAAATGCGAGACTTCGTATTTCTGGAAAAAACGCGACCGAGCAGAAAAAAATACAAAGCTTCGTAATTACGAGAAACGCGCAGCGGAAAATAAAATAAGATGCAAATATTTTCCCCTTTTTCGGATACTAGGGAGTGAGTCCCGAACAGGTTAAGTCCCGAATTGTGAGTGTATGTGTGTGTTATGGTACCCGGGTACTATTCAACTGGCCAGTGAATCTCTTAAACGATGTCTTCGACTAGTCAAGTTGGGGCCCTGTGGGTTTCAGAATTAAAACAACAGCGGGCTTGAGCTTTGAAGAACCGGCCTTGGAGGCCTCTCACCCATCCGTTGATCCAAGGCTCTGCTGACCCAGGACGTCTCCCCGCTGGTCTCTGTGCTGGGATACCGGCTACTGGATCGATATTTAGGCTCTCTGTGCTCCGGCCCGGACTTGTCCAGCTACCGCCTGCTCTCCCATCCGTTGGACTCGCGGTACTCCTCACTCGGGGTCCTCAGCTTGTCTGGATAACACTTTGTGGTGATGGTCGGTGGGTAAGGCTCCTTCTGGCAAGGCAGGATAACCCCACTCGATTCCTGGTAGGCCACACTTGCGCTCCAGCCTGGTCACGGTTCCGCTCTGCAGCACTGCGTCCTCTTCCATGCACTCCCTGGCGCGCTCTGGTGCGTTCTCCACGAGGCTCAGGATGTACAGCGTCTGTCTCCCACCCACTTCCTGTCTGTTTGCAAAGCACGCCGGGAAATGTAGTCCCAAAGTTCAGTGTCTCTGCTCGCGCTTGTCTCCCTCCGGTGGCCAAAAATAGGTACTGCCACAGTAAGATTTAAACACAGCGCTACACTCTCCCCCTCCTAGAACTCTTGGGTCTCTCCAAGGAGGTACAACAATTACATTTCAATACAATTAGATAACATATACAGGGTCGGCAGCAAACATACAGTGGGTTAGATACACTTCTTCAAGCTGACTCATGTTTTGCGCTACCTCAGCTAACATAGCAGACACTTCGGGCAACCTCTGCACTGTGGTGATGGCCTCTTCAGTGCTATGTCCTGGTGAGTCGTAGGTGAGTCGTTGGGGCGGTCGAACAGAGCGCTTTGGTTCAGGCTCAATCCGTTCCTCTTCAGGTGGAAGTACTATAGCTGCTGGCTCAGTCCTTCTTTTCACTACTGGAGCAGACATTTCTTCGGAGTATGATCCCTCCAGTGAAGGCATAGAACTGTAGTCATAAGACTCGTCTTCAGGAGCTACAGGAATTTCAACAGTCTCAGGAACCTCTAGCTGAAATTCAAGAGCTTCAGGGATTTCAACAGTCTCAGGGACTTCCAGTAGAAATTCAGGAGCTTCCGGCCTCAAGTTACTCTCCCACCGCTCAGGAACAACGACAACCTCCTCAGGCTCCGGTGAGCGCATCCAGTCCAGACAATAACTCTCTTCTTCACTGTCTCTTTCGCTCTCTTCGACAACCCGGGTCTGTTGAGACCGAGTAACAGGAGGCAAACGTGGAGCAGGCGGGTTTGGCGGAGGCAGTTCGTCCCCAACTGGCATCCTCACAGCCTCTCTCAAAGGTAACAAATGATTCCGGTGCCAGTTCTTAAGAGGCCCAGCCTTTCCATCCGGCCGGATTTGATACATCGGCAGACCCGGCAGTTGCTTGCAGACAATGTAGACTTGAGAACTCCATCTATCCGCCAACTTGTGCCTCGCAGCAGCACCCAAGTTCTTCAACAAAACCCTATCACCGGGTTGTAGATCTTGTATCCGAACTTTCAAGTCATAGTTCCTTTTGTTCCTTTGCTCCTTGTTTCCTGAGGTCAAACGGACCTGTTCAAACGCAGAAGCCAGGTTCTTCCGAAGTCTATCCACGTAGTTTCTATGGGAAGCTACCGACGTCTGGTCTAGAGATAACCCAAACGCCAAATCAACCAGCAGTCGGGCTTCTCTTCCGAACATAAGACGGTACGGTGAGTATCCAGTTGCATCACTCTCCGTACTGTTATACGCGTGCACCAGAGTAGCTATGTGACGACTCCAACTCTGCTTCTCTACGTTTGACAAAGTCCCCAGCATATTCAGCAGCGTGCGATTAAACCTTTCAGGCTGAGCATCACCTTGAGGGTGATATGGTGTAGTTCGGGTCTTTTGGATTCCCAACAGTTCCAACAATTGCCCAACAAGTCGGCTTTCAAAGTCTCTACCCTGATCAGAGTGTATTCTCCTAGGCAGGCCGTAGTGAACAAAGAACTTTTCCATCAGAACCTTGGCTACTGTCGGAGCGCGTTGATCTCTCGTGGAAAAAGCTTGAGCGTAACAAGTGAAATGATCAGTCACTATTAGAATATTCCCTTGCCCACTAGCATCCGGCTCTAAGCACAGGAAGTCAATGCACACCAAATCCATGGGTCCCTGACTCTGTAGATGGCTCATTGGAGCGGTTCGGGTTGGTAGAGTTTTCCTCTGATACACCTCAGACAGAATGGCAGTAACTTTCCACTTCAGTTCTCATGCAAGGCCAATAGAATCTGTCTCGCACCAGCTTAAAAGTTCTTTCAGCACCCAAATGTCCATGCTCATCATGTAACGATCGCAGCACACTCTCTCTATGCTTAGTGGGAAGGAATAGCTGTTGAGTCTCTTCAGCATTGGTTGAGGGGCCCCTTCGGTGGACCACCCCATCCAACATCTTCAACCGTTCCCACTCTTTATAGACCAATCTGGCTCCATCCGGGGAATTGGTCAGCAGAATTTCCCGCTGGTTCGCAGTTAGGGCCTTTATGGTCAATGCAATTAAAGGGTCTCTGGCCTGATCCACCTTCAGGTCTTGTTTTGAAAAGGTAGGTAGACTTTCATCCCTCAATTGAGTAGGGTTGCAGTAGAACTCAGGAACAGCCGCAGCCATGACTCCTATGGCCTCCGCTTCGATCCCTCCCTTGACCCGGCGCTCTGCTCCTTGACACAAAGCTTGCACCCCGTCTGGAGTCAACTGAGTCCATTCTGTAGTGTAGGGTCTTCTCGATAGAGCATCAGCATCTCGATTATTCACCCCAGGGCGATACTTCAGGCTGAACCGAAACCCTGACAGAGCGGCCAACCACCGATGTCCCGTTGCGTCCAGTTTCGCAGTAGTAAGAACATAGGTAAGAGGATTGTTATCCGTTTTTATCACAAACTCGGCTCCATACAGATAGTCTTTTAACTTGTCTACCACTGCCCACTTTAAGGCTAAGAACTCCAACTTGTGGGTAGGATAGTTCTTTTCAGAAGGCGTAAGGCTCCGACTCACGTACGCTACAGGCCTCAGCAATCCCCCATACTCCTGATACAGGACTCCTCCTAGCCCTTCTCTGCTGGCATCCACATGTAACTCATACGGCTTGTGCGGGTCCGCGTAGGCCAAGACAGGAGCTTGAGTTAGACTCTCTTTTAGCTTCAAGAAAGCACCTTCACACTGACTAGTCCATTCGCCCTGTATGGACTCTCATGCTTTCCTTGGCCCTGGAGCTGACGGGTTTCGGTCAGAGGCCTTGCAGCCTTCTTCGGTGTTTTCCTTCTGTAGGAGTTTGTTCAGTGGTTGAGCTATCTTTGCGAATCCTCCTACAAATCTTCGATAATAGGAACAGAACCCCAAGAAAGATCTAAGTTCAGTGACGTTTCTGGGTCTGGGCCAAGAAGCTACGGCCTCCAACTTCCGAGGATCTGTCGAAACACCTTCTGCTGAGACCACGTGTCCCAGATACGTAACAGACGGTAGGCAGAATTGGCATTTCTCCAGAGACAGTTTCAATCCCTCTTCATGGAGCCTCTTCAAGACCTTCTCCAAACGTTGCTCATGCTCTTCCAGAGTCTTCCCAAACACGATTATATCATCCAGGTACACTAATACTTCGATCAGATTCATGTCCCCGACGGTCTTCTCCATCAGCCGTTGGAACGTGGCTGGAGCCCCCGTAAGGCCTTGAGGCATTCTGTTGAATTCAAAGAACCCCAGCGGACAGATGAATGCAGTTTTCTCTCTGTCTTCGGGATGCATTGGTATCTGGTGATACCCACTTCGCAGGTCTAACACGCTAAACCATTTTGCTCCAGACAAACACTGTAAGGCATCTTCTATCCGAGGAGTAGCATATTGGTCTGGGATGGTTCTCCGGTTCAATGTGCGGTAGTCTATGCATAGGCGGACAGAACCGTTCTTCTTCCGGACCATCACTATTGGAGATGCGTATGGACTCCTGGACTCTTGGATCACCTTGGTTCTTTGCAATTCATTCAGCTGCTCTCGCAGATCATCCAAGTCTCCCAACGGAACTCGCCTTGACCTTTCACGAAACGGCTTGTCTTCTTGTAATCGAATGCGGTGCTCAGTACTTTTAGCTAGGCCTACGTCGAACTCATCTTTCGAGAACAATTCTCTCCACTTCAAAACTTGAGACTGAAGACGTTTCTTCCACTCGGAGGAAATGGGAGCGTCCTTGGGGTAGAAGCTCTCATCTGGAATCTCTTTATTTACTCCCACTCCTAAATCGGTGGAGAGGGGCGTAACGGACTCTACTTGCCCGATAGGCATTCGTGCTTTAAGGACTACTGGAGAATCAGACACATTGCACACGCTGACTGAGACTCTTCCTCGTGTTCTTTTCAGAGCTTTAGTGGAGATTATTTCAGGGATTACTTCGACTCCGGTTTCACTCCCATGATTAAAATCGGTTTCCAGCACCACATAGGGGCCTGGTTGCGATCCATTCAACTTGACTGAAGCCCGGAAACTTACTACTTCTCCTGCTTGCAGAACCTTCTCTGTTCCTTCTAATCTCCACAGCCGCCCCACTTCAGCAGGTGCCTTCTGCTCTTCGACCATCCTCTGATAGACCGGACGTAACATCGGGTGTACTCCTTGAGTAGAACCTTCTTCCAATACGATAGGTGTCAGGAGACGCCGCACCAAATCAGTATTCGTCCCCACTATCATGGAACTCCTGTTTGCACCTGAGGGTCGAGGACACACAATGGCCAATGCATCACAACCTCCGGACTGCCCGATGACTTCGGACCCGATCTCCAATTTCACCTGTAGATACCCGTCATAGGGGAGTTTCTCAGTTCCGATACCCCAGATTTCCAGATCCTTCAATTTCTGTAAAGGAATGTGCTTCAAATGTTTCTCATAGAAGTCTCGGTAGATCAATGTCACTTGAGCCCCTGAATCCAACAGGGCTTTAGTGTAGACTCCCTCCACTTGGATTGGCACAATAGGAGAAGGACCTATCAGTTGGTCAGGAAACTTGGTGGCGGTATCAGGACACTTAGACCCAGTTTGCTGTACCCTGGCCTTTTTCTTGGCCCGTGTAGGTTTTGGGTGTGCATTGCTTCCCCATGACGTAGGTCCGGATGCTAAGGGAGTGACTCTTTCAGTCCTGGCAGACTCAGCAGTTGGCCGGACTTTGGGCCCTCTCGCCCTCTTAGCCCTGGCTTGATTCTTGGAGCGGGGTTCAATCTTCGGGCACCTAGGTTGCTCCTTCACTGGCGCCCTCTGGCGTTTCCCGCCGGTGAGGTAGATAACAGTTCTTCCAAGGCTTTTAACAACTCATCAACTCTATTCTTCTCAGGCTTTCGGTCTTTGCATTGTGCGCGGAAGTGGCCCATTTCTCCACAACCGAAACATCTCTTCTTAGAAAGTGGAGACGCAGTCACCTGTTGTGATTCAGTTAAAGGACCTGGGCTAGACGCCACAGCAACTCCGGTTGTCTGCATGCCTGTAAGGAACTTCTGCATTTCGGCCTGCATCTCTGTCACCTTCATCAACACTCGGCACAGTTCCGCGTGCGCCTGCTGCAATTCAGCTTGAGCTTCCTGTACTTTCTTAACGGTTTTGTGCAACTCACCACGTTCAGAGAGGTGTAATTCTTTGGCAGCCCTCTCTGTGGATTTAAAAGCGATCAGGTGCTCTTGCTCATCCACGTCGGATCCGTAAGTATCCAGCGAGTCGCTTTCAGGCTGCAGACCGTCGTTATGCCTTACAGGTTGTGCATAGGCTCTTTCTCCTCGCCTGAAGGATTTTTCCTCCAGCAAAGCCTCCTCCTCTCTGACAGCTCGGATCAGTTCCAGGTACTTCAGTTCTTGATTACCTGCTCTGCTTCTCAGCTGCAGCATCACTGGATCTAGAGGTTGAGAGCCCCACAGGATCTGTTTTATTCAGATCTTATCCACTTCGGCCGGCTCGGCCCCTTTCTTGAGGAGTATCTGGTGCAGAATCTTATCTAGGCGCCTCATGTATTCGGTCATTCTCTCACCTTTCCGCTGATAGGTGTGTTCATACTGATATACAAGCTCTGCAGCCTTTTCTGTTCGCCCAAAAACTTCCTCCAAAACGTTTAAATAATCTAAAGCAGTACAGTCTTTTCTACTCAGTTTTAGGTTTCTCACCGCTTCTGACGCAGGTCCCTTTAAGCTCTCGGTGATCCTTTGCTTTTTCTGGGCTTCAGGGATGTCCCACTCATCCAGAGCCTGCATCGCCTGTTCCACCCATTCCTCAAAGGTTTCTTCTCCCGCCGGAGTTGGTACGTTTCCTGTAAAATTTCTCAACCGTCGATAACCGAAGTTAGTGTGCGGAGGGCTTGTTCTCTGACACTTAGCCAGCAAATCTCCAATAGCCACTATGAATTCAGGCCCGATCATGGCCAACGGACTGGGCACGGGAACACTTGCGGATTCGCCACGTGGTGCACTTGGCTGAATCAGTTGGACTTCCACCTCATCGGTCAGCTTCATGCTCGCGCCCTGAAAACATACTGGAACACCCTTTCTCCATTCAAAAAGAACGTACGTGTGAGAGGTATCTGTGTTCTTTTTAATGTCCAGAATTAACCCCCGATGGTCTGGTGTCAGCACGGCCACGGCCTGGCGAATCTGATCTTCGGCCCAAGTGTAATATCCATGACTATACAACATTCTAACTGACTACTGTGCTCCGCACACCATTCGGCAACAGTGTCTGGATCCATATTTAACCCTTTAGATGCGGTTTTTCCAGAGACTGGATCCCGGAAACGAGCCCCCACGTGTAGCGCTCACTCCCGGAGGAGCCGCTGAAAATGAACCACGGGTCAGTCTCCCCGCACTAGGGAATAAATATACTCCAGCACCGTTGTGGATTTTATAAGTTATATAGTTTACTGAAGTAAAAGGCATATAATGAGACACGGTGTTCGTAGATATATTTACAGTATTTCGTATTGCGGTAAACGCGCAGCGGGAAAAGAAATGCGAGACTTCGTATTTCTGGAAAAAACGCGACCGAGCAGAAAAAAATACAAAGCTTCGTAATTACGAGAAACGCGCAGCGGAAAATAAAATAAGATGCAAATCATTTCCCCTTTTTCGGATACTAAGGAGTGAGTCCCGAACAGGTTAAGTCCCGAATTGTGAGTGTATGTGTGTGTTATGGTACCCGGGTACTATTCAACTGGCCAGTGAATCTCTTAAACGATGTCTTCGACTAGTCAAGTTGGGGCCCTGTGGGTTTCAGAATTAAAACAACAGCGGGCTTGAGCTTTGAAGAACCGGCCTTGGAGGCCTCTCACCCATCCGTTGATCCAAGGTTCCGCTGACCCAGGACGTCTCTCCGCTGGTCTCTGCGCTGGGATACCGGCTACTGGATCGATATTTAGGCTCTCTGTGCTCCGGCCCGGACTTGTCCAGCTACCGCCTGCTCTCCCATCCGTTGGATTCGTGGTACTCCTCACTCGGGGTCCTCAGCTTGTCTGGATAACACTTTGTGGTGATGGTCGGTGGGTAAGGCTCCTTCTGGCAAGGCAGGATAACCCCACTCAATTCCTGGTAGGCCACACTTGCGCTCCGGCCTGGTCACGGTTCCACTCTGCAGCACTGCGTCCTCTTCCATGCACTCCCTGGCGCGCTCTGGCGCGTTCTCCACGAGGCTCAGGATGTACAGCGTCTGTCTCCCACCCACTTCCTGTCTGTTTGCAAAGCACGCCGGGAAATGTAGTCCCAAAGTTCAGTGTCTCTGCTCGCGCTTGTCTCCCTCCGGTGGCCAAAAATAGGTACTGCCACAGTAAGATTTAAACACAGCGCTACATTAGCGTTTCAATATGTAAACATTACCTCTAGGATAGGTGATTGTAACGCACGCCGCACATATTAAATTCCTGAAGCTGCCCTCGTTAGTAATGCGTTTGCTATCTGTACTTTATGCATCCTATACTTAACATGGGGAGCGCGAACGTCCATTAGCGTTTCGATAAGTAAGGTATTACAAAGTCCTAGCGCTAATTACTGCAGGGACGCGCAAGACAAAATGTTAGCACCTTCTAAAAGCTGGTTCTAACGGATTCTGCATTTGCAAAATCATTTAACACCCCTAAACCCCCATAAATCCCATACTCCCCTCTCATCCCGCAGCGCAAACAGTGGCCCGATCCGCCGCTTCTTGTTGCCGGGAGCAGAGTGAGACTGGCAAGAACTAGTTCACAGTCTCCCTCTGTGGCGTTGTGCAAACTCGCGAGAAACCCAACCCTCAATAACGTCCTATAGACTCCAGAAGGTGACACTCGCGGCGGCACAGAAGCGCTAACATGAGTATCCCGGCGGTTAGTGCTGCATTCTGGGGTAAGTATACCCTGCTAACATGGGGACCCCACGGGGAAACCTACAGGTGCAGATTTTCCCCTTTTGCATCCACATGTTAGCGCAAACTAGGGAATAGGGTCCATAGTATTTACAGGGAGAGAAGTCACAGAAAATGAGCTGGGATTTAACCCTGTCACTACTGGAGGAGAATCAGTGCTCAGCTGGGAGGTATTTTACAGAATAAAGGGTTAATGAATGGCCTGATCGTGCTGTGTCTCCCTCCCTGTCCCTCAGTGCTGGATCCAGACAACTCACAGCTCAGTGTCTGCTATTCCCCTCCCCCAGCAGCAGCTCCTGCATCATGTGAGTGACCCATGCAGCCTCCAGAGTTCTGATGTCATCAGAGTGCGTCCATTCATTTCTGTTTGTGTTGTAGGCACTGTTTTGTGTGAGAAGCTGAGGCTGTGCAGGGAATGTCCGGCCCTGTCCCCTTATTACAGGCTCCATGAAGCTGCTCACACCCCCATGTGACTGGAGAGGACACACACACAGGAGTAGTAGAGACAGAGCTGGTGTCCTGGGAGAGGAGGCTCAGGTATGTGTGGGCGCCATGTTCCACATGCTATTTATTGCATGGAAAGCTGTCTCTTGTCATTGTGGGACAGTCATGGCGCAGCCCTCATAGCCGCGTAGCTCCATTACAGCGCTGTGTGAGTCGCCGCGCAGGGAGGAGCTCTGGTGCCACTTTAAACCTGGGCAAATCCTGGCTGAGGATTATGGGAGTTACAGTGCACGGCTCCTCGCAGACAGGTCTCCACTAACTCTATCCAATCCCCAAACTCCCCCAGCGCTATAAAGCGGCGCTGTAATGACTCTGTATAAACGCCACGTCCTCCCGGCCTCTATAAAGCGGCGCTGTAATGACTATGTATGAACGCCGCGTCCTCCCGGCCTCTATAAAGCAGCGCTGTAATAACTCTGTATGAACGCCGCGTCCTCCCGGCCTCTCACGCCGCACACACTTTATTAATGAAGTAAGTTGATTCGGGTCGTGTAAATCATAATATTATTCAAAGCCTCCTCAGTTTCCAACATATGAAGTTGTTCTTGTGTGACAGAGGGATTTATTCCTCACATAGGAGTCCCCTCTCTTCCTGCTTAGACTCCCTAAGGTATCGTCCATAGCCGCATGGTCAGACCATATCCACTGATGGATGCAGCTTCCTGGAGCAGTGGAATAAGAGGTTGAATTATAAAAAAATCACATAGAATAGACGGAGGAATAGAAAGCGTAGTCTTTGCCTGCGGGATGGGAAACCCTCCAAGTATTATGGAGGTTGTGATAGTAAAGGTGGTCTTGTAGACCTTTTGTGGTCAACAGAGATTGAGAAGATGTTGCTTGACCAGTCCTGTGTATAGCAGAGTCCATCACAAGTCCGCACTAAAATAATCAATGGATATATCCAATCTGGGTCATTTAAACTATGTTCAACCTCATAACTGACCCTGAAACCTAAGTAGACACCCCTCTCGAGGAGGAAGTATACGTGGAGTGTAAATGTGTAGGTATCACATTGAACAGTATTTGGTAGGGATTCACCGAAATTAAAATTTCCGTCCGAAACCGAAAATCAGACATGAGAACCTGGACCTGGAGGCCGGGGACTCGCCTAAGCCTGGAGGCCGGCCGAGCAGCTTGCTTGGCCGGGCCTCCAGGCCCAGGTTCACATGGCTGATTGGTTGCACCTTACTCACCTACATCCTCCTATTTTGGTCCTGAGCTCCAGCGGTGACAGTCCTCTGGCTTTCACAGGCTGCTCGGCCATCCTCCAGGCTCAGGTGAGCCCCCGGCTCGGCTGAGCCTTCAAGTAGGAGTATGTTGGAAGTAGGAGTATGTTGCCTACACATACTCCCTACATCGGCCCTGAGCTCCTCCAGCGATGGCAGTCCTCCTGCATCCAGTGCCCGCTCTCTGTGTCGGTCGCCGGGATGATGTCATGAAAGCCTTTGACCCAGGGTCAAAGGCTTCCTTAACGTCATACCGGCGACCAACGGAGAGAGGACACTGGATGCAGGAGAACTGCCATCGCTGGAGGAGCTCAGGGCCGATGTAGGTGAGTATGTGCTTTCCACCCCCCCAACAAAATCCATCACCTGGAGGCCCACCCGAGCCTCCTGCTCGTCTGGCCTTCAGATTCAGGTGAGCCCCCTGCTCGGTTGGCCCTCTGGCCGAGCGGGGACTCGCCTGAGCCTGGAGGACGGCAGGCCTCCATGCTCAGGTGAGCCCCCGGCTCGGCCGTGCCTCCAGGCCCAGTTTTGAAATGGAAATTTTTGGCCATTTTTTCGGCTGAATTTCCATTTCGGCCGAACCCGAAAACACCATTTTTGGCCGATAATTTACGGTGGCCGAAATTCCGGAGCATCCCTAGTATTTGGGAATTATACCTTTTACTGAAGTGGGTTTCCTTTAAGAATAAGATGTCTGACCCCAATTTAAAATAATGTGCCATGACCATTCTACATTTAATGGGTGAGTTTAACCCCCTAGCATTATGGGAAATAATTTAAAGTAGGTGATCCATAATCATGGGTAGGATTAAATAAGTGTGAGTTTGGTGCCAAAAGGTCTTTCCCAATAAATAGTTAGTCTAGGGAAAATGCTGAGGTAACTGTGAGTATCTTTGGGTTTATGATTATTCCATTATTGCTCCATCCAAAGAGTTTACAAGGTAATCCAGACGTGGACCCCTTACTCAATGTGCCTAGAGGGGTGTCGTTTATACCCTCCTGACAAGGCCTATGAAGGCTGAAAAGATCGTCAGGGGTTGCTGCATGTTATGTGTAGGGATGACATCCATGGCACTCAGCACTGGCCACCCTTTCTGGGTGATAGTCAGATTTGCATATGGAGCAGTTTTTCCTGTAATGGCTCAATCGAGCTAAAACCTTGTGAGACCTGAGCGGGCCCCACCGTAGAGCAGGCCACTAGTGCCGTTGTTCGGCCTCAGGACCCTCTTTCTATTTTTTCATCCTAAAAGTGGGGCATTGTTTCATCTGGTTATTGTCACGGTTCCCAGATCCCACCACGCAGTACTTAACGCCCAACACTCCACAGAGCCCAGAAGCTACCAACAGAGTAGCCGTGAAAGATCTCTAACTGTCTGGTCCTTAGAATTGGCCAGGTAAACTAGCTAGACAGAAAGGGTTAACAACACGGGGAGTAGTCAGCCGAGCCAGAATCAGGAATACAGAGTTCAGAATGGTCAAATGGAATAGCTGGGTCGATATCAGAGCAGTGGCGTAGTACAAGAAAATGGTCTAGGGCAACAGAAGGCAGAATAGTCAGAAACAAGCAGAGGTCAATAACGGGTTAATTCAATATAGCAGTCAGGTACAAGGAGCTCAGGTATGGATAACCACGATCTGGCAACTGCTGAGAATACACTGAGGGTTTTTAAAGACCTTCACCAGACCACGCCCCCCACTCAAGCCGCGCCTCATGCCACCACCTCCCTGCCTGTCTCCATTTAAACCGGGCATTGGTCAGCGAGCAGCATCAGACATGCTGCCCTCAAGCACACAAGTAGGGCTGGAAGCTCCCAACGTTACAATTATAAGATAAATAGCACATCACATGAGCAACGAAAACATCAACAAAACTGTCCAGAGATCTAGCATTGCATTAAACCCTGCTAAACTTTGCTTTCATAATCGAAACATTCACAAAGAACCAAAATGCATTAAACAAAAAGAAAAATATAGAAAATTATGCGAAAACCAGAAAAAACACTAGAGGAGAGAATCATTCCTCATCTGTGACAGTGGCCAAACAATCCCTGAAGAAGCAAACCCCTAAACCTCCAAGATCGGCTGAAAAAAATCTCTACATTCCATATGTCACTGCTGCCTTCCACCTTCCCGCTCAGGACTCAGGGGAGGAAACCAACATCAATGCCTCATGTTCACCACCTGTGGAAAACACGCCAGCATCAATAATGGCCAAGTAGCGTTGATTCTTATCTCTATTTTTTTGAATCTCCGATCCAAGCCCTGAAATCTTCTATCAATAACACACTACAACTGCTACAATCACCCTCTGCTCACATCGGACTCTGAAAGAAGGCAATCTTCCACTGAGGACACCCTCAACTCTCTCCAGACAACGATCCAACCGATCCACAATTGAAATTCTCCAAGATAAACTGTAAGATTTGGGAAAATTGAAGTCGTAGCAATAATCTCTGCTTTATTGGAATTCCAGAGCTAGTTTGTACTCTTTACCTTCTTCACCTACTACAGGAGTGGCTTCCAACTGCCTTGTCCCTTTCAGTAGATACTTCGCATCCAATATTGATTGAACCACCACATCGCTTAGGAGTCACTAAACCGATGGACAATGCCCGACCACGTTCGCTCATTGCAAAATTCCTTAATTCTCAAGACGCCGTGAGAATCTTAGTGGCATATAAGCGGATAGCTACGCTTCTTTATCAACATCATAAAATTCTCATTTTCACTGATTATTTGACTCAAGTCGAACTGAAAGGTAAAGCCTTTGTTCCTGTTTGTTTGAAGCTGTATCGCAAAGGCATAAAATTTGCCCTGCTTTATCCTGCTACTCTGCCTCTCCAGATTGTTATTGTG
This sequence comes from Leptobrachium leishanense, assembly GCA_009667805.1. Taxonomy (NCBI): domain Eukaryota; kingdom Metazoa; phylum Chordata; class Amphibia; order Anura; family Megophryidae; genus Leptobrachium; species Leptobrachium leishanense. The sequence goes on along the minus strand of CM019068.1, from coordinate 148,610,858 downwards.
GGAAAATTGTGTTGATAATTTGAAACCTGACATGTATAGATAATGATACACGGTAACAACTGACAGGCATTGACGAATATAGACTGTGTGGCCAGATTATTATGACCACCTGACTTTTTTAGGCAAATTAGCTATAATATCGCACTGAAGTTGCTAGAGGGCCAGACCATTATAAATAGGGAAACAGGTTGTTTACCACAACAGTAGAAGTGATTTTCTTCTGAAGATATGGGTAAACAACGCAATTTAACAGCCTTTGAACGTCGGATGATTGTTGGCGCTTGGAACCATGGAGCTTGTATCAGCAAAACAGCAGAATTCGTTAAATGTTCAAGAGCAGCTGTTGTTAAAGTGTTTAAAGACTGGACTGTCAGCCAGAAATCTGGGTCTGAATGTGCGAATTGTGGCCGTCAGCGACTAGTGATGGGCCGAGCACCCGTGTTCGGTTCGCATTCGAACTCGAACACCCAAAAAAGTTTGACCGCGAACTCTAACACAATTTGAACACCATGCAAGTCAATGGGGCTCGAACGTTCGAAAATTAAGGTCCCCTCCAAGAGGGCATATATGCAAGATATTGGCCATAAAAGGTGTATGGGGGTCCTGGTACTGCCCTGGGGGACAGGAAACAATGACATTGTTTTAAAAAAGAAAATGTTTTTAACCCTTTCACTGCTGAGTGCTGAGCCATTTCACAGCTGTGGGCTGAGCTCATTTTTGCCGCTATTGCTCATGTTTAAACGCGATTTGAAGCCGTGGGAAATGTTTGAGCAACATGGAGTGGGAAATGCTTATGAATTCCTTAGGCTTCAATGTTAAAAATATTCCCATTTTAATACAATATCTAATAAACTGTTCTATTATATTCTGCAGTAAAGAGTCTCTGTCTTTTAGAATTTTTTTTAGGATCTTTTTAAGCATTTTTTTTTTTTTTCCCTCGAACTTTACGCGAACGTTCGAAGTTCGAGTTTTCGAACAGCCGATGTTCGAATCGAACTTCGAACCAGCAGCCCATCCCTATCAGTAACTAGTCAATGTTAGGGCAGAACGGAGAGTGGCAAGACTGGTACAAGACAACAGAAGGGGAAAAGTGCATCAAATTACTGTAGATCTTAATAAATAAATAAATAAATTATTTTACCAGGAAGGATACATTGAGATTTCTCTCGTTTTTCAAGTATGTCCTGGGTTAATCAGGGATCCTCTCAAATGATCTCTGAACGCACTGTTCGTCGTACACTGCATCGTATGGGATATGGAAGCCGAAGGCCTGTTCGAACACCTTTGCAGTCTGCAGTTAACAAGATAAACCGTCTCCAATTCGCACAGGAACACAAGGATTGGACAGTCGAGCATTGGAAAAAAGTCATGTGGTCCGATGAATCACGTTTCCAGTTGTATCATGCAGATGGCAGAGTGAGAATTTGGCGGAAACAGCATGAAAGCAGCACCCCACATGCATGAGTACAACCCTTCAAGCTGGTGGGGGCAGTGTTATGGTTTGGGGTCCTTTAATTCGTGTGGAACAACATCTGAATAGCACAACATACCAAAGAATCGTTACTAATCAAGTTCATCCTATCATGTTGATGGCGTATCCCAATGGAGATGGCTTCTTCCAACAAGACAATGCGCCATGCCACGGTGCTTGTATTGTGCAGGAGTGGTTTCATGAACATGAGGGAGAATTTACCTTGCTTAGGTGGCCCCCAGTCACCAGATCTCAATCTAATTGAACATTTGTGGGACGAAGTTGAAAGAGCCATCAGGTAGCTGGTTCCACAACCATCAAATCTTACAGAACTGGACAGTGCTCTTCATCAGGCATGGTGACCGATTCCTCACATCACCTTTCAACATCTCGTGGAGTCATTGCCAAGAAGAATCACCGCAGTATTGAAGGCAAAAGGTGGCCCAACGAAGTACTGATGGGGGGAGGACTTAATAATCTGGCCACTCAGTGTATATCTAAGACCTGTTGCTTTTAATGATGGTTAATTATTTAGGTGATTATTTATCTAGGGTGTGAAAGACTGTTTGTGAAAGACTAACAGGGTTATTCAGAGAGCGTGAAAAGCAGGAGAATGACTGGAGAATGAAAAATTCTAGGTCAAAATAGCCGATTTGGAAAGTGAGATGAAAGGGAAATTTTTCTGGTTTGGCTATTTTGACCTAGAATTTTTCATTCTTCAGTCATTCTCCTGCTTTTCACCGCTCTCTGAATAACCCTGTAGATGTTGTATGGATATGAACAGGAGATTTGACAAAGACCTGGTGCAGGTCGACATGTTGTTCTGTTCCTGGTGATGGAATAAATTCCCATTTATGAATAATGTTTTATGCTGGATTTATTTTATTTTTTGTTACAAAACTTTATCAGCCTGAATATCATGGGGGTATCAACCTGCCTAATGTTTAGGATTATAACTTGGCGGCACAATGTCGGCATGCTGTAGATTAGATAAAAAATTGTTCACATTTCTCTGATGTTCCTTTTAGATGCTGCCTTTTAGATCCCCTCATCACTCCCTATCTTTCTTGTTGCACTGCCCCTATAAAGATATCCCCGTACATCGCCAACCGTTACTATCCACAACCATTAAGGCATGGGAATTGTCTTGCCTTAAAATTAATGCTCTCCCCATGTGGTCTATTTTCTTACCTTTTAGAAGCTAATCACAATTTTGGTGTAGGACTATCATCACAGTCGTTCATGGACTGGGCAAAAGGCGGATTATTGTTTTTAACCACTTTTTGGATCTTCTACGAAAGCCATTCTGCCGCTCTTGACAATTGAATCCCACAGTGTTCTTTTTATCGTTTGCTGACTTTCAACTTGGCTCATATTTTTTCCAAAGTCACGTCTGCCTATACAGATGCATAGGCATCTCTACAGGGGGGCAAGGGGGGAATTGCCCCCCTAGGTTATTCCTTGCCCCCCCATGTGCCCCCCCACCAAAAATCAGCATCCAGCTTCCCACACATCTTCGGACCGCGGTATCTCCATTCCTGTGCATCGTATATGGACGTTCTAGGTGTCATTGGAAAGGGCAGATTCTGGCCTTTCCTATGATACCCAAAACAACCATATTCAGTGTAAAGTAAAAGTCATAAAACCATTAAATAATAACGTGCACTTAAATGTAAACATTTTCCCAGGGTTGAAATGGCTCAGCAGTGAAGTGGTTAATTTTACACTATACATTACGTTATTTTTGTAGTATTACGTTAGTTTTTGCCTTGGTTTAGTTGCATATTAAGGGTTAATGGGTAGGCTTCATCCCTCACCGTATACATTTTATTTTTTCCTTGATTAATGGCATTTTAAGGGTTAATGGGTTGGCTACATGCCTCACAGTGTATTCATTTCAGGTTTTCCCTTAATTAATGGCATATTAGGGGTTAAGGGGTTGGCTAAATGCCACATTGTTTATTAATTTTATTGTATTTCCCTGGGTTTATGGCATTTTAGGGGTTATTATGGAAGTTAGAATCTAAAGGGTCTAATGATCTTTAGATCCTCTGCTTTTCGTCACATTTCGGGGAATTTATTTTGCTGAAAATAAGGTGTATTCCCTATTTAGCGAATGGTCACTGTATATTTCTAAAAGTGGAGTCGCTGAAGCAGCTATCAGACATTCAGCAAAAACTGCCGAATTGCGGCAAATAAAATATTGAATTTAAGTATCAGTTACAACAAAAAGGTATTATTGCATCATATTACTCTGGGGTTTCTGAAATATATACAGTTGTGTTCAAAATTATTCAACCCCCAATGCTGTAAAGGGTTTTAGGGAATTTAGTGTACATTTGTAATCGTATTCAGAATGAAATTCCACACGGACTGTTTAAAGAACCATATGCAACTAAAATGACATCAATTGGTTTTGTAATACAGTAGTAAATGTTTCTTTTGTGAATTCTTCATTGATACAATTATTCAACCCCTTAAAGACACCACTCTGAAGAACAGAGGTTCATTCAAGTGTTTTCAATCAGGTATTGAAAACCTGTGGATGTCACGGAGCAGCTATAAAGCATAATAAGCACCAATTAGGCAGCTTTAAAATGACTGTGATACTCAGCTCCTTCTAGACATTTACTGGTGTGGTTTACAAACATGGTGAAGTCAAGAGAATGGTCCAGGAAGACAAGAGAAGAGGTGATTACTCTTCACAGGAAGGGCAATGGCTATAAGAAGATTGCAAAGATGTTAAACATACCAAGAGAGACCATAGGAAGCATCATTCGCAAATTCAAGGCAAAGGGCACTGTTGAAACGCTACCTGGTCGTGGCAGAAAGAAGATGCTGACTTCGACTGCTGTGCGCTACCTGAAGCGTAGAGTGGAGAAAAGTCCCCGTGTGACTGCTGAGGAACTGAGAAAAGATTTGTCCGATGTGGGTACTGAAGTTTCAGCTCAGACAATACGGCGCACACTGCGTAATGAAGGCCTCCATGCCAGAACTCCCAGGTGCACCCCCTTGCTGTCTCCAAAGAATAAGAAGAGTCGACTGCAGTATGCCAAAAGTCATGTGGACAAACCACAGAAGTTTTGGGATAGTGTTCTGTGGACTGATGAAACAAAATTAGAACTGTTTGGGCCCATGGATCAATGCTATGTTTGGAGGAGGAAGAACAAGGCCTATGAAGAAAAGAACACCTTGCCTACTGTGAAGCATGGCGGGGGGTCAATCATGCTTTGGGGCTGTTTTGCTTCTGCAGGTACAGGGAGCTTCAGCGTGTGCAAGGTACCATGAATTCTCTTCAGTACCAGGAGAGATATTGGATGACAATGTGATGCAGTCCGTCACAAACCTGAGGCTTGGGAGACGTTGGACCTTTCAACAGGACAATGATCCCAAGCATACCTCCAAGTCCACTAGAGCATGGTTGCAGATTAAAGGCTGGAACATTTTGGAGTGGCCATCGCAGTCACCTGACTTAAATCCGATTGAGAACCTCTGGTGGGACTTAAGAAGCAGTTGCAGTGCGCAAGCCTAAGAATGTGACTGAACTGGAGGCTTTTGCCCATGACGAATGGGCGAAGATACCGTAGATCGCTGCAAGACACTTGTGTCAAGCTATGCTTCACGTTTAAAAGCTGTTATAACTGTAAAAGGATGTTGTACTAAGCACTAAGATTGAATGTCACTTGGGGGTTGAATAAAACTGATAATGATGTGAGCACAGAAAAAGACATTTGTGGTTATTTCATTACAAACGTTATTTTATATTGTCTGACCTACAGTGCCTCTTTGATTTAATTGTAAGCAAGATGACTGAATGATCAAATCAATGTCAAACTGGCCAAAACACTCAATTTCAGTGGGGGTTGAATAATTTAGAACACAACTGTATATGTGTGTTTAATATTGCAGAAGCCACCTGCACATCATAGCAATTCAAAGAATTGCATCCCAGAGCTCTTGTGCCACATTCCCCATATGCAGCAAGGAATTCTGGGTAGGATATGCAAATGACCGCTGTCTCACTTTTATACATCCTGGATCTGTTGTTACACAGGACCCTAAAATCCATGCGATGCCAAACCATGGCTTTCTAGCAGAGATAAGGTTATGCAACTGGTCAAAACCACTCCCATGACAGCGCTGTTTTGGGTTTGTTGAACCCTCATCAGCTAGGAGGTAGGCATGACCAGTTGCAGTGGATGCTTGGATATATATATATATATGTATTTATTTAGGGCACTATTACCTGGTGTGAGCTAACCCTTGCGTCAGCGCCAGGTTAGGCTAGGGTCAGATCAACGCATTTTTCGCGTTGTCCGTGAAAAAGTGCGTTTGAACGAATGGACGTATTTTTTCACGGAATACGCGATAGCGGTCATACGATGGGAATTTTCGTCCGTGATTTTTACGGATCATCAATAAAACCCTTTTTGCGTCTGGACGTTATGTTGGCCGGACATTAGCAGCGTCTGACGTCTCCTAATCACGCACACATGCCCCTAGCGGACGCAGCGCACTCTGTACGTCAGTACTAGCGGTTTGACGGTCTCGAAAAAATACGTTCGTTTGCCACTTGCGTTGCGCGGCCGCACTTTCGTGCGGCCGTTCTTCATATGCTGCCCTGCATTAGATGTCATTTGCTGCTAGCACGGCCGTGATTAAGTGCGGCTAAACGCACGTTAATACTGCGCTCATCTGACCCCAGCCTAAATTGAGTCTAGCGCCTGACCAACAGATTGTTTGCCTCCCACAACAAACGGGAAAAAAATCACTTAGCGCGTCGTTATTAGCGATTTGTAGCGCGAGCTTACTGTACTTTTCCGCTCCTTTACTTAACACGGGGAGCGCTAAGATCTCTAGCGCTTTTGCAGCTAACAGTAACACTTTACGCTAACTTGAGGGGCACTAATGGACTCCATGGAGGGGATGCTCGTGGCGGAGCTTACCGCTTCCTCGAGCATCCTGAGGCTTAGTTCCACTTCACGGGGCAGTCTGCTGGATTAGCACCTGCACCGTAGTATCACATTAAAAGTGCAGGTTTTCCTCCTTTAGCGTCCCTGTTTTAGCGTAATACCTTATTATTATTTATTATTAATTATTTATTTATAAAGCGCCAGCATATTCCGCAGCGCTGTACAATAAGCACAGTACAGACAGGGTTACAATACATTGAACAACATTTGACAAACAGTACAGGAGGAGATGAGGGCCCTATTCCCGTAGGAACTCACAATCTAGGAGGGTTGGGGTTGGAAACAGGAGAGGACTGTAAGGTGAGAGTGATTGATGGTTGCGTCAGTGAGTTGGGTGGTAGGCTTCCCTAAATAGGAATGTTTTTCGGAGCGTTTGAAGGAAGAGAAGTTAGGGGAAAGTCTGACAGTAAGGGAGAGCGTTCCAGAGAGTGGGGGCTGCGCGTGAGAAATCCTGCAGTCTATCATGGAAGAGGTGATGCGGGGAGAAGCTAGGCGCAGGTCACTGTTTGACCTTAGGGAGCGGGCTGGGGTGTATTTGGTGATTAGTGAGGAACAGGTAGTGGGGCGCTGAGTTAGTGAGGGTTTGTAGGTAAGGATAAGGATTTTGAACTTAATTCTGCAGTGGATGGGGAGCCAGTGAAGGGACTCGCAGAGGGGAGCGGCAGAGACAGACGGCGGGGGTGAGGTGAATTAGCCTGGCGGAGGCGTTCAGGATGGATTGTAGGGGGGAGAGGCGGGACAGAGGGAGGCCAGATAAGAGATTATTGCAATAGTCGAGTCGGGAGATTACCAGGGCGTGTGATGATTGTTTTGTGGTGACCGCGGTAAGAAATGGCCGAATTCTGGAAATATTACACAGTTGGTATCGGCAGGAGGAGGAAAGAGAATTGATGTGGGGGATGAAGGAAAGAGCAGAGTCCAGTGTAACTCCAAGAACACGTGGTTTGATGGGGAGATGGTGATACCCTCCACACGTGATAGAGAAGTCAGGAGGTGGGGAGGCATTAGAGGGAGGGAATAAGTAGGAGCTCAGTCTTTGACATGTGATCTTTAGGTGGTGGGAGGCCATCCAGGAGGAGATGCCAGATAAACAGTCACTGACTTTTGAAAGGACAGGGGGAGAGAGATCAGGGGTAGAGAGGTAGATCTGAGTGTCATCAGCGTAGAGGTGGTAATTAAAGCCAAAGCTGTGAGATTTTGCCCAGGGAGAGAGGTGTAGATGGAAAAGAGCAGAGGACCAAGGACAGAGCCTTGAGGTACACCAACAGATAGAGGCAATGAAGAGGAGGAGTTACCAGCAAAGGACACACAGAAGGACCTGTTGGATAAATAGGAGTCAACCCAAGCAAGTGCAGTGTCACCGAGACCCAGAGAGTTGAGGGTCTGTAGAAGGAGGGGGTGTCAACAGTGTCAAAAGCAGCCGAGAGGTCAAGCAGGATGAGAATAGAATAGTGCCGTGTTTTTTAGCAGTTAGGAGGTCGTTGGTGACTTTGGTGAGGGCAGTTTCAGTTGAGTGTAGCGGACGGAAGCCAGATTGCAGGGGGTCAAGTAGGGAATTGGAGGACAGGAAGAGGGAGAGGCGGTTGAAGACTAGTTTTTCTAAGAGCTTTGATGTGAAGGGAAGCAGGGATACAGGGCGGTAGTTGGATGGAGAGTTGGTGTCTAGGGATGGTTTCTTTAGTAAAGGGGTAACTAGCGCGTGTTTGAAGGCGGATGGAAAGGAGCCAGTGGAGAGAGATAGGTTGAAGATGTGTGTGAGAGCAGGGGTGAGGGAGGAGGAGAGGGGAGGAATTAGATGTGAGGGAATGGGGTCGAGCGGGCACGTGATGAGATGTGAGGAGGACAATAAGGAATTGACTTCCTCCTCAGTGGTTGGGAGGAAGCGGCAGAGGGTGGCAGAGGGGACCTGTGGGAGTGGAGGTGGCAGATAACTATCTTGTGTTGGGATGTTGCTTCTGATAGTTAGAGTTTACTGAGGAAGTAGTCTGCCAGGTCTTGAGCGCTGAAGGCAGCTGAGGGGGGAGGTGTAGGTGGGGAGGAGGGTGTTGAAGGTGGACCAGAGCCGTTTAGGGTTGGAGGACAGCGTAGATATAAGAGATGAGAAGAAGGATTGTTTGGCCAAGTGGAGGGCAGAGGTGTATGACCGGAGAATAAACTTGAAGTGAACAAAATCAGCTTCAGAGCGGGATTTCCTCCAGGCACGCTCTGCAGTGCGGGAGCATCTTTGCAGGTAGCGAGTTTGGAGGGTGTGCCAGGGCTGAAGCTGGCGGCGTGGGGGCCTTGCAGAGTCGAAGAGGAGCAAGAGTGTCTAGAGCAGAGATAAGCGTAGTGTTGTAGTGATTAGTGGCAGCATCAGGGCAGGTGAAGGATGAGGTATGAGGGAGGTGGTGAAGTAGGTTGGAGAATTGATGGGGGTCCACAGCATGTAGGTTTCTGCGAGTGTGTGTGCGGGGTGGGGGAGCAGGGTGTTTAGGAGGTCCAGATAGGTTGAAAGAGAGAAGGTGGTGGTCAGAGATGGGGAAAGGGCGACATTTGAACTCAGAAATGGAGCAGAGGTTGGAAAAGACCAGGTCAATAACGTGACCATAGCGGTGGGTAAGGAGGAGGGAGGATTGTGTGAGTCCAAGGGAGGACGTGAGTGAAAGAAGTTTGGAGGCAGCAGGAGCGGAAGGATCGTCAATGGGAATGTTGAAGTCCCCGAGAATTAGGCATGGAAGATTAGAAGACAGGAAGTGAGAAAGCCAGGTAGCAAAGTGGTCAAAGAACTGGGAGGTTGGTCCCGGTAGGCGGTAGATGACTGCCACCCTGAGAGCCAGAGGAGAGAACAGGCGGATGCAGTGTGTCTCTCGAAGGAGGAGAAGGAGAGGGATGGGGGTGGAGGGAGATGCTGGTAGGTTGCAGGTGGAGAGAGCAGGAGCCCGACCCCGCCACCATTTCTATCACCCGGTCTGGGGGTATGGCTCAAGTGTAGACCGCCATGTGAGAGAGCAGCAATGGAGGCCGTGTCAGAGGGAGTTAGCCAGGTTTCAGTTAAAGCTAGGAGGTTGAAGGAGTTTGAAAGGAAGAGGTCATGGACGGCTGTGAGTTTGTTGCACACAGAGCGGAGCGTTCCAGAGGGCGCAGGAGAAAGAGGACAGGCGCTGAGGGATGATGGAATGAGGTTGCTGGGCTTGCAGGGAGGTGATTTATGTGCGATGGAGATAGGATAAGAGGGAAGTATTGGATGTGTTGTGGGGCCCAGGGTTAGGGGATATGTCACCTGAATAGAGTAACAGCAGGAGGGTGAGAAAGAGAAGGTGGGAATGGGATTTGTGGGCGTGGGAGTGATTGGCAGCACGAGAGTTAGAGGGAGACCATGTTCTGAGGAAACAAAGGAGCTCATGTGAGCCATCATGTGGGACGAGAGGAGGGAGGGAGAGATGCAGATAGTGTAGGGTCGGTGGTAGAGGGGCAGGAGTTCCATCAAGGAAAGAAAGGTAGACGTAAAGAGGAGAAGCGTGAGAGAAAGCATGATATAGACTTGCGTTTACCCAGAGTAAAATTGGGCCTTGCAGTTTCCTTCCTCCAGTCCGCAACTCCAGGAATCAACTCTAAGCGTCCACTTAAGACTGTCACTTGTCAGGTACACTGGGCTCCCCTTCCTCTCCACAGGGGCGGATCCGGGGGGGCAACAGGGGCAATTGCCCCCCCTGAGATTTGAGCCGGGGACACAGATGTCGGGCAGCGCCGGAGTGCCTGCCCGCGTGGCGTAGCGTGGGGGGCTGGGGGGGCTGTGGCCCGGGCGCAGTTTTGCATTCGCGCCCCTAAAACTGGCCCGGGGGTTGAGGGACCCAGATGCCGGGGCAGCGAGGAGCGCCTGCCCGGTCTTGAACAGTCCGTCCTGTGAAGTGGATGCGGCTGTGTGCGTGCGCAGCCGGTCACGTGGTCCGGCTAATCAGGTGGTACTGAGTCTCTGTACCACCTGACTGGCCGGACCACGTGACCGGCTGCGCACGCACACAGCCGCATCCACTTCACAGGACGGACTGTTCAAGATCGGGCAGGCGCTCCCGCGCTGCCCGGCATCTGGGTCCCTCAACCCCCTGCCGGAGCTGGGGCAACAATCCAGGTGAGAGCTGGGGCAAATCCATGACCTGGGGGCAAATCCATGTGTGACCTGGGGGCAAATCCATGTGTGACCTGGGGGCAAATACATGTGTGACCTGGGCGCAAATCCATGAGCTGGGGGCAGTATCCATGACCTGGGGCAAATCCATGTGTGACCTGGGGGCAAATCCATGAGCTGGGGGCAGTATCCATGACCTGGGGGCAAATCCATGTGTGACCTGGGGGCAAATCCATGAGCTGGGGGCAGTATCCATGACCTGGGGGCAAATCCATGTGTGACCTGGGGGCAAATCCATGAGCTGGGGGCAAATCCATGAGCTGGGGCAAATCCATGAGCTGGGGGCAAATCCATGACCTGGGGGCAAATCCATGAGCTGGGCAAATCCATGTGTGACCTTGGGGCAAATCCATGAGCTGGGGCAAATCCATGAGCTGGGGGCAAATCCATGAGCTGGGGGCAAATCCATGACTGGGGGCAAATCCATGAGCTGGGGGCAATCCATGACCTGGGGGCAAATCCATGACCTGGGGCAAATCCATGAGCTGGGCAAATCCATGTGTGACCTGGGGGCAAATCCATGAGCTGGGGCAAATCCATGAGCTGGGGCAAATCCATGAGCTGGGGGCAAATCCATGACCTGGGGCAAATCCATGAGCTGGGGGCAAATCCATGACCTGGGGCAAATCCATGAGCTGGGGGCAAATCCATGACCTGGGGACAAATCCATGACCTGGGGCAAATCCATGAGCTGGGGGCAAATCCATGAGCTGGGGGCAAATCCATGAGCTGGTGGCAAATCCATGACCTGGGGCAAATCCATGACCTGGGGGCAAATCCATGAGCTGGGGGCAGTATCCATGACCTGGGGGCAAATCCATGTGTGACCTGGGGGCAAATCCATGAGCTGGGGGCAAATCCATGAGCTGGGCAAATCCATGTGTGACCTGGGGGCAAATCCATGAGCTGGGGCAAATCCATGACCTGGGGCAAATCCATGACCTGGGGGCAAATCCATGAGCTGGGGGCAAATCCATGACCTGGGGGCAAATCCATGACCTGGGGCAAATCCTGAGCTGGGGGCAAATCCATGAGCTGGGGGCAAATCCATGACCTGGGGGCAAATCCATGAGCTGGGGCAAATCCATGAGCTGGGGGCAAATCCATGACCTGGGGGCAAATCCATGAGCTGGGCAAATCCATGTGTGACCTGGGGGCAAATCCATGAGCTGGGGCAAATCCATGAGCTGGGGCAAATCCATGACCTGGGGGCAAATCCATGAGCTGGGGGCAAATCCATGACCTGGGGGCAAATCCATGAGCTGGGGGCAAATCCATGACCTGGGGGCAAATCCATGAGCTGGGCAAATCCATGAGCTGGGGAAATCCATGACCTGGGGGCAAATCCATGAGCTGGGCAAATCCATGAGCTGGGGCAAATCCATGAGCTGGGGCAAATCCATGAGCTGGGGGCAAATCCATGAGCTGGGGCAAATCCATGAGCTGGGGGCAAATCCATGAGCTGGGGGCAAATCCATGAGCTGGGCAAATACATGAGCTGGGCAAATCCATGACCTGGGGGCAAATCCATGAGCTGGGCAAATCCATGAGCTGGGCAAATCCATGAGCTGGGGGCAAATCCATGTGCTGGGCAAATCCATGACCTGGGGGCAAATCCATGAGCTGGGCAAATCCATGACCTGGGGGCAAATCCATGAGCTGGGCAAATCCTTGAGCTGGGGGCAAATCCATGTGTGAGCTGGGGGCTCTCTGCTCCTCTAGATTGTAAAATCCGGGGTGCCATCTGCTCCTCTAGATTGTAAGCTCCTGGGTGTGCTCTGCTCCTCTAGATTGTAAGCTCCTGGGTGCCCTCTGCTCCTCTAGATTGTAAGCTCCTGGGTGCCCTCTGCTCCTCTAGATTGTAAGCTCCTCTGAGCCGGGCCCTCTGTAAATTCTCGTGAGTCGGGCTCTCTGCTAAAACACCGTATTTTCTGTAAGTGCCCCTCCCGAGACTAGTCTCTGGATCCGCCCCTGCCTCTCCATTACTTCTGAATGCGGGCGTCCATGGGTTTCTTACAGAAGTTGCTTACATATGATAGACAAATTGCGTATCTATTGCTTGCGCAGAGCTGCACACGCACCACCAACTTGCAGCTGATGTCTCCATGAACGAATATTCAAAATCCTGACAACTGTGTAGGGCGCAGGAAGCCCTCCACTTCATACAGTGGTACCAGCCAAATGGGGCTAGAAGACCAGAGAGTGTGTGTGTGTGTATATGAATGTATATATGGTGTGTACAGGGGGAGAATGGGGTGTCTGGCCATACATGTACACAAAGACCACTGTAATAAGCTAAAGCGAACAGGGTGCATAGATTGGTCAGATCAGTGGTTCCCAACTGCGGTCCTCAAGTCCCCCCAACAGGCCAGGTTTTAAGGATTGCCTTGGGGAAATGCAGACTGAATCCTGCAATCACTGAGAAGCAAATCATATCACCTGTGCTGTGCTTCAGCTATCTGGAAAACCTGACCTGTTGGGGGTACTTGAGTACCGCGGTTGGGAACCGCTGGGTTAGACCCTTAGTTGGAAGGAGTGTGTCGATACTGCTCTGGGCTTCATTTCACACAACACCGGGCGACCTCTAATATGTGTAGCGCTCACTCCCGGAGGAGCTGCTGAATTTAAACCTCGGGTCAGTCTCCCCGCACTAGGGAATAAATATACACCAGCACTGTTGTGGATTTTATAAGTTATATAGTTTACTGGTCTCAAATAAACTGGCATATATAAAGTAAGCGCGATATATATATATATATATTTTACAGGAATTCGTAATGCGAGAAACGCGCAGCGGAAAAAATAAGAAAATTAACCCCTTCGTTGTCGGAGTGTGAGTCCCGTACAGGTTGTGTCCCAAGAAGGTGTGCTTGTATGTGTGTGTTGGTACCCGGGTACTAGATTCGACTGGCCAGTGAATGGATTCAGTGTATCTTCGACTAGTCATGTTGGGGCCCTGTAGATTTAAGCAAAACTTGCAGCGTGCTTTGTTAACTTTACTGTGGCCTGGAAGGCCTCTCACCCATCCGCCAGACAATCTGCTCCACTGCCCGACCCAGGGACGTCTCTCCGCTGATTTACGCTGGGACTCTGTGCCACTGGATCCGCTTTTCTTGCTTGTCTGTCTTTGCAACAAGATTCTCAGCTTACTGCCTGCACTCCCATTAGATCATCGCGGTCTCCTAACTCGGGGTCGAATCTGCAGCTCTGTCTGTGCAAACCTCTCAGCGGTGGATTACTAGGTCTCTGGCAAGTCACTGAAACCGATCTCCAGCATCCGCAAGGCAGCGCCTGCTTTCCGGCCAGGTCACAATCGCTCCTGTCTCACGTGCGTCTTGCTCTGTTCACCCCTCTGCGCGCTCTGGCTCTCCTCTGCACGAGGCTGCGGATGTGTCTCAGTTCTCCCCACCCACTTTCTGTTCCCGCTGCAAAGCATGCTGGAAAACGTAGTCCCAGTGTCTCTTACATTGCGCTTGTCTCCCTCTGGTGGCCCAACTCGAGTAATACAGCAACAGTGTTTTAAACCAGCGCTACACATGCTTAATATTTATCTCCCAGTTTCAGGAAAACTAATCGTTCCCATCCACAAGAACTGGGCGTCCGGGTAAACTGTGATAATATGAGTAAAGACAAAACCAGGGATCCGCTGACCCAGAGGATCCTGGATTTAACTCTGGAGATCATCTTTCTGCTGACTGGAGAGGTAAGAGATTCTATGAGATCAACATAATACTGATGATATTAAATAACCTGGAGTTGTCTTGGTTGTGTCATGCTGGCAGCCACCATGGCTCTACTTGGTTTGTGGTCACTTCGACAGACTTCTCTTCCCTTCAAGGATTTGGTAGAGGGTGAGGAATGTCATTTTAAATGGAGGCCCCCCACCCTAATTTCACCACCTCCTGCACCTGGTTCTCCTCTACGGAGACTGTTCATTAACATACCCTGATCAGGGCTTGGACATGTTTATACTCCAAAAAGGCAAACCTCTCTATATTGCTGTCACTTTCATTGTTTAGGATCACTTGGTGGTGAAGATCCATGAGATGGTCATTGACAGCACTACCCCCCAAATATCAGAAGGAGGATACTGCAAGACCCCAAGCTTTAATACAGAGCCTCCACCACACTCAGGAATCCATGCGCAAAACCATGCGAAGATCCTGGAACTGACCAATAAGATCAACCAGCTGCTGACTGGAGAGGTGAGGCTGGTGGGAATGGAACATTCTACGGTAACACCAAGGGATGTGTCTGGATGGTGACTGTGTCATTGTGTGTAACAGAAAAAAAATATTCTATCCCTGGGATCCATAGAGCACCCGGAAGCCAGTGATGTATCAATACACTGTGTCACGCCAGGTCATGCTGTCTGTCTGTGCTGCAGTTAGGCCTCCTTGGCAGAGAGGGCGCCATTCTAGACATCAATCATCTGGGACTACTCCACCTGGTCAGAGACCTAGGAGGGCTTTATATAGCAGCAGCTGACAGAGCTCGGTGCTCCGCCGTGGTTTCTAGTGACCCCTCAGTGCGTTACTGCATCTCTGGATTCTTGACCCCTCAGTTGGATCTCTGGCTGAGTATTCTTGGTTCTGGTTTCTGTTCTTGCCCCTGTTTGGCTATTATACTGATTCCATGTACTGACCCTGGCTATTGTATTCGGTCTCTGATTTTGCTCTCTTATCCCTGAATGGTTATCTGTTATTCAGATTCTGTGTACTGACCTCTGGCTTTGTATTTGTACTGTGCGGTTTCTCCTTTCCCTGTGGCTTCAGCATTTCTGTGTATTGGCATTGGGTTTATATTGATTTTCCTTTTTTTTTTGTAATTTATTTACATTTTTCACGTCACAAAAAAGGTAGGCAGATCACAAAAAATAGCCCACACAGGGCCAACACAGCAATTCGCAAAGATACCGTAGAGCAAGAAAAAAAAACCATTAAAGATCGGCAAGGGGGGAGGGGTGGAGCTAGCACTGTGTGAGAGAGGTTGCACGCAGTGGAGCTCCGCAGATGTTTATGCTATATGCCGGCTTAACTGCGGCCCTCTCGTCCAACACTGATCCCATGGTGGTCCGGTTTTCCTCTGGTGCACTGGGGATTTTGGCACTGCAGTTTCCCGGGAGCTCGGCGACACAATTTCAGCCCAATTGACCTCGGGCCTAGTGCGACCCTGGAGCCTGGCAAGTTTCCTGCCAATTCGTGTGTATCAAATCCCGGTGGCGGCTTCCTCACCTTGGCCCTGGACATGGGTAAGAAGACACGAGACATCTGTGCAAGCTGGAAGGCTCCCGCCACAGGGACATTAGAGAATGTATGGGTGTCAGGCAGGCCACCTATGATATGGTCCCCTCCTCCGTTCTTCCCCCAGGTTATGGCTCCTTGGAGGAGGAATGGCCCCATTGACTGGCCCCAGGGGACTGGAATGGGGATGGACTGGATCACCCCGGTGTTCTGCCATAATGGCGAACTTGCCATAATGGCGAACCGCATCACATCCGGTGCACCTACGTCACTAAAAATGATCAAAAACAGCTGTGTACAGCATCCTGAGGTACAACTCTAGAAACGCCCCGTCCCTTTAGAAACGCCCCGTGCCAGCACCTCTCCTCCCCCTATCATACACGCTGGAACACAGACAGAATGAATTAACCATCTCAGCGTCTCCCCAACAAACCCCCGCCCCGCCCGCTCAAGTTAATCAGCCGCCCTGTCTCAGCACTTCTCCCCGCACCGAGCATCACTGACTCCGGGGAGGGATTGCTCTATTGGGCTGCAAAGGACCCTGGGTCTCCTGCAATGGAAGGTTCCCCCGGGGAGAATAGAGCAATCCCTCGGGGGAACCTTCCATTGCAGGAGACCCAGGGTCCTTTGCAGCCCAATAGAGCAATCCCTCCCCGGAGTCAGTGATGCTCGTGCGGGGAGAAGTGCTGAGACAGGGCGGCTGATTAACTTGAGCGGGCGGGGGGGGGTTTGTTGGGGGAGACGCTGAGATGGTTAATTCGTTCTGTCTGTGTTCCAGCGTGTATGATAGGGGGAGGAGAGGTGCTGGCACGGGGCGTTTCTAAAGGGATGGGGCGTTTCTAGAGTTGTACCTCCGGATGCTGTACACAGCTGTTTTTGATCATTTTTAGTGACGTAGGTGCACCGGAAGTGATGCGGTTCGCCATTATGGCAGAACACCGGCACCCCGTGCGAGAGACCAGGTGACGGCAGGCTCCACCATGTGGAAAAGGGCCCAGAAGAAGTGGAAGGCTTCGGTGACGACTTCTCTTGAGGCCACAGTGCCCGCCTTTGACTCCATCGCTGCATTGCTCTCTGACCAGGGTGTTTTGATGCTGACCCCGTGTCGTCTTTTACACCAGGAGGCCCTGCCACAGCAGATATCGGATATCTCCGGGAAGGCAGGGACCCCTCCAGATCCTGGGACATCTCAGCGCCTTGGCGTCGCTCCTGTAGCAGTTTTGGATGACGCACGCCCCACTACTATGGGGGATTACCACAGTTTCATAGCAGAGATCAAATCCCTATGGTTGACCGAGATTTCCGGTGTGCGAGCTGAGGTGGAGGTGGTGCACTCTCAGGTGGTGGCAGCTCAAGCGCAAACCTCGGATTTCGCAGGGGAGCAGATTGCCCTCTCAGCTCAGGTGACCGACCTTCAGTCCCAGGTCGACCTTCTTTTTTTTAATATTTAAGATTTTTATTTTGATCAAAAGTCACATATACTGAAGGTTTCACAGGGCCAGGATATTCAGCAAAAAGTTACACAGCAAAATGCAAAGAGAATTATCTAGACATCAGCAAGAAAAAGGAAAATAAAATAGCTTTGAAAATCAGCAACAAGTCATCTAAATGACGGCAATAAAAACGAAAATGTCTCGGATCAAAAAGTCTCATCGTAGCGCACATAAAATAACATATAATCATCCTCACGTGGGGGGGTCTCATCGGAAAATAAAAACTTAAATTGTAGCAAAAGTCAGCAAAAATACTTCGAAAGAAAAGAAATGAAAAAAAAAGGGAAATAAACCAAAAAGTCTCATTTATCCCCAGTCGGGGAATGTCAGCGGAAAAAATTAAATAAGGTAGCGTTCGAAGCGTCTCTGAATTAAGGGGGGAGGGAGAACAACATTAAGATTACATCAATTTGAGACGTGTCTTTGTGGAGCTCTGAAGGACTCTCCTGTTATGGGTGTTTTTTAGCGTGATTTTCTTTTGTGGATAGTGGACCCGTGGAGACCCTGCACGGCTGGCCATTACGGGGATTGCTTCGGGGCCCGTTATTGCTCCCTCCGCCGGAGCACAGCCGAGTTTTATGTGAATATACCCCAGTGCTGCTGATCGGCCGTCGGCCATTTTGAGGCCTATCTTTTGCTGCCTGCACATCTCGCTCCTTGTTGGCACCCTTGCTGAGGACCTGACGGTGTCGGACTGCGGGGATGGAGGGCCCCCATCCTCCTGCTGCACCTGCTGTCTCCTCGTCGTGGGTTCTGGAGAAGCGACCGGAGCAGCGATACTTGGACCATCCCCCGCCTGCTAGTAAAATGGAGACTTGGTTCGAGGCCTGTCTCGATCGTATTCCGGGGGACGAAGAGAATCCACTCACCTGCGGTTCATGGCGGCGGCTGATGGCGTTGCTGGGAGCTGACCGGGAGACTGAGGACCTGACAGAAGAGATCTTGGGAGATGCTGTATTTGACGGCTGCCTGGATAGAGATGCTGTTCTGCGGAGTAGTAGGCGGAAGACCTGGATCATGGACTGCGCCTGCCGTCGGTGTGTCGAAAGGGGAGCGTGGCCATGAGGCATGTGTGTGTGGCTAATTCTGCACCGATGGATGCGGCGAAGTCTGCTTCAGGGATTTTGCTGCACCAACCGGGACTGTCGGACTTTGTGCTGATGGGAGGCAATGCGGGCCATGGTCCCGCGGCCTGGCTGGCATTTCTGTTGGGTCAGCCTGGGGCCTAGACGCCCATGATGTCCGCCGCATGGGCTCCTGGCCTTTGCGGACCCCACTACGCATCCTCGATAGTGCTTTTGCTGCCCGGCCTGGCCTGCAAAGCGTAGCCCTGCCTGTTCTATGTCAGATGCCACTTAGAGACACTGGCTGAGGGTACTACTCCAGGAGCCGTTCCGCCTTTTTGATGTTTCCCCTTCATTTCTATATATCTTTGTTTTTTACGTTCCTTATGTGAGTACTTTACGGCTTTTTAATTTTTAATTTTTTTTTTTTATTATTATTATTATTTATTTATTATTTGCCTTTTCTGTGTTCTGATTATCTCTTTTTTTTTTTTTTTTACTGCGATATTATACGAGGACATATCTGCGACTTCCCCCAACCCCCCCTTTTTGATTCAGAGACGCTTCGACTACCATTTTATTTCCTTTTTCCCGCTGTTATTCCCCGGCTGGGGATAGATTTGAGACTTTTTGGTTTTATTTTTTCCGAAATGTTTTTTGACGACTTTTGTTATGACCCCGCCCCCCCGTTTCTCGATATTTTGCAGATTTTTCATGAGACACCCCCCCCTTTTTATGTTATCTGTGTTTCTTATGAGCGCATAACATTTGGCCCTGCGAGGCCTACTATGCTGGTCAGTCTGTGATCTTTTCTTTCTGAAAATAAAAATCTTAAATACAAAAAAAAAAGGATTACATCAATTTGCCATCAATCCGGTAAAGGGGGAAAAGCGCAAACCTGCTGTAACATCAAGGGGGAACAAGAAGAAAAAAGTGTCTCTGGGGTCCCATCAACCCGTGTCTCGAAAAAGGGGAGTTTGCTCCGCATGCAGTTCACCTGACGGGAGGCCTGGTATCGTGGCCCCAACCAACGCAACATCGCGTACCTGCTCCACAGCTCCAGTAGGCCTCTGGGCACCCATAGATCCCCGGCATCAGCTCCTTTGCAGAAAAACACCCTCCGCAACCTGGTGTCGCTCCATGCAGAAGGTCAGAGCAGCTGCACCCGCATAATCGGCACGGAGGGGCCCTCAACTCCCTCCAAACCGTAATCTCGGCCTCCAGGTCGTGGCAGCGCTCCACCCAACGTCACACGGGTGCATCAGGCGAATCGCACACTCCTCGTGGCACTATCCCAGCCTCCATCTCAGGGACCAGCAGCGTCTGGGGCTCCGAGTCGTCTCTCACCTTCCTCGGGCCTCCGGACTCCGACCAGCCCGCACAGTCTTCCATCGGTACAAGCGGGTCACCTCTCCCAGCTCTCTCATCGCGGTTCCCCGCAGCGTCCAGGACGTGTGCCTCTGTGGGGCATCCAGCCAGTGTAGCCCCGTCCTCCGCTAAACTTGGGTCCACCACTCTCCGGTAACCTTGTAAAACATGGGTCATCCATCACCATACTCCCCTGGTGAGAGTACCGTTCAGTTCCTCCCCATCCAGGAGCTGCCAGCAGGCCTCCAGGCCTTCCAAGAAGGCATCTGTGCCTCCCACGTGGTGTGTGGACCCATCCTGCCGCTCATCACCCAGTCCGCTCGTTTCTCTCCTCTGATTGCTGTCTTGGGCTGATGGGGGACGCGGGCCTGTCGTCTCCCCAGCCCCCAGCATAGGGTCAGACCGGGCCAAGGCAGCAGGGCAGTCGGGCAGAAAGGCTGCAGGAGCCAGGACGTAGGCCGCAAACTGGCCACCAGCCCCTCATGTCAGCTTCGTCTCTTCAGCTGCAGGGAATGTCTCTGGTCGGAAGGGGGGGACAGAATGGCCTCCGGACATCTCAGATCCGATGGCCAGCTAGCCTGGGTCCCAGAATCAAAGTTACTTGGCAGATTAAGTTGTAAATGGGCCCCAAGAGCAACAGATGTACGGAGCTCCACACAAACACGTTTGCTCCCTTCAGCAGCCGGCCACGCGCCCCCCAGGTCGACCTTCTGACCCGATCGGTGGAGGCCCTGGAATCTCGACACCGCAGGCGTATCGTCCCTGGAGTCCCAGATTCGGTGCAACCTCCCAGACTGGGGAAGATTTGATGGCGTCTGGGAGGTTATTCCATACTGTGGTGCTCTGTAGGGAAATGAGGATCGAGTCCCTTTCTTTTTGTATTGTGGTATTGCTAGTAAGGTGCTGGTCCTGGATCGGAGGTTATAGGATGAGTGAACTGCTAGAGGAAGCAGTCTATTCAGGTAGGGTGGTAGCTTCCCAGAAAAGCTCTTAAACACCAGGTTGGAAAGGTGAAGGGTACGTTTAGACTCCAGCGATGGCCAGTTTAGCTCCTTTAACATGTCACAATGGTGGGGTCATGTAGTTACATTGTAGCGCAATATTAGGGGGAATAAATTGATTATTGGGAGAAAAAATTGATATTCGGGGGGAATTGATATTGGGCAGAAATAAATTGATATTGGGAGTCCCGAGTCTTCAATGCAGCGTGCGTGAACCTCATTGAATCCACCAGCACGGCACGCTGCATTGGCGCCACCCCTTCAATCATGTGACCGCGTCACGTGTGTAGGTAGCGGCAGAGCAGAGGAGAAACATTGGGGTGCGGTGTTGGAGCCTGGCTGCAGCATCAAGGAGCCTGCCACTGCCAGCCTGCATTAAGGACCCAGAGCAGAGCGGATAGAGAACAGAGAGAGGCCGGCGAGATCGAGGTGATGCTGGTGGTGAGTGTTTGACTACTTACATTTGTGAGATTTTAAGTGGGGTGTGATTTAATTGTGGGGGGAGCGAGCAGGCAGGCAGCCCCCTCACTTTTTTCTCGTGCACTCTCTGCAGCAGGCGTCCCCCCTCACTATAATCTCCCCCAACAGCAGGCAGCCCCCTCACTATAATCTCTCCCTCCACAGCAGGCATCCCCCCTCACTCTAATCCCCCCCCACAGCAGGCGTCCCCCCTCACTATAATCTCTCCCTCCACAGCAGGCATCCCCCCTCACTCTAATCCCCCCCCACAGCAGGCAGCCCCCTCACTATAATCTCTCCCTCCACAGCAGGCAGCCCCCCTCACTATAACCCCCCCCCCACAGCGCACATTTCTGTGGGTCTATTGCTGTGTTGCTCTGTGATAAACATACACCGCGCACATTTCTGTGGGTTTATTGCAGTGTCGCTCTGTCATATGCATACACAGCACACGTTTCTGTGGGTTTCATTGCTGTGCATCTCTGTGATACGCTCATACGCAGTGCACATTTCTGTGGGTTTCATTGCTGTGCAACTCTGATATGCTCATACACGGTGCACATTTCTGTGGGTTTCATTGCATAAAAGTTCAACTAAAAGTTCAGTAATAGGACTGAAACTGTATTGATTTAACTTTAATGCCATACTTTTAGCAGGATTATAATTTTATCCCATGCAAAAATTGTATTCCATGACATAGATTTTATGACTGTGTAATTGTGGAAGAAAAACACTGACTTTTTAATACACTGGGGTATTAAAGAAGCCAAATACATTCTTCCTAAAGGTATAAGAGACATAATACCCATGTCACTTTCATACATGGCATATAGAAATATATCAGCACTACTGGGAGCAGCGCCACACAGAGGAACATTTTTTGCTTTTGTACAAAATATACAGGTAGGAACTTGATATCCACTTTTAACCCCTTAGTGACCGGGCGGTTTTACACGAATCCGTCCGTTCGTGACCGCTGCTGTTTTTACGTTTCTGCGCTCTTAGTGTTTACGTCAAATTTTCCTCTTACTCGTTTATGCAACCCACACATATTTTACACTGTTTTTCTCGTCACTAAATGGACTTTATAAAGATACCATTTTTTCATCATTTCATATAATTTACTATAAAAAATATTGTGAAATATGACACAAAAATTGAAAAAACACCACTTTTTCGAACTTTGACCCCCAAAAATTTCTTATGTATCAACAACCGTCAAAAAAATTAATTCCTTCGTAGTTTCTAAATTTAGTACTGAGTTTAGCAATACCCAATGTTTACATATTCCTCGCTTTTTTCCTTATTTTATGCAACAATAAGTGCAAGTAGCACTTTGCCATTTCCAAAGAGTTTATTTCAAAACTAGTGCTAGTGACATTGTAACACTGATATCTGTCACTAATTCCTGACTAACCCTCCACATATACATATTTTTTTAAAGTACACAAATCAAGGTATTAAACTTGGGGTATTTTGACTCTTTCCATGCAAACCATTTTACCACAAATCTATGCCAAAGTTTGAGAAAAAAAAATAATTGGTGATTTTTTTTTTTTGAACGCAATTTAAGAATACATGACTTGGAACTTTAAGGTTTACTGCCAAAAAGCACCCAAAAATATGTTCAGCAACATCTTCTGAGTAAATTGATACCACCCATGTATAGGTATGTCGGGTCATTGGGGGCTAAAAGGCCTTATTTGGGGGGTGCGCATTTCAGTTTTCCAACTTGGAATTTTCACATTTCGTCATCATGCACCCATGTCCTATTTGGGACATTTTTGAAGCCGGCCAAAGTAATTTACCCCATCAAAACCATATATTTTTAGAAAGGGCACACCCTAGGGTGCTTCAAAGAGTTGTATTTTAACACTTTCCATGCACTAGCTCTATGTCAAACTTTCAGGTAGTCACTTTTTGTGTTATTTTTTTCACACACATTGTACTTTAGGCATGAATTGTCAAATCCAGTTATGGTTACTGCCAAAAAACACCCCAAAATATGTTCAGCAACATCTTCTGAGTAAATTGATACCACCCATATATAGATTTGTTCTGTTGTTTTTGGGTGCTACGCCAATCTTTGACATGTGCTTGTCAATTTTCTAATTTGACATACAGTATCTTCTTTGCTTATCTTCTTTTTAGGGGCCTTTTTACATACCCCAGTTTTATGAACGTGCATATATTTGGTAAAGCTAACACCCCAAAGTATTGTAAATGGAGTGTTTTTATGCTATGGATGCATCCGTTTGCTCCAAACAAATTGGATACAGTTTGGTGGTCATTTTTCATTTTCACACCCACATCAGTTTTGGACTGTGATTTAGGAGACACTGTTGTTTGTTACTGCATGAAAACTCTCCAGGTTGTTTTCTGCAAGGTCTCCTGAGTACACCCATGCCCCCCATGCATAGGTTTGCCAGGATTTTGGGAAGGTTCAAATACATTTTTATGACTTTGTCATTGGAGTTGAAATTGAGATTATTTCTTCAGCTAGGCCTATCTTTGGTTTTGGGTCTACCGCATACCCCAGTTTGAATTATTGCCAGAAAATTGTTTATATTGTTATGTTGACACCCTAAGGTATTGCATATGGAGTGCTTTGATGCCATGGATGCAACGGTTTTAGCCCAAAACATTTGAGAAGGTGTGTGGCGGTAATTTTTCAATTTTCAGATTTTTACGCCCACAGTAGTTTTGGACTGTGATTTAGGAGACACTGTTGTTTGTTACTGCATGAAAACTCTCCAGGTTGTTTTCTGCAAGATCTCCTGAGTACACCCATGCCCCCCATGCATAGGTTTGCCAGGATTTTGGGAAGGTTCAAATACAATTTTTATGACTTTGTCATTAGAGTTGAAATTGAGATTATTTCTTCAGCTAGGCCTATCTTTGGTTTTGGGTCTACCGCATACCCCAGTTTGAATTATTGCCAGAAAATTGTTTATATTTGTTATGTTGACACCCCAAGGTATTGCATATGGAGTGCTTTGATGCCATGGATGCAACGGTTTTAGCCCAAAACATTTGAGAAGGTGTGTGGCGGTAATTTTTCAATTTTCAGATTTTTACGCCCACAGTAGTTTTGGACTGTGATTTAGGAGACACTGTTGTTTGTTACTGCATGAAAACTCTCCAGGTTGTTTTCTGCAAGATCTCCTGAGTACACCCATGCCCCCCATGCATAGGTGTGCAAAGATTTTGGCAAAATACAGCACCAATTGTAGAACATAAAAATGTACGAATAAAATGTAAAAGTCTGGTGCCTGTCAAACTGGGGATGCTCTCTAGGGGGGCACAGGCTGTTGTCACTGAAGTGCATGAAACGCAAAATGTTTTCATACCTTCTACGTGACATTGATTGGGGGTAAATGGGGGTAGAGCAGATGAGGCTACTGCTCCAGTAGGAGCGAATTGAGGGCTTCTTTATGATGCCCTCAGCATAGTAAGTGCCCAGAATTTCAGAAATTCTGGCACATCTAGCGGGGTCCATTGCTGCCTTGCCAAGTAGGAGTCTGGCTTCGCAGCACAATGCTGATGGGCATACAGATTTGATTGGGCCACGATGTGGCCCAACAAATCATCCCCCATAAACACCTGCAAAAACTGTGTGGCGGTAAATCCTGCAACATCAATATTGATGCCAGGATTTGCCGTGAAAGGAGGGATATCTGGCCTCGGCGATGAGGCACTACCCACTCCTCAGCTGGAGCTGTGCGTCTCCTGCTGGCAGGTGGTGACCCAGGATCTGCATCAGAAACATCACTAGATACATCAGCCAGCGTAGATAATGTATCTAGCGACGTCTCTGAGCAGTTAGCGGGGTCGAAATGAGGGTCTGAGTCTGACGCAGATGCCTCAGATTCTGACGCCAGGATGGCATATGCCTCCTCGGCGCTGTACACCCTCTCAGACATTATATATAATAGATTATAAAATTTTATAATTATTATATATATATAGCGGATTGTTGGTTCTTAGAAGAACCGTTGGGTTTCACAAGAAAATACAAATAAACACCTAAATCTCTCTAAATCCCTCTAAACCTGCCTCAATTCTTCTAAATCTCCCTAAAATCTCTCTAAATCTGCCTCAATTTTTCTAATCTCACTAAATCTCACTAAAATCTCTAACCTGTCAAATCTGATTTCTCTCTCTCGCTCACCAAAACACAAGTGAGGAGAGGGAGGGAGAATCACAGAGGTCAGAGCCAATATTTACAAAATATTGACCTGACCTGACAAATTAGAAATTTTATTTTGATTTTTTCTAACTTCTGATTGGATGTTGCTAGCCTGCCTCTCTGATGAGGCAGGCTAGGAACATCCCACTCAGCCCCAAGATGACCCTGCCTTAGAACCCTAACCTCTAACCCTACCCCTAACCCTACCCCTACCCCTACCCCTACCCCTAACCCTACCTACCCCTAAATACCCTACCTACCCTAACCCTACCCCTACCCCTACCCCTACCCCTAACCCTACCCCTAACTACCCTAACCCTAACCCTAACCCTACCCCTAACCCACCCCTACCCCTACCCCTAACCGTCAGTTTATTTTATTTATTTTTATTTTTATTTTACTTTTTTTTTCACATTTTTTTCACTTTTTTTTCACTTTTTTTTACACTTTTTTTTACACTTTTTTTTACTCTGCTGGGTGCCTTGATCCCTCGAGGCACCCAGCAGAGCACCTG
Source organism: Leptobrachium leishanense (assembly GCA_009667805.1). Taxonomy (NCBI): domain Eukaryota; kingdom Metazoa; phylum Chordata; class Amphibia; order Anura; family Megophryidae; genus Leptobrachium; species Leptobrachium leishanense. The sequence continues at coordinate 148,584,918 of CM019068.1, read as the reverse complement.
ATCACTGATGTGATCGTTTTTGTACTGAGTGCCACGATACCTCGTGGCACTCAGTACTTCCTGCCGCTACCGGAAGTGATCGCTCGGGGGAGCGATCACGGACGGACCGGCGGCAGGTAAGCATATTGCAAGGATGCCTCGATGTCGAGGCATCCTTGTAATATACTCAGAGCAGCTGGAAGCGATCCGATCGCTTCCAGCGCTCTCTAGAAGTGCCGGGCACCTCTCCGGTGAAACCGGATGTTGATCGCTCCCGGGGAGCGATCACATGGTGCCCCGGCACTTCTAACCGCCATTGCACGGCTGCCTGGACTCCCAGGCAGCCTGCAATGGCGTTTGAGCTGCTGGAAGCGATCCGATCGCTTCCAGCGCTCAAAAAACGGCAGGACGTACCATGTACGTCAGTGGGTCTAAGAGAGACCCGCTGCAATGACGTACATGGTACGTCCTCGGTCCTTAAGGGGTTAATATACAAAGAGGAAAAGGTGGAGCCTAAAGAGGAAGGGCGGGGTTTAACCAGGAACAGCTTTGACCTTGACAGGAAGGGGCGTGTCAAATTTAAATTGGGGGGTGCACGAGTTTAGTCAGGCCTAGGGCAGCACAAAACCTAAATACACCACTGCCCACAATGCGTCGGAGATATTTGGTCCTGTGTATCGGATCTGCAAAGCTGTGACGGCCCCTATGGATGCTAAGAAAGATGTCGTCACTGTTGTCAGGAACATGGCTGCCAAGTCGCAACTTATGTGAGCTCCGGGAGCTCGGACGGCTGTTCAGTTTGAGGGGGCGACGTTGACCCTTTACCAAGATCTACCCTCCATGACCTTGGTGGTGTGACAACGGTTCCCTGAAGTTATGGCCTTTCTTTGCCTCAAGGGGGTCCGCTACCGCTGGGGCTTGGCTGTCCATCTCGTGGTAACTCACAATAATGTGCCCTTTACCATTTCGGACCCAACCAAGGCCTGCCCTGTGATTTTTGGGGAGGGACTCGCCCTGGATCGTGCTGATATTTCCCCGGGGCTGAGATCCCCTCCCTTTTGTTCGGGGCTGCCTGCCCATACTTACTGCTAGACTTGAGCTGTGCTGGTCTATTTCCCCTGCAATTTAGGCCCCAAACCTGCTCTGTTCCCTATGGGACAACAGCCCCCTAATGTGTTCTTTACCCCCTCCCCCCCTGTCAGGGCACTGACCCAGAGGGTGCTTTTGATTCCCCATTTTTGTCATTTAAATCACCTTGAGGACTTTTGCTCCCCCCCCTTTTTTTTCTTCCCCTTCTGTGTCCTGTTGAGGACCTCTGCCTTAGCTTTCTTGATTTATCTTTCCCCGATTCGCTTTCTTTTTGAGTCTCTGCTGGTGCTGCCTTTTGGCTCCTGATGACACTACTTGCGTCTTTACTGTTTGCTAACAGTTGCAGTGTCGGCCCTATGAGGCTGCGCTTCTGCTGGTCGCCTTGTGACCTTGTTTAAACTTTTAAAAGAATGTAAAAAAAAAGGATCTGCAAGGGGAGGTGCAGGTGTAACAGTCTCAAAAATAAAAATCCGCATGGGACAGACAGCCTGGAGACCACGAGGAATAAAACAAAAAGGGAGGAAGAGATGAAGGTGAGAAGAGAGAAAAAAAAAACATGCACACCTCACAGAATAGAAATGGGAGGGGAGGTTGCGCCTGGACAAGAAAGTGGTAATCGGCAGCACACCTCCGAACCCCCCCCCCCCAAAAGGATCTGTTAGCCACAGAGGGAAACACATGGCAAAGGGACACCCTAGGGCCAAGGAGCAGAGAGAGCCTAGGTGACTGCCCCACAGCGCTCACAAGGTAGGACCATACCGGGTGGGCGGGTAAGGGGAAATGAGCGGGAGGGCATGGGATGTGGGGAGTCACAACAAGGTCAGCTAGGCAATGTCTCCAACCAGGGCACGGAGAGCGCCGTACTGGAGTGTCCAAAAAAGAAAAAGCCAAAATGGGCAAAGAAAAGAAAAATGTCCTAGTCTATCAATCTAGTCCGGGTCACAAGGCCTCATGCAGGTGTGACGACGACAGGTCCCCATCAGCACCTGCCTGTCGGCAAACCCAGAGCCAGCAGGTGAGCCCGATCTTTCTTTCTCCGGCGCCGCTTCTGCCTTCCTGACCTGGGTCGTTGACAACACAGGGTCCGGGGCATCGCCAGGCAGGGCTAGGACAGCAATCCCTAAATGGTTGACCAATAGCAGGAGCTTAGGGTCAACGGCAGGAGCTTAGGGTCAGGTACAGAGTCTGAGATACCCCTCAACTTAAGGTTCTGGCAGCAGTGATGGGTCTCCACAGCTAACACAGCTGACTGCAGTCCAGCAACCTGAGTCTGGAGCGCCGCAACGTGACCTGAGAACGGAGGGACGTTATGTCGGAGCGCACCTCCGCATGCTCCTGGGTCCAAGAAGAGCGCGCTTCCTCCAAGACGGCACGATTGTCCTTTCTCGTCGCCGGGAGGTCGTCATTGTTAGTCGGGAAGGTAGGCTGCGCATGAAGCAAGGGTTCAGCAAGGCCCAAATCAACACAGACCCCAGCAGCCACCAGGGTCGGGGTGGATTCCACAGCTCCCTCGAGCTGAATAGAGAGACGTTCATGTCTGGCAGACGGGAACTCTCCACTACCCAAATCTGTTTATCCCGTTTACCCATGACTGGGAAAATGCAGGAATGCCAGGGAGGGAAGGAGCATGAGGCGGCAAGATTGCGCCGACACCTCCACACCAGGCCCAAGGACCTGCAGCTCACAGGCAAGGCGAACATGCAAGACTCTGACGGGTCCAATGAACCAAGCTCTTGGTCCCAGTATCAATGATGTGCAGGGAGAAGGGAAGAGCAGCAGAATGCTGAGAATTGAGGAAAATCCTTAGTAGCTGCTAGAACGAGTGACCACTCTTATCCAGCACCTAGCCACGCTTACTCGGTCATTCTAAGGACCGGCCTGTCAGATAAGGGGTTTCCTTGCTTAACTGGGTTTTGTCTGCATGCTGGGTTACTCATTATTCGTGACATACGGCATATGCTGAGCTGTGTGCAGAACATTTAACTGCAGTTTTATCATTGTGTGTGTCAGGTTCCTATACGATGTGAGGATGTCTCTGTCTATCTCTCCATGGAGGAGTGGGAGTATTTAGAAGGACACAAGGAGCTCTATGAGGACGTCACGAGGGAAAATCACCTGCCAGTTATGGCACTTGGTAAGAGAAGGTTTAATTCTCAGAATTAAAGATATCCAAATTCGGACAAAAATCACAATTTTTGCAACTCGGGAGCATTTCTGAAAACGAGATATCGGCCATCCGAGAAATTCGAATCGATCTGAAATTTTGGTGCGGATCGATTCGGTGATTCGGTTCAGTTAGTGTTTTGTTTTGTTACAAGTTATTTTGTTTGTTGTTGGTAATTTTGAGAACGGGAAGTAGATTACTGCCAACAAAATAAAAGTTTCTTTACTTATTTTTTAGGCATTTTTTTGTGTGAAATTTTAAGTATACCTATTTTTTTTTAAAGAAACAAGGCTTTTTAACCCATAGGTTTGAATGCAGCATATGATTCAACATACTGCGGGGAAGCGCCTCCTGCAGTATACTTAATGCAGCATTTGAATCCACACATTGCTGGGAAGCGCCTCTCTGCAGTATAATTAATGCAGCATATGAATCCACACACTGCTGGGAACAAGCGCCTCTCTGCGGTATAATTAATGCAGCATATGAATCCACACACTGCTGGGAAGCGCCTCTCTGCAGTATAATTAATGCAGCATATGAATCCGCACACTGCGGGGAAGCGCCTCTCTCTGCAGTATAATTAATGCAGCATATGAATCCACACACTGCTGGGAAGCGCCTCTCTGCGGTATAATTAATGCAGCATATGAATCCGCACACTGCGGGGAAGCACCTCTCTGCAGTATAATTAATGCAGCATATGAATCCACACACTGCTGGGAAGCTCCTCTCTGCGGTATAATTAATGCAGCATATGAATCCACACACTGCTGGGAAGCGCCTCTCTGCAGTATAATTAATGCAGCATATGAATCCGCACACTGCGGGGAAGCGCCTCTCTCTGCAGTATAATTAATGCAGCATATGAATCCACACACTGCTGGGAAGCGCCTCTCTGCAGTATAATTAATGCAGCATATGAATCCGCACACTGCGGGGAAGCGCCTCTCTCTGCAGTATAATTAATGCAGCATATGAATCCACACACTGCTGGGAAGCGCCTCTCTGCAGTATAATTAATGCAGCATATGAATCCGCACACTGCGGGGAAGCACCTCTCTGCAGTATAATTAATGCAGCATATGAATCCACACACTGCTGGGAAGCTCCTCTCTGCGGTATAATTAATGCAGCATATGAATCCGCACACTGCGGGGAAGCGCCTCTCTGCAGTATAATTAATGCAGCATATGAATCCACACACTGCTGGGAAGCTCCTCTCTGCGGTATAATTAATGCAGCATATGAATCCACACACTGCTGGGAAGCGCCTCTCTGCAGTATAATTAATGCAGCATATGAATCCACACACTGCTGGGAAGCGCCTCTCTGCAGTATAATGTAGCCTGTGAATCCACACACTGCAGGTCAGCACCTCTCTACAGATTGATTCGATCGATTAATTTTTTGGATCAGTTAGTTTTTCGTTTTTTATGAGTTATATTTAACCCTTTCACTGCTGAGGCTTTTCACACCTCTGTGCTGACGTCATTTTTACCACTTTCGCTCATCATGTTTAACCGCGTTCTGAAGCCATATTTTGTGCAGCATCATTGTTAACATTATAATTGAAATGGGAACAATATTGCTGCACTAACAAAACAAAAAAAAAATATTTAAAAAAATTCTAAAAAAAATAAAACATTTTTTTTTTAAAACTATTTACATGGTCATGTTTGGTATCGTTGGAAAGGCCATACTCTGGCCGATCCAACGATAACAAACATTAACCCCTAGCTGCCACTGATCGGGAGATAGGGGGTTCATTGCAAGATGTCGGGTTTGGATGCAAGATGTCAGCCCGCACCGTGGGGGCGCAGCAATCTGCCGGAATCCGGCCGATTGCTGCCTCCTGTGCATGGACGCGCTAAGCGCGTCCATAGCACAGGAGAACCACTTGGCTGGACGCGCTCAGCGCATTCATAGCAGCCAAGTTGTTAATGCAGCATATGAATCCACACACTGCAGGGAAGTTCCCATTGGTAGTCATCTACTTCCTATTCTTAACTGAATCACCCGAATCGATCCGCACCACACCGAAACAAAAACTGTCCGAAATGACCCGGAACGAAAAAAAGAACCGAAAAAAACCAGTCCTGCACATCCCTACTCATAATCTTTGGACACATTTCCCTAGTGTTTGACACAAACAACAAACTGAAATGTTCGCTGTGCGTCTGATAGACTCGTTCCTGAATGAACTTCTCACGTGTTAATGTGATTTTCCCTTTCAATAGATAAATCTGTATCTGGTGAATCGCACACTCCGGTTTCTTTATCGGATTCTGGAAATAAATCTATAACCAATAATGTGGAGCAGCATCTTAACAAGCAAACAAAAGGACGAGCTGAATCTGCAACGAATACTGACCAAGAATCCCTGACTTCTGGAGAAGAACAAGTCCCAAATAAAACCAATTATTCAACCATAAAATGTACAGAATATTCACCTAGTGATATTAAGCAGGAACCGGCCTCTTGTGAAGAAGAAAATCTCACAGACGTAAATTACAAAGGAAATTCAGCTTCTTCTGACATGGGGAAAAACTCATATATTAAGTCTGACCTTGTGATGCCGGAAACAAACTGCAAAGAAGAAACATTTTCACCTACTATTTCTGGGGAGAATTCTACACCTGAGTCAGTCGTTATCCATCAACATCTTAAAATCGAAAAACAACCATTCTCATGTTCTGAATATGAGAAGCCGTTTACAAATGGAATTGCTCTAAAAAAGCATCAGAGGATTCATACAGAAAAAAAAACGTTTAAATGCACAGAATGTGGGAAATGTTTCACTCAGGCCTCACATCTCACAACACATAAAATGATTCACACAGGAGAAAAACCTTTTAAATGCACTGACTGTGGGAAAGGTTTTACCATGGCTTTATCTCTTGCAAGACATAAAATGATTCACACAGGAGAAAAAACATTTAAATGCTCAGAATGTGGGAAAGGTTTCAATCAGGCCTCAACTCTCGCAACACATAAAGTGATTCACACAGGAGAAAAACCTTTTAAATGCACTGACTGTGGGAAAGGTTTCAGTCAGACCTCAAATCTTACAACACATAAAATGATTCACACAGGAGAAAAACCTTTTAAATGCTCAGAATGTGGGAAATGTTTCAGTCAGACCTCCACTCTTGCAACACATAAAGTGATTCACACAGGAGAAAAACCTTTTAAATGCTCAGAATGTGGGAAATGTTTCGGTCAGGCCTCCACTCGTGCAAGACATAAAATGATTCACACAGGAGAAAAACCTTTTAAATGTTCAGAATGTGGGGAATGTTTCAATCGGGCCTCACATCTTGCAACACATACAAAGATTCACAAAAAAGCAAAGCAGCGCTTTACAATAACCAAAGGGAACGAAATACATATAAACGGACATAAGATGGAAACAAGAGGTGTAGAGGGCCCTGATCATAGGAGCTTACAGTCTAGAGGGATTGGGGTTGAGGAAGACCAGAGGAATTTTACTAGATAGCATGGCCTTTCCAGTGATACTAAAACATGACTCTGTTTGGTTTTAAAAAGAAAATTAAATCAATAAAACAAAGTGTTTTGTTATTTTTAACTCCTTTTTTTGTCTGGGTCATATAATAAAACAGGACTTTAAATCACGTCTAAACATGATGAGCACAAAAAGTTCAAAATGAGCTCAGCAGATAGAGGTAAAATGGCTAAGCATTGAAGGGGTTAAAAAACAACAACACGGGGGCGTGGCCGGCTGCTGAAGAGAGAGGACGCGTGTCTCCGGAGCTCCGACCCGTCCCTATCTCTCGGGGTTTCCTTGATGTTTTTACCCGCAGATTTTTGTACCACAGGACCCCGGAGCGGCTAGCCATCGGAGCCATGATGTCTGGGGCCCGTTCTGTCCCCCCCCGGACCAGAGAGAGATATGCGGCAGGCATGTGGTGCCGGCGGCCATCTTGAGGCCTACCTCCAGGCTGCATCATGGCCTGGGAGCAGGAGAACCTACTAAGCAAAGCGGTGCCTTTACTGATCCCATCACCCCAGCTGACCTGGTGGAAGGAGCGGATGGAGGACACGTGCGGTGGCGGGCGGGTGCCCCATCGCTTCCCGTGCTATCCGGCCTGGAAGTGGCGTTCCTGACACTCGAGGGCCTACTGTTGGAGGAGGATGAGAGCCCGTTGACGCGGGGTGCCATGCGTCGCTTCTCGGTGGCCCTGAGGAGCTGCAGAGGCGCAGGTAACCTCAGCGACGTTGCGCCTGAAGGGAACCGGGCGGCGACAGAAGACACGGGTGGTGCGAACGTGGAGGAATCTGCAGATCCGCGGTCAGGAGTGTTACTACCTCCAGGACCTGTGGTGGCTGAGCTGCTCCAGGAGACGGAATGCGATGCTGCTCCTGCCGATCTGGAGTCTCTTCCTTTCAGACGACATTACTGCCCTAACATGGAGATAGCAATGTTGGTGAACCTCCTGATCCCGGTGGAGGCTGAGGGAGCTGCGGACCCCATATCTGCTGCGAGTTTGCTGCACCTTTGTGATCTCGGGGACCCCGTATTGATAATGGCGTTGCTTCTCCCATGCCCTCTCTATCGAGCCTGTCTACCTGGAGGGATAGGTAGACCTGGGCGGCCCCGCGTGGCCCTGCCTGCGACACCACGGCCTCCTTTGTTAGACACTGGATGACTTTTTTCGCTGAGCTTTTTTGTTGAGTTTTGACATACCTTTTTTTTTTTACGCTGAGACTTTATGTTTTGTTTTTTACCTTTTCACATTTATTCTGCTGACACCTGCTGAGGACTCAATGTTTGTTTTTTTTCTTTCTAGCTGAGTGATTATTAGCCGTGTATTTTGTAATATCGCTGATTCTTACGCTGATGGTCCCCGACCAACTGCTTAAATCTGGAAGTCTCTTTTGTTCTGTACCTGCTTTGATGTCTTGCTTTTTATTATTTTTCTTACGAAGTGCTTATGTTGATGGCTTAATGTGGCCCTGCGCGGCCCTCACTCTTTCTGTTTATATGATGACTTCTTTATAAAATAAAAATTTAAATAAGAAAAAAAAAAACAACTGTAGCGCTCACTCCCGGAGGAGCCGCTGAAAATGAACCACGGGTCAGTCTCCCCGCACTAGGAAATAAATATACTCCAGCACCGTTGTGGATTGTATAAGTTATATAGTTTACTAAAGTAAAAGGCATATAATGAGACACGGTGTTCGTAGATATATTTACAGTATTTCGCATCGTGGTAAATGCGCAGCGGAAAAAGAAATGCGAGACTTCGTATTTCTGAAAAATGCGCGACCGAACAGAAAAGTGCAATGCTTCGTAATTTCGAGAAACGCGCAGCGGAAAAACAAAATAAGATGTGAATCTTTGCCCCTTTTTCGGATACTAGGGAGTGAGTCCCGAACAGTTTAAGTCCCGAACTGTGAGTGTATGTGTGTGTTATGGTACCCGGGTACTATTCAACTGGCCAGTGAATTTCTTAAACGATGTCTTCGACTAGTCAAGTTGGGGCCCTGTGGGTTTTAGAAATAAACAACAGCGTGCTTTCTTGACTTTGTAAAACCGGCCTTGGAGGCCTCTCACCCATCCGCTCGATCACCAAGGCTCCGCTGACCCAGGACGTCTCTCCGCTTCTTGCCTTGCTGGGATACCGGCTACTGGATCTGTGGTCAGGCTTTCTTTGCTCCGGCCCGGACTTGTCCAGCTACCGCCTGCTCTCCCATCCAATGGACTTGCGGTACTCCTTACTCGGGGTCCTCTGCTTGTCTTGATAGCAGCTTGGGTAATGTCTGTGGGTAACTAGGGCTCCTTCTTGCAAGGCTGGATAACCCCACTTGGAATCCTGATAGGCCACACTTGCGCTCCGGCCTAGTCACGGTTCCGCTCTGCAGCACTGTGTCCTCTCTCATGCACTCCCTGGCGCGCTCTGCCGCGCTCTCCACGAGGCTCAGGATGTCACTCGGCGTATCCCACCCACTTCCTGTGTCCGTTCCTAGAGCATGCCGGGAAATGTAGTCCCAATGTCCAGTGTCTCTTATCGCGCTTGTCTCCCTCCGGTGGCCAAAAATAGGTACTGCCACAGTAAGGTTTTAAACACAGCGCTACACAACACATGTAAACATGGGGGCACCATTACAAATTTGGTGCTAACTTAACCAGAGCTGTTATAAACTTAACAACTCCATAGAGTATAAAGGTTCTGGGAAGTTTATGACAGCTCTGGTTAAGTTAGCACCAGCTTTGCAATATGGCCCTGGGTATTTCTAAACTCAGGACAAAATTTTGAAACTTTAGCAGGGGTGTTTTTTGTCGGTTTTAGATTTTGGGGGTCAAAGTTCAAAAAGTGAGGGTGTTTGCCTTTCATTTTTTTTCATAATTTATACGATATGCTGAAAATTATGGTATCTTTAGAAAGTCTATTTAATATCGGGAAAACCGGTATATAGTATGTGTGGGTTTCTGTATCGTTGGGGTCAATAACCAATTTATATTAAGTGCCGGCTGGGTGGAGTAGACCACAGTAACATCACTGCTCTGTAACCGTGGAGACACCGGTTTGAATCCCAGCAAGAGCACCTCTCCAGTAAGTGTCCTTGGTCAAGATACCTAATAGTACATACTCGCCACCCAGGACATACTTGAAAACGAGAGAAATCTCAAGGTATCCTTCCTGGTAAAATACTTTCTCAAACAAAAAAAAGGTGTTCCCATTCATGTGCAGCAAAATAGTGTCTCCGTTAGATATGTGACATCGCGTTACGCAACCCTAGCCATTACCTGCCACTAATTGGTATCTGTTTCTGGACCCACCTTTAGAGGGGACACCAACCACCTCCAATGTGAGGCAAGTTTGGATACAGGCATTGGTCAGTCAAACGAGGTCATCAGTATGGGGCAAAGGGTAATAAATACCTGAAAGGAACCATGCTGGGGGTAGTTCCATGACTATACTGGAAGAAGCCAGATGTGTAAGAGGTGCCAGTGTACAGTAAATGAACATGGGGCAAGGAACTCACCTCATTGAATCTCACCACCATCATTTAGAGCTAAGTATACCTTTAAGTATTGTCATTTGTATTTTAAATCTTGTTACACCTTATCTATATTCACCATTAAAGTTTTGTTTATGCTTTTATCGAAACTCTTCCTCTTTGATTTATTTTCTTGAGATATTTGCCCATATTTATGTGACCGACCAGCATACCTTTGTAAGAGAACTTATTATTAGTATATTATTTTTAATGCTGTTTCATAAACGAGTAAGAGGAACATTAGAGCTAAACACAAACAGCGTGTAAAAACAGCAGAGGGTACTTTCATACAGACAATGATAAAACAGTCCGGTCACTATGGGGTTAAACTAAAGCTATTCTTTTTTTATCATTATTCCAACGTTGTTTGAAACAAGGGCAGGTATGTCTTGGTGATATCAATGTCCCTCCGATATTGGTAGTGGAGTAATCTTCCCATATGTAATTAAGTCTGACAGATGTGATTATAGCTGCACAGGTCTTAAGAAATGGCCATGCTTCATACTGATATCCTTTGCCTTTTTTGTCTCTTTTTAGCAGACACAGTTAAAACTACAAGAAATAAAACCATATAATGTTCAAAATATGCATTTCTCAGTCCTTTACAAGTCTCTCATGCAAAATGTATATGTCTTTCCAACAGAAATCTGATACACCAAGTTACATAATTAACAGATCACATTGTCCGTGTAAAGTGATATAAAAAACTTTACACACAATATAAAACAAAAAGCGATAAATTACCGTGTGCGCCTCTTAGACCAGCTAACAGAGTTCTTTTTGAGGAGTTATGCAGCACATTGAGCTGTCTCCTCCAGCATCCGCAGCAGCTTTTTCTGATACAGGAAGCTAGTGAGCAGTCATACTTACTACATAACAAAGCTTACTTAAAGAAACCCTTAACTTTAAACATTGCAAGGGAATACACATTTTCAAACCAAGTAAACTCAGACAGACATAAATTCACAACAGAAATACATAAATACACACCTCTATATAAAAAACATGTCCCTTGACAGTTACGGTGAGGTTGCGCGAACATTGGGGATTGGGCTTTCAACTCTTATTGTTTGAAGAAGGTACCATTGGGTGTTTTCATATGACTTTTAAAGTCGGTTTTGGAGCGAAGGGGCCAGGTGACTCGCTAATTAATCGCCATACGGCAAACAATTTGCTCACTTCAGGTTCCCGATGACGAGAAGTTTCCACCCAATTTAATATGAAAAATGGTCAAAAGGCAATGATATATAACATTAAAGGGGGGAGGGGAGAGACATTGTTGTAGACTGGCTTTTTTGGCTACTGCCACCAGTATTCCCAGGAGTGTTTTAGATTGTTTGATATACATGAAAGAGGAGGGTGTTAGGGCAATTTTTAAAATTTTTCATGTCTTGGGTCTTTGGCATTCTCGGACCCAAAACCTGAGAACCAAATTCCAAGAGTTTCTCCCACAAAAGTCTGAACCCGTGGACATGACCATAAGCAATGAAATAGATCAGCTTGAGGAAATTTAAATTTGAGGCATTGATCAGTGTAGTTAACTGAAAAGGACGCCATTTTCAGAGAATTGTAAGCCCCATGCACCAGTTTTCATAAATACGAAAAATCGACTGTCTGACTTAATGAATCGACTGAAAAATACGAATCGCGTTAGCATAACGTAAAAAAGTCTAAATGTAATATCCCAACGAAAAATTATCTGAAACGAAAACAAGCGGAATGAAAACTACCCAAAGTGAAATAAAATGGAATGAAATGATTTGAAACTAATAAAAACTGATTTTTTTTTTTTTTACATTGAAAACTATAGAACTCACCTGATTATAACTGTCGAACGAACCACCAAAATTCAGGGTTAGAAATTCTAATTTCTACGTGCTTCAGCACCATTAATAGCTCTTTAGTCCCGCGGGGCTGCTGTCATTGGTTCTGAATCGGCACCATGAATAGCTCCGGAGCCCCGAAACCCCCAAAAATGTCTAAAAAAATAGAGACTTTTTGCTGCAAGTAAAAAAATAAGGCTAGGGTCAGACTAACGCATTTTTCGCGTTGTCCGTGAAAAAGTGCGTTCGAACTAATGGACGTATTTTTTCACGGAATACGCGATAGCGGTCATACGATCCGCATTTTCATCCTTGATTTTGTACGGATCATTAATAAAACACTTTTTGTGTCTGGACGTTATGTTGGCCGGACATTAGCAGCGTCTGACGTCTCCTAATCACGCACACATGCCGCTAGCGCATGCAGCGCACTCTGTACGTCAGTACTAGCGGTTTGACGTTCTCGAAAAATGCGTTTGCTTGCCACTTGTGTTGCGCGGCCGCACTTTCTTCGTATGCTGCCCGGCATTGGACGTCATTTGCTGCTAGCACGGCTGTGATTAAGTTCGGCTAAACGCACGTTAATACTGTGCTCATCTGACCTTAGCCTTACTAGTTGAATAAATATTTAATAAAAACAGGGAATATCTTTTACATTGAAACCTGTGGTATTACTATCCATGGTGCTGATTCAGAACCAAGGACATAAAAAGAGAGAAAATGTCGGCAGATAAGAACCTTTCGGCCCATCTAGTCTGCCCAATTACATGGATACTTTACCTGGATTTATCTTTTGTTTAGGATAGCCTTATGCCTATCCCATGCTTGCTTAAATTCAATCACTGTTTTGGCCTCTACCACTTCTACTGGAAGGCTGTTCCATGTATCCACCATCCTCTCAGTAAAATAATGCTTCCTGATGTTACTTTTAAACCTTTGCCCCTCTAATCTAAGACTATGTCCTCTTGTTTTGCTACTTTTGTTTCCTTTTAAATATACTCCCTTCCTCTACCTTGTGGATTCCCTTTACGTATTTAAATGTTTCTATCATATCTCCATCTCGTCTTTTTTCCAAGCTGTACATGTTAAGATCATTAAGCCTTTCCTGGTAACTTTTCTCCTTCAAGCCGTACACCATTTTAGTAGCCCTTCTCTGAACTCTCTCTAAGATGTCTATATCCTTCTGGAGATACGGTCTCCAATACTGCACACAGTACTCCAAGTGAGGTCGCACCAGTGCTCTGTACAGTGGCTCCAGAGCTATCTATGGCGCTGAAACATTGCCTAGTGCAGCCAGACTGAAAGAAAATAATACAGCTGCGTTCAGCAAAGAATGAAAACCTTGTTGTTTTAAAATAAATCAGGAAACCCAAAATTTCACTCAAAAAAATCCTGAAAAATTTAATAAAAATCCAAAAAGATGACTTTTTGCTGCAAGTAAAAATTTTTACGGTTCAATAAGTATTTAATAAAAACTTGGGAATATTTCTTACATTGAAACCTATGGGAAAAAAATCACGTTGCTTTAAAATGAATTAGTAAAAATAAAATTTAACCCAAAAAAGTACGAAAAATGCTGACAAAATTCTAAAAAAATAGACTTTTTGCTGCAAGTGATAAATATTTATTCAACTGTTTAATCTTAAGAAAAATGGGGAATGCCGGCCGGGTGGAGTAGAGGTAACATCACTGCTCTGTAACCATGGAGAGAGACTGTGGAGAAACAAGTTAGATCCCGGCAAGAGCACCTCTCCAGTAAGTGTCCTTGGGCAAGACACCAAATGAAAATGAGAGAAATCTCAATGTACCCTTCCTGGTAAAATCCTTTCTAAAACAAAAACCATAAACCTATGGGATTATTTTGGTACCGGCTGTATTTTGTTTTTAACTTTATCACTGGCTGTTATTTTTATTGCAGTACCGGCTGTATTTTATTTTAGTACGTGTGCTATGGTAGCTTTAATTGCACATGTAAAATTATGGTAGGGTACTGAGCAGTGAATATCACCTTCAACCAGTAGATGGCGTGAGCATGGTTGGGAGTGGAGAGTCATGTACCAGGAAGTGTTAGGCTCTATGGTTAGTCTCACTGGTGCATGAAGGAGACTGTAAACAACTCATGCCTTTTGCAAGAGATTAAACACTGTTTTTACGTCCTACAGGTAATACCAGTATAAGCATAAATCCAGCAAGCAGCATAAGCTTGAAGTGTGTGTGAAGCCGTAACAAAAGAGACGAGGCTGAAGTTGGTTCCTTATTCGTGGGAGTTGGTTTCTTATGCAGATAAATGGTTCATATAAGTAATTGTTGTTTATAAAGGGTTAAATGCCGTCATTAGCCTGGCCCAATGGATACATTGGCACAGAAACCGTGCCAACTACGCACTGATTTTCATCATTTTGAATAAGTAACTGATGTTTTTAAAGGGATAAATGTCGTTGGGCCACTGATTTCAACATGGATTTATATAGAGTTGGATGTCCTCTACTAAAACAGTTGTCTTTAGCCTGGCCCAACGGTTAGTTTGGCACAGAAACAATGCCAACTACGCCGCGGGCACTGATTTTCATCATTTTGAATAAGTTACTGATGTCCCCATGTTAGCGCAAATTTGTGAATAAGGCTCATAGTATTTGAAAATTAGCTGGGATTTAACCCTGTCACTACTGGAAGAAAACCAATGCGCAGCTCGGAGGTATTTTGCAGAATAAAGGGTTAATGAACAGCCTGATTCTGCTGTGTTTTTCTCCCTGTCCTTCAACCCTGGATCCAGGCAGCTGACAGCTCAGCTTCTGCCATTCCCCTCCCCCAGCAGAGGACCATGTGACCTGAAGAGAATAATGGTCTCCAATTGTCTGTCCTTAACCCCTAAGACCCTGTCTTAGGCACACCTTGAGTTAACTCTCCTTCTGCGCAGGGAGAGAGAAATCCGTTAAAAAAACACACGAGGCATGTAATTTTGTCTGGCAATTTCTCTCTGCCTTCCAACGTTTTTTGACGCATATTTATGCTTCTAACAAAAACGTTGTCTCTTTATTTCATTGGTTAACATTTCAAAACATAGCATAGTTCATTGGCCAGTTTCAATACAGGTCTGGTGACACATTTCTAGACAGTCCCGTGGCCTCGGCATGTGATTTCTTGAGATATCAGCATTTCTTAAGACATCAGTACTTTTTTAAGACATCAGCACTTTTTTATCACTTCAGAAAAACATTTGCAAACATCAGCATCCTTGCCATTCTAAAGACATTTGCAAACATCTTGAGAAGTGAACCTTAGTCCTATAATACTGCTGATTATCAATTTATCTTAAAACTATTTCTTATATTTTAAACCTTAATTTATCTATTAATATTATAATTCATGGGGTGTTATTTAACTACTTATAGGGTCCTTCTTATAGGTTAGCAGATGGTGGTCTGAGGATTCCTTTTCCTTCAATCCCCTCTTAGAATCATAGTATGATCATACTATTTGATTCTTTCTTTGTTTCATCTATCTACTGTAAGTTAGTATGGGTTGGGGAGCGAGACCCTCAATACCCATGTGGATCAATATAGAACCAGGGGGGCTGTACCTGCCACGGAACGGGTAACACATGGCAGTCTCCCAGTGCCTATTTATCTTCCTAACCTACATTCTTATTAATAGTAACAAGAGGTACTAGGAATGACTCAAACCCTGCCTTTACCTGATCCCTTGCTTTAAATTCATCAGGGACCCCTCTTGGTACCCCTATAACATCAATATAGACATGCGGATCAAGACTACCTTGTGGGCTTGGGACTTCCCTTTTCCTGCGACGTGAGCTAATATTTGGAATTTCCTCAGGATCCGAAACAATATGAAATCCCATTATGACCTTAGCTAGGGCACATTCACCTGACCATTGAAGGGGCAGACGCGCCCTAATCTTGAGGTCTCCACATATCCAGTAGAGATCCCCAATCAGAAAAACTTGATTCTGTAACTTAATACTGTTGATATTGCTATAATTGGCACAATAACCCTCGGGGAGAAGGTGAGGTTCCTACCTTTTTCTGCTGACCTATAGCAGGTATAGTTCCCTGGGTAAACATGTATCCCTTCTCCTGGTTGTGGGAGGCGTGTTAGTATGGGGTAGCTATTCTTCCAATATTCACATAAACTCTGGCTATCAGTGGTGTTAGTATATAAACTAAGAAAACATTCTTCTACATCTTGCGGAATATTAAAAGGTACGGTGCCTAGATGTGGCCTAGCAGCACCACACACATAACAATTTGTACGGTTATTGTTTAGGGCACTAAATTTTACCCATTCTAGCCAAACATTTACATCTGAAAATCCTGTTTCCATTACTATGCTGTCTTCATAGGTGGGATTTGATTTGGTGTTAGGTAGGAGAGGAGGAGGTCTCACTACCTCTCCATATTTCCTGGGTAGGAATGGGTTCTCTTCCTTCTTATAAATGGCCATATCTTGGAGTTTGAACTTGTATCGAGGGAATTTGGTTGTGGCAGTTGCATATATTACCATTACATAGACACCCGTGTCGGCCTGGGAAGGGTGTTGTATAGTTGGCGTCAATTGTACTGTCTGAGCTCCGCTTCTGATTGAGCACCGCCACCCACCTCTCTCAATTAAAGTCATACGATTTAATAGGCTTTGTCCCTCGGAACTGCGTCGTCGTGCGGCGCTATCTGGTTTATATCCCCATCTGTTAACTAATGCATCAGAGGTACCATATCCCATATTGCCCGTGTCCCACCCCACTGCGCCCCAAAAATCACAATTATGTCCCCAGTACTCATCGGTTACACATATATATACAGTTGCCTTGTACCGTATCATACTGCAGTAATGGTGGACAAATAAAAAAAAACAACAGTGGCCAAACAGTGATGGTTTGGGTTGGGGTTCTTTCTGGTAGGGGGTGTGGACAATAGGGGTTGTGACATATGTTCCGAAGGGGGGGGGGTAAACATATTATTTCAGTCTTTTTCTTCCCCCACATGCGTCTCCATACTCTTCGAAAAGGATCCTTGGTTGTCATTTTCTCCTTGTTGGAAACCAGGGCTATCTGCCCTCGTGAGTGTCTCTTGTTGAGTCCTTTGTTGAATCCGCTTGACTCGAGAGGGTCCCTTGTTGAATCCGCTTGACTCGAGAGGGTCCCTTGTTGAATCCGCTTGACTCGAGAGGGTCCCTTGTTGAATCCGCTTGACTCGAGAGGGTCCCTTGTTGAATCCAGACTGGGCTGTCCTCTGTCAGTATAGCTGTGCGGGTTACGGCTACCACCGTGGTCTCTGGTCCATAGGCGAAATCCTCTAGTCTTTTTCCTTTCTGTAGCCGCTTTACCAGCACCTTGTCTCCTGGATTAAATGGGTGGGTAGATTTGTCTGAAAGAAAGGGGAACTTAAATATAACTTCGTCTCTGGTTGTCTCGAGGGTTGAGATCAGCTGCCTAACATATTCATCCCTTATCTGCTCTAAGTCCCCTGTCTCCACTGTTGGCCTACCTGTAGACCATGGTAATGGAAAGGGTCTGCCCATAAATATCTCGAAGGGGGAGTAGCCTGTGTTCCTATTAACCGCCATTCTG
Source organism: Leptobrachium leishanense (assembly GCA_009667805.1). Classification (NCBI taxonomy): domain Eukaryota; kingdom Metazoa; phylum Chordata; class Amphibia; order Anura; family Megophryidae; genus Leptobrachium; species Leptobrachium leishanense. The sequence continues at coordinate 148,567,253 of CM019068.1, read as the reverse complement.
ATTTCAGCCAGAATGATGGGGAGTACCAATTTCCAATTCTTTAGCTCTTCTGTGGTTGCATATTTTTGTAAGGTACAAAATAATTGGTCCCTATCCATTGTGGGAGGTCGCAAAACCCGGCATTACTAGTTTAGCTATGTCCTGTTGTGCTGCTCGTTTAGCTGCTTGGTCAGCCAGATGATTCCCTTTTGCAATAGGATCTGAGGCTCTGGTGTGTGCTCTACAATGTAACACCGCTATCTGAGAGGGCATAAGAATGCTTGCTAGGAGGTCCGTGACCAGGGTCGAATGGGAAATCTTCTTGCCATCTGCGGCCACAAATCCCCTCTTTTCCCATATCGTCCCATGGTCATGGACCACACCATAAACATATTTGGAGTCAGTGTATATCGTGACAGGTCTACCCGCATAGAGCCTGCAGGCTCGTGTTAATGCAATCAGTTCTGCTGCCTGGGCAGACTGGTAGGGTACAGGCCCCGATTCTAGAACAGTGTCAGGGAGTTGAACCACTGCATAGCCTGCATGATAAGTGTTGTCATCGGGGCGGGTACAGGAGCCGTCAACAAAGACGACATCTGCGTCCGGAACAGGTGTTGACATAAGATCAGGGCGGGGTGCAGTTTCAGACTCAATGGAGAGAGCACAGTCATGTTCGAGTGGGATTGTATCTGAGGGATTCTTAAGACCCAGTAAAGCGTTTAGGATTGGTGCTGGACCAGAGACACTTGAACTGTATTCTATGTGCAGTGCAGGGTTGCTTAGCAGTGTGACTTCATATCCACTAAAGCGCTGTGATATGTGCTGTGTATGTAAGCCCTTAAGTAAAAATAAAACATCATGGGTTGTGTGTAGGTGAGTTTCGTACCCTAATGTGTATTGGCTTGCCATACTAACGGCCATTGCACATGCTGCCAGGGCACGCAAACAGGCCGGCATCCCTTGTACCGTTACCGGCAAAATCTTTGAAAAAAAATGCTATGGGGCGCAACCGGCCCCCATGTTTTTGCGTCAGTACCGCGGCCATGGTTTTACAATTGTCCCTTGCAAACAGATGAAATGAAAGTACATAATCAGGGAGGCCAAGCGCGGGGCTTATTAACATCATTGCATTTCTGAGAACCCTAAAGGCATTTAACATTTCATTAGACCACGTTATCACATTGGATTGACCCAACAGGGTGGCTTGTCTCAGAATGTTATCGTAGTAGGAGCAGTCAGGGATCCACTGTCTGCAATAGTTTATCATGCCTGAGAATGACAGCATGTCCTTCTTAGTTTTCGGGTTGACCAGGCCCGTGACAGACTGGACTCTCTTCTGACTGATGCTCCGTTCCCCCTGTCTGAGAACAAACCCTAAATATTCAACTTGCGTTTGACACCACTGCATTTTTTTTTTAAGGGAGACCTTGTGCCCACATTCCTGTAACCAACTGAGAAGTGATTTACCATCCTCCCGGCAGGCCTCCTCTGATGGACTGCATACGAGGAGATCATCCACGTATTGCAGCAGGACAGAACCATGGCTGGGGTGCCAGAATTTCAGAGTGGCCTGCAGTACAATACTGTAGACCACCGGGGCGTCAACGTACCCCTGAGATAACCTTTTCCATGTAAATTGGGTGCCTTCAAATGAAAATGCAAAAAGCAATGCCGTTTCCGGATGTACAGGGATGCTAAAAAATGCATTCTTCAGGTCAATTACAGAAAAATGTGTATGTGTTGCTGATATTGATGACAGAAGTGACGTGACATCTGGGACAATTGGCGCAATTAGAATCACTAGGGAATTAACTGCGCGCAAGTCTTGAACGAACCTGACAGTCCCGTCAGCTTTGTTCACGGGGTTAATTGGGGTACTGAAGGGGAAGACTACAGGTTCCAGGATACCATCCTGTAGAAACTGGTCAATCATAGGACATAGTCCGTCCTCTTTTTCTTTTTTTACAATGTTTAAAAATTCTATTAATATCTTCTATTCCTAAGTAACTTATTCCCCACGGTCATAAATGGAAAATGGGTTTTGTTGGTGTTATTCTCATATCTTAGGGCTTATTAATGGCGATCCTTTGTTATATGCGAGTGGCCATAATAACGAAAAGCAGTATATATTCTTCTGCTTTTTTTTTTACTTTATTTTTTTTTCTCTTTTGCTTCCTCTTTCCTTTTTTTTTTTTTCCCTCTTTGGATGTGGATGGGGCCGAAGGTTTCAAATCCTCCATTGCCCCTACCGCACCCAAGACCTCTGTATCAGTAAAGGGACGGATATATGGATTGTCTATAAGACGGAGGGGGTCGTGGTTCCCAGCTGGCACGGGGTATTTCTTGTTTATTCCGTGGTATACTCTGTTCTATTTTATGCAGTCTGGCGCTGTCAGAGGACAATGGGGTCCCTCTTCTACATTGTTTCACCATTAATCATTGTCCCCCCCTCCCCAATTTCATATACTGCATGTCCCACTGAGGGTCTCCCTGATAATAGGGCCATGCCTCGGTGTCGTCGAGACATAATCCTTTCACTATATCCATATAGAATGGGCTGTGGTCTCCCTGTCTGAGGAAAGGATCACAACTCCCACTGCTTCTGTCCATCCCGCTAGATTATCTATCCATGGGTTAATTAAATAGCAATCTGTGCCCCCTACTCGTGCTACATAATCTTTACAAAACTCTCCTATTTTTCGGTAAGGGATATTCTTTAACCTTGCTACTTTAAATACCCATGGTTAGTTGTACAATTGAATAATCAGGCAGGTAAAATAGAGAAAGAAAGAAAGAAGAGAGGCTCTTCACAGTGCTCGAAAAGAAAAACAATTAAATTCTTACTAATATATATATATATATATAATCTCTATGCTACATGGATCAACAAAAAATGAGCTAATTTAAGGATAAGTAATAAAAACTTATTTAGTGAATCCTCCCCTAATCTCGAGAATCAAACTTCTAATCTTTTGCTTTTTATTTTGTAGTTATATAATTCCTTCATATCATAAAAAATTTTTTATAAACCACAATCCAATAGTATATAAAAACTAGCTTCACAATATATGTATCTCCGGTTAGTAACTGCATACATGACCAACATCATCCACCCCATCAATCAGCAACTAACACACAAATGGCCAACAAACACCTCTGCTTAATACAACATACACCTCACAGCAAACAATGTCCAACCAGTCAGCTCTTATATATACATATATATATACACAGTACCATCAGTATACAAAGGGGCAAAAGTCTGCATACTTTACAGATTTTCCTGCCACCCAATTAACTTATCACTCTAATAATATATACTTTAACAATATATACATGTATATACATGTAATTAAACCGGTAATACAGGAATGACGAGCGTCCGTCTTACCTTACAGACCACTCGGCACCTTAACTTATACCTCTACAATTTATGTAATTTACTCTATTATCACAACTGAGGGACGTCTGTCTTACCTTACAACAGTGAATCTTAACACTCTAATATTCTTATACGCTAATATTCTTATACTCTATTATTCTTATACTCTATACATTTTATGAGGGTTAACGCAAGGTGTGATCAATTGGACATATAATGTCCCTTCTATTGAGTGTGGTCCCTGACCCACTCCATCTTTAAATAAACGGCCCGTGGCAACGTTTTCTTTTAATAAACGGCCCCTGGCAACGTTTCCTTTTACACTATAGGATATGGACAACTAACTTTAGTTCGAGATAAACGTTGTCATTGCCCTCGTCCAGACAAGACAATATACTCACCAGGACGAGGGGTGACCGTTCATGTCGGCAGTGCCTCCAGATTGAAGAGAATAATCGTCTCCAATTGTCCGTCCTTAACCCCTAAGACCCTGTCTTAGGCACACCTTGAGTTAACTCTCCTTCTGCGCAGGGAGAGAGAAATCCGTTAAAAAAAACACGAGGCATGTAATTTTGTCTGGCAATTTCTCTCTGCCTTCCAACGTTTTTTGACGCATATTTATGCTTCTAACAAAAACGTTGTCTCTTTATTTCATTGGTTAACATTTCAAAACATAACATAGTTCATTGGCCAGTTTCAATACAGGTCTGGTGACACATTTCTAGACAGTCCCGTGGCCTCGGCATGTGATTTCTTGAGATATCAGCATTTCTTAAGACATCAGTACTTTTTTAAGACATCAGCACTTTTTTATCACTTCAGAAAAACATTTGCAAACATCAGCATCCTTGCCATTCTAAAGACATTTGCAAACATCTTGAGAAGTGAACCTTAGTCCTATAATACTGCTGATTATCAATTTATCTTAAAACTATTTCTTATATTTTAAACCTTAATTTATCTATTAATATTATAATTCATGGGGTGTTATTTAACTACTTATAGGGTCCTGCTTATAGGTTAGCAGATGGTGGTCTGAGGATTCCTTTTCCTTCATGACCCCTGCAGTCCCATGAGCTGTGATGTCATCAGAATGCATCCATTCCTCCCTTATGTTGCAGGAAATTATGTGTGTGAGAAGTTGATACTGTGCAGGGAATGTTGGCTCTGTCCCCTTACTCCGGGCTCCATGAAGCTGCTCACACCCCCCATGTGACTGGAGAGGACACACACAGGAGTAGTAGAGACAGAGCTGGTGTCCTGGGAGAGGAGGCTCAGGTATGTGTGGGCGCCATGTTCCACATGCTATTTATTGCATGGAAAGCTGTCTCTTGTCATTGTGGGACAGTCATGGCGCAGCCCTCACAGCCGCGTAGCTCCATTACAGCGCAGTGCGAGTCGCCGCACAGGGAGGAGCTCTGGCGTTACTTTAAACACTCACCTGGCTGAGGATCATGGGAGTTACAGTGCGCGGCTCCTCACAGGCAGGTTCCCACTAATCCTATCCAATTCCCAAACTACCCCAGGCACTATAAAGCAGCGCTGTAATGACTCTGTATGAACGCCACGTCCTCCCGGCCTCTATAAAGCGGCGCTGTAATGACTCTGTATGAACGTCGCGTCCTCCCAGCCTCTATAAAGCAGCGCTGTATTGACTCTGTATGAACGCCACGTCCTCCTGGCCTCTATAAAGCGGCGCTGTAATGACTCTGTATGAACACCACGTCCTCCTGACCTCTATAAAGCTGCGCTGTAATGACTCTGTATGAACGCCACATCCTCTGGCCTCTATAAAGCAGCGCTGTAATGACTCTGTATGAACGTCGCGTCCTCCCGGCCTCTATAAAGCGGCGCTGTAATGACTCTGTATGAACGCCGCATCCTCCCAGCCTCTATAAAGCAGCGCTGTATTGACTCTGTATGAACGCCGCGTCCTCCCAGCCTCTATAAAGCAGCGCTGTAATGACTCTGTATGAACGCCGCGTCCTCCCGCCTCTATAAAGCGTTGCTGTAATGACTCTGTATGAACGCCACGTCCTCCGGTCTCTATAAAGCAGCGCTGTAATGACTCTGTATGAACGCCGCGTCCTCCCGGCCTCTATAAAGCAGCGCTGTAATGACTCTGTATGAACGTACAAGGCATTCAGTACTGACCACCCTTTATGGGTGATAGTAGTCTGATTTGCATATGGACCAGTCATCCCTGTAATGCCACAATTGAGCTAAAACCTTGTGAGACCTGAGCGATCTCCATCGTAGAGGCCACTAGTGCCATTGTTCATCCTCAGGACCCTCACAAACCTTTTTTTTTTCTCCACCCTAAGAGTGGGGCATCGTTTCATATAAGAGAAGTAATAAGAGAAGTAGCACATCTGTTGAGCAACCAAAACCTCAACATAATGGTCTGGAGTAGGGTTGCACTGATACTAGTATCGGTACCGATACCGGGTACTGCAGGAGTACTTGGTACTCGTGCAGTACCCCTGATATTTTCCCCGATACCGGAAGCCGGCTTGCCGGCATCCGAGGGGCTGGGGCAGCTGTCCGAATGCTCTATCGGCATTCGGACAGGCCCTGCAGCTGCTCACCGCGTTCATACTTACCTTCCTGAGCGACGCCGGGAAACTCTTTGCACGTGCGCTCATTGGAAGGCCCCCAGCCGCGACCACGTGGGACCATGTGATCGCGGCTGGGGGCCTTCCAACAAGCGCATGTGCAGAAACTTTCCCGGCATTGCTCAGGAAGGTAAGTATGAACACGGTGAGCAGCTGCAGGCCTGTCCGAATGCCGATAGAGCATTCGGACAGGCACCTGGAGCTCTCCGCGATGATACTTACGTTCCTGAGCAACGCCGGGAAAGTTTCCGCGTGTGCACTCGTTGGAAAGCCCCCAGCCGCAATCACATGGTCCCACGTGGTCGCGGCTGGGGGCCTTCCAACGAGCGCATGCGCAAAGACTTTCCCGGCGTCGCTCAGGAAGGTAAGTATGAACGCGGAGAGCTCCAGGTGCCAGGTGAGCTGGGGGGGCAGTATCCATGAGCTGGGGCAGTATCAATGAGCTGGGGCATATCCCATGAGCCGGGGCAGTATGAATATATATATATATCTTGGGGGGGGATATATACATGTGAGCAAAGTCCAGCTGGATGAGGGTAATGAGCTGGTCTCTGCAAGGGCCTGCTGCAAACACTGACTGAGTATGGGGTGTGTGCTGGAAGAGAAATCAAGATTGCAAATAGCATCACATTGGGTTGAAATTGTCCAGGAACTTAGGGGGGAGTTTGTAGGGGGCAATAAAAATTAAGGTTCGTTGAACAGGACATTTGGGCAGAATTGCAGATTTAGAGCAAATGGGTAGAAAAATGTAGAAGGGAGTGGAATGCAGAATTCAGATATATTTGAATTGTTGCAATGCTATCTAAAGATACACTCGTGTGCCATACACATACGTGTATATATATATATATATATATATATATAATCTATATACACACACACACACACACACACACACACACACACACACTGATATTACAGAGTTAACAAATATACATCAAAAGAAAATCCATTAGGCTATGTGAGACGTAGAAATGTAAGATCACCTTCAGTGAATGGAGCCTCTAACCAAGATGCCCCATTGTGGAAAGTCCAGCTGGATGAGGGTAATGAGCTGCACTCTGCAAGGGCCTGCTGCAAACACTGACTGAGTATGGGGTGTGCAATGAGGCTGGAAGACCAGAGAGTGTGTGTGTGTGTGTATATGAATGTATATATGGTGTGTGTACAGGGGAAGAATGGGGTGTCTGGCCATACATTTCAATATTAACATAACAGACTTTCAGCGAAATCCTAAATTATTTATTGGAAAGTGTCAAATGACATTAAATAAAAGTATCGGTACTCGCTATTGGTGAGTACTTGAAAAAAGTATTATGTACACAAAGACCACTGTAATAAGCTAAAGCGAACAGGGTGCATAGATTGGTCACATCAGTGGTTCCCAACCGTGGTCCTCAAGTCCCCCCAACAGACCAGGTTTTAAGGATCACCTTGGGGAAATGCAGACTGAATCCTGCAATCACTGAGAAACAAATCATATCACCTGTGCTGTGCTTCAGCTATCTGGAAACCCTGACCTGTTGGGGGTACTTGAGGACCACGGTTGGGAACCACTGGGTTAGATCCTTAGTTGGAAGGAGTGTGTCGATGCTGCTCTGGGCTTCATTTCTGCTTCACACAACACCGGGCGACCTCTAACATGCATAATATTTATCTCCAGTTTCAGGAATACTGTGCTTCCTCTAATCGTTCCCTTCCACAAGAACTGGGCGTCCAGGTAACCTGTGATAATGAATAAAGACAAAGCCAGGGATCCGCTGACCCAGAAGATCCTGGAGATCATCTTTCTGGTGACTGGAGAGGTAAGAGATTCTATGAAATTCACATAATACTGATGATATTTAATTAACCTGGAGTTGTCTTGGTTGCACCATGCCGGCAGTCACCATGGCTCTGCTTGGTTTGTGGTCACGTCGACAGACTTCTCTTCCCTTCAAGAATTTGGTAGAAGGAGGAATGCCACTTTAAATGCAGGCCCCCCATCCCATCCCCCCCCCCCTCATTTTACCACCTCCTGCACCTGGTTCTCTTCTATGGAGACTGTTCATTGACATATCCAGATCTGTCACAATATTAATGAACAAAACCAGAATGACTGCACTCACCTCACATGTGTTTTTTAAGGGGCTTCTCAGTGGCTGGTTGGCAAAAAGAGAGAAAATTCAGAGCACGCCATTACAATACAGGAGACGGATAATAAAAACTCCTAACTGGGTAAAACAAATGATGCAGATTTAGTTAGAAGATGTGATCATATATTGCATAAACCTGTCACAACGCCGATGTGCCTCATCAGGGCCGGCCCGACCATGGAGCCATTTGGAGCGATTGCTCCATGCGACAAATTTATCAGGGCGGCAAATTTGTCGCTGAGCCCAGCCGCTGCAATATCTTTTTTATGTAAACGTGGACAGTGGAATTGAAAGATACAATTTTTATTTATATTTTTTAGAGGGTACCAGAAGAGCAGGTAAGGAATGTTGGGCTCCTCGGATCTGGCTGGGAGTGACAGCCTCCAGGTGACATGCCTGTCTCCCTGAGCAATCTTGTCACATTCCTCGGTGAGACGGGCCTGTCATACCCCAAAAGACTTGTAGATGCTCTGACCTGGTCGTCTAGCCGTCATGATTTGTCCCTTTGTCAAAGTCACTCAGATCTTTTCACTTTTCCATTTTTCCTGCTTCCAACACATGGGATTCAAGAACTGGCTGTTCACTTGCTGCTTAATATATCGCACCACTTGACAGGCGCCATTGTTATAATGCTGTGTCTGATCAGGGTATTCTGTTACATTGATCTTGTGATATTGAGCTGAACCTGTGAAACCCTTCCCTTATTTTACTCTGCTGTTCACTGTGTGAAGCAAAATCTTATAAAGAATATATAAAATACATCCCTGGAGCTGTTTGATACTGAGACCTTTCAAAAGGCAGATCATTAGTAGCATCATCTTAATGTGCCGCTATCACGGGTAGAAGTTTGACAGGGCATCCCTTCTTATCTACAGATCTGTGTGTTTTCGCTTCCCTATGCGGCATGCCACGGGGAGGAGGGGATGTCGCCGCAAGCATGGGAGCCATTATACAGGACAGCCTTCCACTTAGTGTGCTGCTCTCCTCTGGCTGTCAGTCATGAGCTGAGTGACAGCCAGCGCAGCAAACAGAATGAGCGTGGGGCCGGCCTGTAGGATGGCTCTCATGCTGGCCGTGGCCCATTCCAAAATCAAGATGGGCGAGAGGGAAATCTTTGAATGAAAACGCTGTCCTACGTAAAGGGTGTTATGCCCTGTCAAATGGGCAAAACCTATTTTGTCCATGACAGGTTCCCTTTAATGATTGTCCTATGTAAATAAAGGTTACAGCATATCATACAGCACACTATGGAAATAAGAGCAGAGAGTGTAACTTTAACAAAAGGATCAGGGGCTCCCATGCTTGAACATGATTATACTCGTAAAAGGCAAACATCTCTATATTGCTGTCACTTTCATTGTTTAGGATCACTTAGTGGTGAAGATCCATGAGATGGTCACTGACAACAGTGCCCACCAAATATCAGAAGGAGGATACTGCAGGACCCAAAGCTTCAATACGGAGCCTCCACCTCACTCAGGAATCCATGAGCAAAACAACGAGAAGATCCTGGAACTGACCAATAAGATCATCCAGCTGCTGACTGGAGAGGTGAGGCTGCTGGGAATGGGACATTATACGGTAACACCAAGGGATGTGTCTGGACGGTGACTGTGTCATTTGTATAACAGCAAAAAGATATTCTATCCCTGGGATCCATAGAGCACCCGGAAGCCGGTGATGTATCAATACCCTGTGTCACGCCAGCTGGTCATGCTGTCTGTCCGTAACGCAGTTAGGCCTCCTTGGCAGAGAGGGCGCCATTCTGGACATCAATCATCTGGGACTGCTCCACCTGGTCAGAGACCTAGGAGGGCTTTAAATAGCAGCAGCTGACAGAGCTTGGTGCTCCGCCGTGGTTTCTAGTGACCCCCTCAGTGCGTTACTGAATCTCTGGGTTTTTGACCCCTCAGTTTATCCTCTGGCTGAGTATTCTCGGTTCTGGTTTCTATTCTTGCCCCTGTTTGGCTATTATACTGATTCTGTGTACCGACCTCTGGCTTTGTATTTGTACTGTGCTCTTTCTCCTTTCCCTGTAGCTTCAGCATTTCTGTGTATTGTCCTTGGGTTTATATTGATATTCCTTTTTTTTTTGTAATTTATTTACGGTTTTCACGTCACAAAAAAGGTAGGCAGATCACAAAAAATAGCCCACACAGGGCCAACACAGCAATTCGCAAAGATACCGTAGAGCAAGAAAAAAAAACCATTAAAGATCGGCAAGGGGGGAGGGGTGGAGCTAGCACCGTGTGAGAGAGGTTGCACGCAGTGGGGCTCTGCAATTGTTTATGCTATATGCCGGCTTAACTGCGGCCCTCTTGTCCTACACTGAGCCCTTGATGCTCCGGTTCTCCTCTGGTGCAATGGGGATCTTGGCACTGCAGTTTCCCGGGAGCTCACCGACGCGATTTCGGCCCGGCGGACCTTGGGTCTAGTGTAGCCCTGAAGTCTGGCGAGTTTCCTGCCTATTCGTGTGTATCAAATCCCGGCTGCAGCTTTCTCACCTTGGCCCTGGACATGGGTAAGAAGACAGAGACATCTGTGCAACCCGGAGGGCTCCCCCCCAGAGGGACATTAGAGAATGTATGGGTGGCAGGCAGGCCACCTATGATACGGTCCCCTCCTTCATTCTTCCCCTAGGTTATGGCTCCTCGGAGGAGGAATCTCGATACCGCAGGCGTATCGTCCCTGGAGTACCAGATTCGGTGCCCCGGCGGATCCGCTCCCTTATGTGAATCGGCTGGCTCACCAGAAGTCTGAGTCATCCCACGATCAGCAATGTATCTTGGCCTGTATCGCGGCACTTTTAGGGGGCGGCAAAAAAATGCAGGCCTCCACACTAAAAATGCCACCCTGCCGCTTACTGTTACCCTCGGCCGCCGGTTTGTTTATCCCCGGCGGCCGCGATATCAGAACGGCAGCTGGTGCTGGAGACGGCAGAGTGTGAGCCTGGCAGCGCCGTGCTCCTCTCCATCTGGCACCACCCCCAAGGCCTGCAAGTTGTCGGCCCACGCTGCTTAGGTGACGCGGCGCGCCGCTTGACATCAGCGGGAGTCGACGGCCGGTGTTCTGTCTCCAATCTTCAGCCTCCCTCTGTTGTGATCGGACTTCTCTCTCTCTGCTGCCGCAACGCATATGGTATGCGGGGCGGGGGGGATTAATATTGGGGCTGGAATTAATTGATTTGGGGGGACAATTAATTGATAATAATAGGGCGGAGTTGATTGATTTGGGGGGCAATTAATTGATAATGGGGGAATTAATTGATATTGGGTGTAATAAATTGATTTTGGGGAGAAATACATTTATTGGGGGAATAAATTGATATTGGGCAGAAATAAATTGATATTGGGAGTCCCGAGTCTTCAATGCAGCGTGCGTGAACCTCATTGAATCCACCAGCACGGCACGCTGCATTGGCGCCGCCCCTTCAATCATGGGACCGCGTCACGTGTGTACGTAGCGACAGAGCAGAGGAGAAACAGGGGGTGCAGTGTTGGAGGAGCCTGGCTGCAGCATCAAGGAGCCTGCCACAGCCAGCCTGCGTTAAGGACGCAGAGCAGAGCGGATAGAGAACAGAGAGAGGCCGGCTAGATCGAGGTGATGCTGGTGGTGAGTGTTTGACTACGTACATTTGTGAGATTTTAAGTGGGGTGTGATTTAATTGTGGGGGGAGCGAGCAGGCAGGCAGCCCCCTCAGTTTATTCTCGTGCACTCTCTGCAGCAGGCGTCCCCCCTCACTATAATCCCCCCCACAGCAGGCAGCCCCCTCACTATAATCCCCCCCCCCACAGCAGGCAGCCCCCCTCACTATAATCCCCCCACAGTGCACGTTTCTGAGAGATTATTGCTGTGTTGCTCTGTCATTTGCATACACAGCACACGTTTCTGTGGGTTTCATTGCTGTGCAGCTCTGTGATACGCTCATACGCAGTGCACATTTCTGTGGGTTTTATTGCAGTGCAGCTCTGTGATACGCTCATACACGGTGCACATTTCTGTGGGTTTTATTGCCGTGCAGCTCTGTGATACGCTCATACACACCACACATTTCTGTGGGTTTCATTGCTGTGCAGCTCTGTGATATGCTCATACACACCGCACATTTCTGTGGGTTTCATTGCTGTGCAGCTCTGTGATATGCTCATACACACCGCACATTTCTGTGGGTTTTATTGCCGTGCAGCTCTGTGATATGCTCATACACACCGCACGTTTCTGTGGGTTTCATTGCTGTGCAGCTCTGTGATATGCTCATACACACCGCACATTTCTGTGGGTTTTATTGCCGTGCAGCTCTGTGATACGCTCATACACACCGCACATTTCTGTGGGTTTCATTGCTGTGCAGCTCTGTGATATGCTCATACACACCGCACGTTTCTGTGGGTTTCATTGCTGTGCAGCTCTGTGATACGCTCATACACACCGCACATTTCTGTGGGTTTCATTGCTGTGCAGCTCTGTGATATGCTCATACACACCGCACGTTTCTGTGGGTTTCATTGCATAAAAGTTCAACTAAAAGTTCAGTAATCGGACTGAAACTGTATTTATTGAACTTTAATATGTTTCTAGATTTTATGGCTGTGTAATTGTGCTAGAAAAACACTGATTTTGGGGGGTATTAAACAAGCCAAATACATTCTTCCTAAAGGTATAGGAGACATAATACCCATGTCACTTTCATACATGGCATATAGAAATATATCAGCACTACTGGGAGCAGCGCCACACAGAGGAACATTTTTGGTTTTTGTACAAAATATACAGGTAGGAACTTGATATCCACTTTTAATATACAGAGAGGAAAAGGTGGAGCCTAAAGAGGAAGGGCGGGGTTTAACCAGGAACAGCTTTGACCTTGACAGGAAGGGGCGTGTTTGGTGTTATTTATTATTGTCATCATTTTATATAGCGCCAACAGTTTCCGCAGCGCTTTACAATAACCAAACGGAACGAAATACATATAAACGGACATAAGATGGAAACAAGGGGTGTAGAGGGCCCTGCTCATAGGCGCAGTCTAGAGGGATTGGAGTTAAGGAATGTCGGAGAGTTTATTCAAATAAGAAATTTATATGAGATATAAACAATAATAAAACTATCTCGTCCACAATTATTTCTGTTTGTTTTCAATTGTGCGTTTTGTTTACAAAAATACCACCGCAACCAAACTAGATAAAAATATATATATATTACGTATGCAAAATAATTTATTCTCACAACAAAAATCAAGGATTTATAAAAAAAACAACAACCCTCAGCCCACAGATTCCTAGCTTTTAGAATTCGACCCTGTTAGTAATATCAGCACATATTATTAGAACGATTTACTTAGATCTTAAAATTAGTAAGGTTAGTTCAACTTAATAAAACATTTCTGGAAAGAAAACATGTAATTCCCAGCAAACAAATATTCAAAACAAGCTAGTAATCCGGTATGTATGTGTAGCGCTCACAACCCAGAGGAGCCGCTGAATAGACCTCGGGTTAGTCTCACCACACTAGGGAATAACTATACACCAGCACTGTTGTGGATTTTTATATATTATATTCTTTACTGATCCCAATAAAGCCGCATATATTACACATATACGGTATTTGAATGACAAGAATTCGTAACGCGGGAAATGCACGCAGCGGTAAAAGAAACGGTTAACCCCCTCAGTTTTGGAGTGTAAGTCCCGTGAATAATAGCTCAATAATGTGTATGTGTGTTGTCTCTGGTACCCGGGTACTGTATTCAACTGGCCAGTGAATGAAACAAACAATCTTCGACTAGTCACCGTTGGGGCCCTGTGGATTTAAACAATATTGCAGCTTGCGTTTCTTATTTGGGAGCTGCGGCCTGGGAGGCCTCTTACCCATCCGATGAACGAGACTGTCCAGCACCCGATGCCTCAATCAAAGGATCTTCTCCGCTGTACACTGGGACTCCGTGACACTGAATCTGCTCCCTGTTTGCCAAATCTCTGCAACTGGAACAACGATCCACCGCCTGCACTCCCAATCGATCAGCGCGGTCTCCTAACTCAGGGTCCTGCCGGATCTAGCTCTTCCTCCAGACCTCTCAGCGCTGCGCAGGTAGGTCTTAACACGGTCACTGTCCCGATCTCCAGCACCAGTAAGACAGCGTCTTTACTCCGGCCTGGTTGCGATCCTTGACAGCTCCAACGTGCGTCCTCCACCTTTCACTGCTCCACTCAATCTGCTCTGGCTTGCACGAGGCTGCTGAACTCCTAACTCTTCCTGTACCACCTCCTTCCTGTTCTCACGCAAAGGATCATGGTAGATGTAGTTCAGTTTTTGTCCAGCATAGTCTAACAATGTCTCTGTCTCCCTCTGGTGGCGGCAATAGTTCAATGCACCAGAATACAGTGTTTTTAAAGCAGCGCTACACTCTCCGCCTGCCTAAACTCTTGGGTCCCTCCAAGGGAGTGTAACAGATACATAACATTGCAGTATTTACATTAAGCAATACATTCAGGTTCAGTAGCAAACATATAATGGGTCAGATATACATCCTCAAGCTGACTCATGTCCCTAGCTACCTCAGCCAGCATAGCAGACACTTCGGGCAGCCTTCGCACAGTTGTAATCGCTTCTGTGCTATGTCCCGGTGAATCATATGTACTTTGAGGAGGCCGTATTGCACGTTTAGGCTCAGATTTATCAATTTCCTCTTCAGGTGGAAGGGCTACATATACAGGCACAATTCTCTCTTCTACAACCGGAGCAGACACCTCTTCAGAGTATGAGCCTTCCAGTGAAGGCATAGAACTATAGTCTATTGATACATCTTCTAGGATTTCAGGAACTTCCAAGGTTTCAGGTACTTCAGGTCTGAATTCTGGAGCATCAGGCCTCAGGTTACTTTAACACTGAGCAGAGGCCGGAATAACTTCTTCATGCTCAGGTGGGTGCACCCAGCTCAAACACCAGTCCTCTTCCTCACTGTCTTCTTCACTTTCTCCGACAGAACGTAACTGCTGAGACCGAGTAACAGGAGCCGAACAAGGAACAGGCGGATTAGGCAAGGAAAGTTTGTCTCCAACTGGTATCCGTACCGGCTCTCTCAAAGGTAACAGATGATTTCTGTGCCAGTTCTTTAGAGGCCCAGCCTTTCCATCCGGACGGATTTGGTATACCGGCAGACCAGGCAGTTGCTTGCAGACAATGTAAATTTGAGAACTCCATCTATCGGCCAGTTTGTGTCTTGCAAAAACACCCAAGTTCTTTAACAAAACCCTATCGCCGGGCTGTAGGTCCTGTACCCGAACTCTCAAATCGTAATTTCGCTTGTTTCTTTGCTCTCTACCTTCTGAGGTCAAACAGGCCTGTTCAAATTGTCAGACCTTTTTAGATATGAAATTTCTATAACGCAGGAATGTTTAAATTTGGGGCCAGGAATTGCGTCACGCAAACGACTTGTCTGCGTCGTTAATATATAACAAGAACAAGAGATAAGCTAAACTCGTTAGTGTTATGCATACAAGAAAGGACATTTAACATTGATCAAAGACGGTCTAATGGACTCTGTTTATTTTATTTATTTGTTACAACCAAACAGGGTTTAGATCAAATGGTTTAAAAGTAAGGGAACACAATGACAACTAAGATAGATATCTCAGTATTGTGTTTATTTCGTCAGATCGAAACTCTGAAAGCCACGTAAACATGGAACAATAGGTTGCCCAATAAAGAAAAAAACCCAAAGAAGGTTAAATGGCTTGGGTAAACCAGCTTGTAATGCTATGCTATTCGGCAATATGTACTATATGGTATGAGAATATTTATTAGTTAGAACTGATAATTTTAGCATCTTATAAAAACAGAGGCCCTACCACATTTAGTTGATCATCACAAATGTCTGGTGTACTAATCCGCATGAAGCCAATTAAGTCGGGTAACGTGTGAATGTTAAAAACGATACCACGAATGAATGATTGTATGTCCCCTCACATACACATCCCTGTGGATATAAGTAAAGGGGGATGAGATGCACACACGCCGTGGCGAAGTATGCTGGCGATGCCACAATAGAAATAAATTTTGATTTGTTAACAACATCTATGGAGTCCCGGGATATAGGAATAAAAGACCCCAAACCAGTAAAAGATTGGCCAAACACATAAATTAATTCCTGCAGAAGGTTGATGGATGATCTGAGAGCGCCATCTGCTGGCCAGGTAATATAACACCTGGACAGACCCCTGGAGTTGATGAATATATATATCCTCCAATCAAATGAGGCCACATAGTGATGGGCTAGATCTAAAACTGGGCGGAAGACCACTATATAGAGGGGACACTCCAGAGCAGAAGGATTGGACACACACTGAGAAAAGCTTGGGGAGAGACCTGAGGGACGCTTGGAGGGAAGAAAGGCAATCCCCATCGGCCGCCCCTTTAAGACCGACCACACCCTAATCTTCCACCACTCTATCTTCACTAACCAGATGGTAAAGTATACCTGAATAATATGATATCTATTTTCTAATTGCATAGTCCTGACTTTAGATGTCCATCACAAACTAAAGGAATATAAATGAATTATTTTGCTGTTTGAGCCTAATAATCAGTAGAATAGAAATTCTGCCTTTACAGTCCACTGCAGAGGACTGCTAAGGGAGAAACCTATTACCGGCTGCATACTTGAGCCATAATTTAGTGAAATTATTTATATTCCAAGAATACTGTTTGTGGACATCTAAAGATCAATTATATACCTATAGTGAGATACGCTGGGACCGTGAAATAGCTTTTATATGTCAAGTACTGTCCGCCCCATTCGTAACCTAGCATAACTCCTTCCATATCCATCTTGCAGCCCTTCCGAATGAATGCATGCACTGTAAGTCATTAAGAAGCGTTAGGTTAACGTATATCGAATGAAGTGCTGTGATTGATCTGTGGAAGAGCTAGTCTCCCTATCGAGTGTGTTATGTATCTCCCTGAAGGAAGTTGCATTTAGTGAATAGGCCCCCACAATAATAAATTGTGCTGCAGGTGATGCCCAGTAACTGAGTGTTTATCTTAGCCAGGTGGAGGATTGGTTTATAATGGAAAGGTTTAAGTGAATAGAATAGAGTTTGGTGTTTAAGAATTGAGGCGTGTATATCTGTGGTGCGGTCTATAAACCTAAAATATCTGTCCATTAGATTATTGCGTGTCGCAGTATCGCTACTAATCACAATCTATAATCACTTGTAAATTGTAGTTTGCTAATCCGTTGATAACATACGATTGTATGAAACTTGACGTGTGAATAAATTTTGGTTTGAATTGTTTTACCGTTACGCAGTCTCATATCTTTATTGATTTTATTGTGTTTAAAAATATCTAGAGAGCATCAAAAGAACTCGGGATAACGCGCCATATATTTGTTAAGACGTATATTCATTGATTGGTTATTAATCCCTATCTTAGGGGTTAAATACCAATTTATACCACTGGTATTGGAGGCACTGTCAATAATATATATATATCTATGTATATCAACAATAAGAAAAATATGCGTCATAATTAATATATCCCTGACCTATTAAAGAAGTCAATAATCTCCAACAAAATGCAGCAGCTAGTTTTCTCCGGAGTCTGTCCACATAATTTTTGTAGGAAGTGACACGTCTGGTCAATAGATAGGCCAAAAGCTAAATCAACTGGCAGTTGAGCCTCTCTTCCAATCATGAGAAGATAAGGCGAGTACCCAGTTGCATCAGTCTCAGTACTATTCTACGCATGTACCAGCGTAGCTATGTGAGACTCCAACTCTGTTTCTCTTTAGCTGACAGTGTCCCCAACATATTCAGTAGAGTGCGATTAAACCTTTCTGGTTGAGCATCACCTTGGGGGTGATATGGAGAAGTTCGAGTCTTCTGAATTCCTAGTACTTCTAACAATTTCCCGACAAGTCGGCTCTCAAAGTCTCTGCCTTGATCTGAGTGGATTCTTTGTGGTAGGCCATAATGAACGAAAAACTTCTCCATTAAAACTTTTGCTACTGTAGGAGCATGTTGGTCTTTGGTAGAGAAAGCTTGGGCATAACGAGTGAAGTGATCAGGCACTACTAAAATATTTCCCTGCCCACTAGCATCAGGCTCTAAGCACAGGAAATCAATGCACACCAAGTCCATGGGTCCTTGACTTTGCAGGTGGCTCATTGGAGCAGTTCAGGTTGGCCCGAACTCTTAGACCGGTTTCTTTCCGGCCCTCCCTTTTGGGCACTGAGCCCTGAAATGGCCGATTTCCCCGCAGCCAAAACATTTCTTTCTCGAGAGTGTGGGCATATTCTCTTCTTGCGGCTCATTTGGAGACCGCCTGTTGGAGGCTACAGCAACCCCCTCAGTTCTGGTGTCCTTAGCCGACAGCAATGTCATCAACTCTATCATTTGCGACATCTGAGTTTTCAAAGCCAGCACTTCGGTCTGTATGACCGCTACACAGAGAGTTCCTGTCACGGAGCTGACATCGGGCTCGCCTTAGCGAGCCGCGGAACCCAAACTGGACAAGTTTAAAGACCATTTTTACTCTTTATCTTTCGGTTGTGCGTATTGAATTGTATGGACATATGTCATGGGACTGACGTGGCGCTCCACGCTTCAAACCCCAAGAGACTTTATGTTCATTTATATCGTGTGATTTTAAATATATTTTACAGTGTTTGGTTTTAGTTTAAATTAGTTTAGTATAAAATGGCGTAGCTTTAGTTTTAAATATACTTTTATTCCTGTAGGTAAATGTGTTTTTGTATAGCCAGTAAACAAGCTTTACTGCTGTGTAATTTATGCAACAGGGCTTTTCCCCTTAACTGGCTGCATATTTGATTCAAGAAGTCTGTGATAGTGTTTGTCTTTAATCTGATGTGTTAGAACAATAGATTATGCAAATGTTGTGTGAGCTAAAGGCTAAAGAATGTAAAGAATGTTTATTGTAAATATCTATCTGACATCATGTAATTAGCATTTTAGTAGGACGATGTGCGTCATTTATGCAAATTATGGCTGTTGGATTTTAGCATAAATGGTGGCGTTTTTGTTCCTTAAGGCTGGGGTCAGACCAGCGCACTTTTAACGTGCGTTTAGGCGCACTTAATCACGGCCGCACTAGCAGCAGATGACGGGCAATGACGGCCAATATACGAAGTACGGTCGCACGAAAGTCCGGCCGCGCAACGCAAGTGGAAAACGAACGCATTTTTTCGAGAACGCCGAACCGCTAGTACGGACGTACTGAGTGCGCAGCTGCGGCATAGCGGTGTGTGTGTGTGATTTGGAGATGTCAGACCCTGCTAATGTCCAGCCTACATAACGTCCAGACGCAAAAAGAGTTTTATTGACGATCCGTACAAAATCACACACGAAAAATGCGCATCGTATGACCGTTTTCGCGCATTCCGTGAAAAAATACGTCAATTCGTTCGGACGCACTTTTTACGTTCACGTGTAAAAATGCTTTCGTTTGACCCTAGCCTTAATGTCAGAACTCAGAGAGAGTGAGACAGAGAGAGAATCCTGTTGGAACATACAGCCGCGTCTGGTGTTTCATTCAGCTACGCTACACTGTACACTCAACCTCAGAAGGCACCGAGCGGCCTTCTGGAAATTCCTAACGGCTCCAGGGCAGAGAAACAGAAGCAGGCGGGTCAAGCTGCTCGAGGCACTGAGGACAGCGCTCCCAGTAGCCGGGCTGACCGCAACGAAGGGGTGTCTGGAGAGTCAGGACCTGCGGAAGAGAACGGTTCCATCACACTGATGGCAAGCGGTGGGATAAGCTCTCTAATCCCAGAAGAAACGCAGAATGGCCAGCTATGCCAACTACAAGAGGGACACGCTGAGAGACATATTGGAGAATCGAGGAGGGGCCGCTTGCTCAAAAACTAAAGATACCCTGGTAGGAGAACTGGTCGCAATGGATCAACAGAACGGGAGCACAGGGACCCCGGCCACTGAAGACCCCTTCCAAAAGAAAGTCCGAGAGAGGATAGCTACAGTTGTGTTCAAAATTATTCAACCCCCAATGCTGTAAAGGGTTTTAGGGAATTTAGTGTACATTTGTAATTGTATTCAGAATGAAATCCTACAAGGACCTTTTAAAGAACCATATGCAACTAAAATGACATCAATTGGTTTTGTAATACAGTAGTAAATGTTTCTTTTGTGAATTCTTCATTGACACAATTATTCAACCCCTTAAAGACTACCACTCTGGTACAGAGGTTCATTCAAGTGTTTTCAATCAGGTATTGAAAACACCTGTGGATGTCACGGAGCAGCAATAAAGCATAATAAGCACCAATTAGGCAGCTTTAAATGACTGTGATACTCAGCTCCTTCTAGACATTTATTGGTGTGGTTACAAACATGGTGAAGTCAAGAGAATGGTCCAGGAAGACAAGAGAATAGGTGATTACTCTTTACAGGAAGGGCAATGGCTATAAGAAGATTGCAAAGATGTTAAACATACCAAGAGAGACCATAGGAAGCATCATTCGCAAATTCAAGGCAAAGGGCACTGTTGAAATGCTACAGTTGTGTTCAAAATTATTCAACCCCCACTGAAATTGAGTGTTTTGGCCAGTTTGACATTGATTTTGATCATTCAGTCATCTTGCTTACAATTAAATCAAAGAGGCACGTGTAGGTCAGACAAATATAACATAACATTTATAATGAAATAACCACAAATGTCTTTTCTGTGCTCACATCATTATCAGTTTTATTCAACCCCCAAGTGACATTCAATCTTAGTACAACATCCTTTTACAGTTATAAGTACTAACAGCTTTTAAACGTGAAGCATAGCTTGACACAAGTGTCTTGCTGCGATCTACGGGTATCTTCACCCATTCGTCATGGGCAAAAGCCTCCAGTTCAGTCACATTGTTAGGCTTGCGCACTGCAACTGCTTTCTTTAAGTCACACTAGAGGTTCTCAATCGGATTTAAATCAGGTGACTGCGATGGCCACTCCAAAATGTTCCAGCCTTTAATCTGCAACCATGCTCTAGTGGACTTGGAGGTATGCTTGGGATCATTGTCCTGTTGAAAGGTCCAACGTCTCCCAAGCCTCAGGTTTGTGACGGACTGCATCACATTGTCATCCAATATCTCCTGGTACTGAAGAGAATTCATGGTACCTTGCACACGCTGAAGCTTCCCTGTACCTGCAGAAGCAAAACAGCCCCAAAGCATGATTGACCCCCCACCATGCTTCACAGTAGGCAAGGTGTTCTTTTCTTCATAGGCCTTGTTCTTCCTCCTCCAAACATAGCGTTGACCCATGGGCCCAAACAGTTCTAATTTTGTTTCATCAGTCCACAGAACACTATCCCAAAACTTCTGTGGTTTGTCCACATGACTTTTGGCATACTGCAGTCGACTCTTCTTATTCTTTGGAGACAGCAAGGGGGTGCACCTGGGAGTTCTGGCATGGAGGCTTTCTTTACGCAGTGTGTGCCGTATTGTCTGAGCTGAAACTTCAGTACCCACATCTGACAAATCTTTTCTCAGTTCCTCAGCAGTCACACGGGGACTTTTCTCCACTCTACGCTTCAGGTAGCGCACAGCAGTCGAAGTCAGCATCTCCGCCCCAAAATGGGAACGCTGATGGACTATCTCAACAAATGGCCCGGGAGCCCGGATACCCCTGCACTCCGACTTCCCCGAGTTGACCCGTTGGGGTCCAACCGTGTCCGTCGGACTCTATTGGGAGGGAGAAATGTCACGGAGCTGACATCGGGCTCACCTTAGTGAGCCGCAGAACCCAAACTGGATAAGTTTAAAGACCATTTTTACTCTTTATCTTTCGGTTGTGCGTATTGAATTGTATGGACATATGTCATGGGACTGACGTGGCGCTGCCACGCTTCAAACCCCAAGAGACTTTATGTTAATTTATATCGTGTGATTTTTTTTTTTTATATTTAAATGTTTTATTATTTCAATCAAAGAATGGGATACAGAAGAAAACAGGGGGAAAACCAATAACATACATAAAAGGGGAAAATTCGGTACATTTTACCATAGCGACGAAATTAAACCGTGATATTTAGTTACAAAAAAGAAAGGAAGTACAATTGCTCTACAGAGTGGCAAATATATGAAAGCATCACATCAGGTCAAATGACAACCAACCGAACCTGTCCCAGAAAAAGAGATTTATAGGGGACAGTAAGGAAGGAGAAAAAGAAAGAAAGAGAGAAAGGGAAAAAAAAAAAAAAAAAAAAAAAAAAGGAAATATTTAAAAGGGGGGGGAGAGGAACCAGTTAGGATGGGACATTAGGAGCCTCCATTCGTGAAGGTATAGGGCCGGGAGAGTAAGTGTTAGTAGGACAAGATGAGACTTACGTGTCTCTGGTTCTAGTAGTTTGGTATATTAGGTGAGCTTGCCACAGCGACCAAGGGTCTTGTGCCGGAGAGGCGAGATTAAAGTGCGATCGGGCCAAGTCCTCAGAAAATGCCAAGTCAGAAATCATTTTAGTCAAGGAGGGTAGAGAAGGAATTATCGTTTTTTTCCAGAGTCTAGCGATAAGAAGGAAGCAGCAGGATATAATTATACAAAACATTTTACGTTGTCTCGACATTTTCCTCACATCATCTGGGAGGAGTCCAAGAAGGTAATGCAGTGGGGAAAAAGGAACTGTGACACCCAGGACCTCCTCGACATACAACGCCACTTGGATCCAAAACGGTTGCAGTGCTGGGCAGGACCACCATACGTGTAACATCGACCCTCGTGCTGTTTGGCAACGCCAGCATGTGTCAGGAACATTTTTGTTAAAGTGACATTCCCTGACAGGAACTAAATACCATCTATATAGCACCTTGCGACGCGTTTCAAAAATCGAAATACACCTAGATGCACTCTTATCCAATAAAAACACATGTGTCCACTGTTCTAGTAGTGTGAGGTGCGTGTTTAACTCAGTTTCCCAAGCCTTTTGAAAAGTGCGCTTAGACAATCCCATACCGGACATCAATTGAGAATAACAAAGGGACAGGAGTTTTATGGACTGAGTAGGGTGTGTTACAAAAGACTCAAATGGTGTGAGTAGAGGTTCGTTTGTTAAAACAGAAGATAGCGTTCCCAATGTTCTCATGTATGATAATATTTGAAGGTAAGACAAAAACGCTTGAGAGGGTATGCCATGTGTAGTCTGCATATGTGCAAAGGAGAGAACGGAGGAGTTCCTGAAGAATTGGAACACATATCTGACTCCATGTTGAGTCCATGCTTTAGGATTGAAAAAGGGGATTACATAAGTCAGTGCATTTACTGGGGTGGCGAGGGATAAAGGGTGGAGAGAAGTGTAAGCACGAACATTTCTGTCCCAAACCGTGAAGTACCATCTAGTGATCTGTAAAGCTGTTGGGAGAGCTGGCCTGGATTTAGAGGGAGTAAAAAGCAAACTGGAGAAAGAGTGGCCTGGTATTGCTATTGATTGAATATAGGTCCATAACGGCTGGTGTAGCAGGAGGGATTCGCTCAGGGAGGCTATAATTGCTGCCTTGTGATATGCCAATATTTGTGGGAATTTAAGTCCTCCATCTACCAATGAGGCCGATAAGACCTTGAACGGGGTGCGTGGTCGTTTACCGTTCCATATAAAAGAGGAAATGTCACGTTGAACTGCACTAAGTAGGGGTTTTGGAACGAGAATAGGTAACATGCGAAATACGTATAACAGTTTAGGTAATATCGTCATCTTAACAGCTGCCGCTCTGCCCAGCCAGGATAATCTCACCGACCTCCACCGCAACAGCAACGATCTAGTTTCAGCAAACACCTTCTTGTGATTTGCAGTAATTATGTCGTCAAACCTTCCTGGAAGTGTTATACCTAGATATTTTATACCTTGGTCGTTCCACGCGAAAGAGTAGCGAGCTTTTATAGACCTCAGATCCGTGGGATGAAGTCCCAACGCTAGTGCTTGCGTTTTCGGAAGGTTAAGGGAGTGGTATGAGACTAGGCCATACTCTGTTAGTGCTGCGTGTAAAGAGGGCAGAGAGTCCAGGGGTTCAGTGATCGTTATAAGGATGTCGTCTGCGAAAAGATTTAATTTAAACGTCCGGGGGCCTATTTGGACCCCGCGGATGAGGTCGTTTTGTCTTATGGCCTGCGCCAGTGGTTCCAAAACTAAAGCGTAGAGCAGCGGGGATAGGGGGCAGCCTTGGCGCGTGCCGTTAGTGATATTAAAAGTTTTAGAGAGAAAGCCACTATTTAACACCCTAGCGGAGGGAGAGGCATATAATGCCATAATGGACTTAATGAGATCCTTATTGAACCCAAATTTATTTAGAACTCTATCCATGAATTTCCAGTGAACCCTATCGAACGCTTTTTCTGCGTCGAGCGAGAGCCATAAACAGGGGATACCATGATTAGATTGGTATTCCATCAGGGCCAATAATTTCTTAGAGTTTTCTGTCCCTTGCCTGCCTTTGATAAACCCAACTTGATCTCGCCCGATTAAAGTAGGGAGGATGTCATTCAACCGGAGGGCCAATAATTTAGCGTAGATTTTTATATCTGTGTTTAATAAGGAGATGGGTCGAAAATTAGGGCAGGAGGTCGGGGGCTTGCCCGGCTTTGGCAACGTGACGATTGTTGCCTTTAACATTTCTTTAGGAAACCTGCCTTCAGAGGATGCCTGTGTAAACACCTTATGTAAGTGTGGGGATAAAAGGTGTGTAAAAGCTTTATAATAGGCGGAGGGGAATCCATCTGGTCCTGGTGCTTTACCATGTGGTAAGGAGGATATGATTTTCGTTATTTCCATAATTGTAAAAGGCGAGGACAATTGTTCCGTCTGTAAGTGTGACAAAGCAGGGAGGTTAAGGTGTAGGAGATACGCATCGATGTCTGCGATGGTGGGGTGTGACATGGTATCATTGTCCGACAAATTATAGAGAGATGAGTAGTAGGATGCAAACTCTTCTGCTATTTCGGAGGGTTTGTATACCGCAGTTTTGCCAGGGGGAGCAAGCTTATCTATTCGTTGTCTGGGTAAAAGTGTGCGGAGTCTTTGTGCTAGTAGTCTACTAGGTTTATTGCCGTATGCATAAAAACGCGTCCTAAGGCGCTGTAGGTGAGAAAAATGGGACTGCCTGTCTAAAATGTGCAGTTCGTCATGTGCTTCACTTAGGAGGCGAGACGTGGCATCTGACGGGGAGATCTTGTGAGAGCGATATAGGGAGTCGAGTTTTTGCAAGAGGAGAAGGCGAGCGGCCTCTTTGGATTTTTTAAAACGGGATGCCCATTTAATGCAGTGTCCCCTCAGTACCGCCTTGTGAGCCTGCCATATGGTTGTGGCCGAAAGGTCTTCGCAGGTATTTAATTCAAAATAAGATTCTAATTGGGAAGCTAGATCACTTTTAGCTGTCTCGTCCGACAGTACCATGTCGTTGAGTCGCCAAGGCGACTGTCCGAATGTTTTATATTCGTCTCTAAGGGTCAAGGTAACGGGGGCATGGTCTGAGCACGAAATCGTGCCTATCAAGCAGCTTTCTACCCCTGGGAGCAATTGGCTCTGGGTCATTATGTAATCAATCCGAGTGTGTGTCTTATGTACTTTGGAGAAAAATGTGTAATCCACTTCGTTAGGGTGAAAAAGGCGCCATGTATCATACAGACCGTAGTTGCCTATCAGGGATTGAAATTTGTCTACCTGCTTTTTGCGTTTCCCCACAAGAGGACGAGATCCAAACCCGAAGTATCTTTCAGAGGGTCTAGACTAAAATTAAAATCCCCACAAACGAGCAGAGTGCCAGTCATTACCAAAGACAGTTTAGCGAGTACCGAAGCCACATAGTCTACTTGATTTTCATTGGGAGCGTAGAGATTTAGAATAGTGTAAACCTTGTGATTCAGTGAGCAAACTAGAATCAGGTATCTGCCATTCGGATCTGAGAGTTTACGATGCAATTCAAATACAACTCTGTTCCTAATCAGAATGGAAACTCCTTTGGATTTAGTTGGGCCCGTGGAGTGGAATTGAGTCGTGAAGCTCGGCCATTTTAGCGGGGGATGGGACAGTCTCCTAAAATGTGTTTCTTGAAGGCAAACGACGTCCGCCCCAGCAGAGTCTAGCTCCTTATAGAGCGTCCGTCGTTTGTATGGAATGTTTAGGCCCTGGACATTATATGATGTGATTTTTACCATGGGAAGAGGTTAAAAAGAGGCATAACATAGGTGAAATGATTACAATACTGCATCCAATATTCACCCAATCCCACAGATGATCGTGACCACCAAAAGAAAAAAGCATGAGGGGCGTGTCTGGATGCCGAGGTGACTGGTCGCATCCTGCTGAGCTCCGTGCTGACCTGCCCGATTATCTGGGGTTTGTGGCTGTTTTTACACCCCAACTTGGACCATCTCACCTCGGCATTGAGGGGCTTGGACCTGGGCTTCCCCCGGTGAGTGTGGTTTCCTGCTCCCACCGCTGTGAGACCGACTTTGGACACATTTCCCGCCGGCGGCGGCCATCTTGCGGCCTTTTTTTTTTTTTTATTATTTTTTTTTCCTTCCCTGCCTCGCGGTCTGACTACCTACTACCATGGGGAAGAAAACGAAGTCCAGCGATGAGACAGCGGACCCTCGTCTCCCCGATATCCGCCTGTCACTTGGGGTGGGAAGTGATGGAGGAGCGAGGAGGAACCGCCGTGGCACTGCTCCTGCCCCCTGACATCCCCACTGGGAGCGATCTGCCACCGTCTTCCATCTCAAACCGGGGACTCTTGGAGCGGCAGAAACCTGTCCCACCTCTCACTGCTGTGGACCTCTATAAAGTGATGGACGAATTCCGTACCCTCTGGCGGCAGGACCTACAGGAGGTACGCTCTGCTACGGAGGCCCTTCAGTCGAGGATCGACGATGTCCACCGCCGCACGCTTGACACGGGTCGGCTCAGGCGACTGCGGACACCGAATTACGGAGCTACAGAGGCAAGTTACCCGCTTGGGCTCGGTTGTGATGTCCTCGAGGCCAGACACCGGCGTCGTAATTTACGTCTGCGGGGATCCCTGAGTCTGTGTCCATTGATGGGCTTCTCGGCTATGTTACAGGCTGGTGGCGCATCTCCTCCCGGAGAATGGGGACTCTGCGGACTTGTTGGTCTTGTCTGCGGTGCGTATTAGGAAGGCGCCACTGCCGGTGGTGGGCCCCCGGGATGTCATCATCGTGACCAGAGATGTGACTACTCACTCTCATCTTCTCGCTGCTGCCGCCCCACTTACACGATAACCTATGCCTCCACCCGCATTACCATCTTTAGGGACTTGCCGTTCCTGGCACTCGCAGCCAGACGAAGATACAAGGAGGTCACTGCTGTGCTCCGCCAACATGGTGTCCGTTACAAATGGGGATCTGCTGGCACTCTCACCGTGTCTTCGGATGGCAAACTCCATTCGGCATCGACCCTAGAAGAGGCACATGCTATCCTCCTTCGACTGGGTCTTGTAGCGGTGCCGCACGGGCCCTGTGCTGCACAATTGGAACCGGCTGACTCTGTGATCCTCTCTAATTTTTATTTTTTATTTTTTACTGTGGTGAACCCCCACTCGGAAGACTTTATGGACACCTGCTCATGTCCTTCGCTACAGAGTTTTAGAGAGCCTCTTAGCTGAATATTAGTTTGATGACCCCTTACCTCCCCCCCCCCCTGTTGGGCCTTCACCCCCCCACCTCCCTTTTGAACGATCTTTTCTCTGTACTTTCCGGGACTTGCGAGATGTACCTGCTGTGTTTTAGGGCTGGGAGCTGATTGTCTATCGGAGCACGGGGATCCCCTCCTTTTTTTTTTTTTTCCCCCCCCCCCTTCCCTCCCGTATGAGGGACATTGGGATTCAACCTGGGTGAGCCGTTAGGTCAGCTACCTAGGCCCTGGCTGTTCTTCTGGCCCCAGGTCTCCCGGCCTTGTGGCCCTTCCATGGCCCTCGCCTTCCTCAAGGTTGCCGGGGAGAGCCAGGAATGCCACATTTTATTTTTTGGCAGTCCCTCACACCGTTTATTCCCCCCCCCCCTTCCTTTTTTTTTTTTTTTTTTTTGTTCTGGGGTCCCTGGTGCCTACTGGACGAGCGGTATCGCCCTTATGCTTTCCCTGGATCGGTCATTCTGATGAGTCTTTGAAACTCCCTTCCCCTTTTGACTATGTTTTAGGATGGTTTTTCAGACGAGTTTATTAAGAGTTTTCTGCTGACTCCCCATGTGTAGTATTATTGCTGATTTCTTTCTCGCCCTGCGCGGCCAACTTTGCTGGTCGGTATGTGACCTTATTCTTTGGCAAAATAAAAATTTTGAAATACAAAAAAAAAAAAAAAAAAAAAAAAAAGAAAAAAGCATCAGAATGCCCCAAAGTTCGAGTGGCGCATTGCCCCTCAGAGCCACAGACGCGAGGGTGTGGATATGGAGGCAAGTGTCCCGTGACGTACGACATCAAGGTATATGGTTCCTGGAAAAGGAGAAAAAAGGAAAAGAAAAAAAGAGAAAAAAAAAAAAAAGAAAAAAAAACGCAAGAAAAAACATATATACAAAAAAAAAAGAGATTGTGGATCTCCTTCGTGGCAACAAACCCGCTGTTGAGCCACAACTCTCATCGTGAGAGGGAGGAAAAAGAGGGGGAACGTGGGAGAGAATTTCTCTCAACTGGACGGAGCCACCAGACCATAGTGACATACATTATCGCTGAAACTTTTTGCGTTAAGTTGTCAAGTGTTCCATCCCAGGAGAAGCATTCTAGACCACAACATGGCCGCGGCGGCCTTCAAGCTAGGCCTTTGGAATTCTTCAATCAGGACAAGACAATGGAGACAACGTTCATCCGGTTTCCCCTTGCGTACTTTCTTCCACTCTTTGGGCAGCTTTTGAGGTGCATTAGAGGATTGACGGTTAGGAGAGGCTGGGGATAGATCTTTTTCTGACAGGAATTTCCGGCCTTGTTCCAGCGTCGTAACCACTCGTTGCGAGCCTTCATGTGTAATCAGCAAGCTCTGTGGGAAGCCCCATCGATACAATATTTCGTGCTGTCGGAGTGTAGTAGTCACCTCATGTAAGGAGCGTCGAAAGTCCAAAGTGCGTTTTGCTAGATCCGGGAAAACCTGTAGGTGGTCATATTCAGGAGATATGGCCTGGGATTTTCGCAGCGCCAGGAAGATAAGTTCCCTGGGTCTGAAATAATGTAGGCGCAGGATGACGTCGCGTGTGGAGTCCGCTGGTAAGGCCGGAGGCCTAGGAAGGCGATGTATGCGGTCCATTAGCAAAGACTCTGGGGTCAGATCGGGAACCAAGTGAGAAAAAAAGTCAGTGACATAAGCAGCTAACTGTTGGGTTTAACGCTTTCAGGAATGCCGCGGTTTCACGTTGTGTCTGCGAGACCGGTTTTCAAGATCAGTAAGTTTGGCCAAGCAGCTTTCCAGTGAATCCTCAAGATCTTGTACCTTATCGGCTAAGTTATTCTGTGCATCTGCGTATTCCCCCATTTTATCCTCAATGTGGGAAGTGCGGTCAGCCAGACTTTGGATATCGGCTCTGATTTCCCTCGCTACTTCTTTGAGTTGTGATTTCAAGTCAGTGGACATAGTGGTTATCATACCTTCCAGCGTTTGAGTCAGGGTCTTCATCTCAATTCCCAGTGCCTGATTGTCTGCCGGTGGAGCTGCGTGCGGTTCCGGGCTCGAGTGGCCGGCGCCATCTTGGATTCCGGCCGCCGATTTTTTCGGGCCGGTGCGTGGAGTAAAGAACTCGGTTTTGGCTGCCGATGCTTTGGCTTTACCCTGGGACATCTCACCCACCCTGTCCAGACGTTTTAAGCCAAAAACGAACGCTTTAGGTGTGCTTTATGACGCTTAATGTGAGGTCTGGATGTGGAGCTCCTCAGTTAAGCCGCCATCTCGATCGGCGGTTAGCCACGCCCCCTTATATCGTGTGATTTTAAATATATTTTACAGTGTTTGGTTTTAGTTTAAATTAGTTTAGTATAAAATGGCGTAGCTTTAGTTTTAAATATACTTATATTCCTGTAGGTAAATGTGTTTTTGTATAGCCAGTTAACAAGCTTTACTGCTGTGTAATTTATGGCTGCATATTTGATTCAAGAAGTCTGTGATAGTGTTTGTCTTTAATCTGATGTGTTAGTACAATAGATTATGCAAATCTTGTGTAAAATAAAGGCTAAAGAATGTAAAGAATGTTTATTGTAAATATCTATCTGACATCATGTAATTAGCATTTTAGTAGGACGATGTGCGTCATTTATGCAAATTATGGCTGTTGGATTTCAGCATAAATGGTGGCGTTTTTGTTCATTAAAGGTCAGAACTCAGAGAGAGTGAGACAGAGAGAGAATCCTGTTGGAACATACAGCCGCGTCTGGTGTTTCATTCAGCTACGCTACACTATACACTCAACCTCAGAAGGCACCGAGCGGCCTTCTGGAAATTCCTAACGGCGCCAGGGCAGAGAAACAGAAGCAGGCGGGTCAAGCTGCTCGAGGCACTGAGGACAGCGCTCCCAGTAGCCGGTCTGACCGCAACGAAGGGGTGTCTGGAGAGTCAGGACAGGTGGAAGAGAATGGTTCCTTCACAGTTCATACTTCTGCGGTGAAAACTGTGTGTGAAGCATTAGCAACCCTTTTTGCCTTAATTTAAGTCTCTTCTTCTCGGATAGCTTTGACCAATTTGGAATATGTCAGTCTCTTGCTCTGGTATCTAGTCTAAAATTTCAAAATTATGGGATCCAGTGGGAGTGCTCCTTTAAAAACTTGATCCATCAAAGCTTTGCTTGCATGACTCGGTTCCATGCCTCCTTTTAGAATAACCTGATGGATGATTTTATCCAGCCGCCAGACATAGGTGTGAGAGAACCTATGGATAAGCTCGGCACAATCCTCCACTCCTCCGAAAATTTCCTGTAAAGCTTCTAGATACTCAGCAGCAGTGCAGCCTGGTTTGTCTCTTTTCAGATTTCGGACGACATCTGAAGCAGGAGCCCTTAAGCTCTCGATCAACCTTTGTCTATTCACGATGTCAGCAACTTCCCATTCTTCCACAGCTTGCACTGCCTGATCTATCCAAGTGACAAAGTCCTCTTCTCCCGCTGGCACAGGGACCTTACCGGAACAGAACCCCAACTTGCAATATCCATAATTGGCAGACGCGGCTGAGTTTTGGGCCAACATTTCCACCAGCTTTCCCATAGAGGTAAAGAATGTAGCAGGAGGGAACCCTGTAGTTAGGGTAGAAGTAGTATCCGGTACCATGTGACTTGACGTTGTCGGGCTAGCCGCGGGAACGTTCGCGGGATCACCACGTGGCGTGCTGGGTTGGACCAGTCGAACTTCGACATCGTCGGCCAGCTTCACACTTGCGCCCTGAAAACACACTGGAACATCCTTTCTCCACTCAAAAAGAACATATGTGTGAGAAGTCTCTGTGTTCGCCTTAATGTCCAGTATCGCCCCCCCCTATGATCTGGTGTCAGCGTGGCCACGGCCCAGCGAATTTGGTCTTCGGCCCAAGTGTCTGTGGGAATGTCCATAACTACACTTAACCCTATCTGGCTATTTTGCTCCTCACACCATTTGGCAGCAGTGTCTGGATCCATAATTAACCCTTTAATTGCGGTATCCACAGAGACTGGAATCCCGGACGAGCCCCCACGTGTAGCACTCACTCCCCGAGGAGCCGCTGAATAAACCTCGGGTTAGTCTCACCGCACTAGGGAATAACTATACACCAGCACTGTTGTGGATTTTTATATATTATATTCTTTACTGATCCCAATAAAGCAGCATATATTACACATATACGGTATTTGAATGACATGAATTTGTAACACGGGAAAAACACGCGGCGGTAAAAGAAATGGTTAACCCCCTCAGTTCTGGACTGTATGTCCCGTGAATAATAGCTCAAAAATGTGTATGTGTGTTGTCTCAGGTACCCGGGTACTGTAGTCAACTGGCCAGTGAATGAAACAAACAATCTTCGACTAGTCACCATTGGGGCCCTGTGGATTTAAACAATATTGCAGCGTGCATTTCTTATTTGGGAACTGCGGCCTGGGAGGCCTCTTACCCATCCGATGAACGAGACTGTCCAGCACCCGATGCCTCAATCAAAGGATGTTCTCTGCTGTACACTGGGACTCCGTGCCACTGAATCTGCTCCCTGCTTGCCAAATCTCCGGAACTGGAACAACGATCCACCGCCTGCACTCCCAATCGATCAGCGCGGTCTCCTAACTCGGGGTCCTGCCGGATCTAGCTCTTCCTCCAGACCTCTCAGCGCTGCACAGGTAGGTCTTAAC
Organism: Leptobrachium leishanense; assembly: GCA_009667805.1. Lineage (NCBI taxonomy): Eukaryota > Metazoa > Chordata > Amphibia > Anura > Megophryidae > Leptobrachium > Leptobrachium leishanense. The sequence continues at coordinate 148,534,834 of CM019068.1, read as the reverse complement.
ACGGTCACTGTCCCGATCTCCAGCACCAGTAAGACAGCGTCTGTACTCCGGCCTGGTTGCGATCCTTGACAGCTCCAACGTGCGTCCTCCACCTTTCACTGCTCCACTCACTCTGCTCTGGCTTGCACGAGGCTGCTGAATTCCTTCCTCTTCCTGTACCACCTCCTTCCTGTTCTCACACAAAGGATCATGGTAGATGTAGTTCAGTTTTTGTCCAGCATAGTCTAACAATGTCTCTGTCTCCCTCTGGTGGCGGCAATAGTTCAAAGCACCAGAATACAGCGTTTTTAAAGCAGCGCTACATATATATATATGCATATATGTATACACATCTATATATATAACTCTAAGCTTCATCTTTTTATTGACCCAGGTAGCAATCACTTATTCTATTTAGCATAAGAAAAACTTATTTAGTGAATCTTTCCCTAATAAAGAATTAAGCTTCTAATCTTATGCTTTTTAAATTGTAGGTTATAAAATCCCTGCTTAGTAATTCAATCACAAGAGCTCTTCCAATTTCAATATATATACTGTATGTATATACTGCAACAAATAATTTAGGATAAATTTGTATCCTTTTTATCAGACCCTTCTCATATTTCTATACTGCCAGTGAGAAAAAAAATGGAAGATTCCGATCTAGCAATATCTGAGATAAAACAAATTGCTTTCATACTTTACCTGTTTCAAGATATTTTCTTTTTTTTTTATTGTAATAAAGTTTTATTGAGTTTTTAAACAGATATGACAATACATTGAATGCATGGCAGCATATTCAAGCAGTCGCGGAGTGCATGGAACATAGGTATCAGATAATAAAATGCGTAATCTATAATGTGTCTCATTCAACATCATATATACATGCAAACATAGGTAACACAAATTTAAGTAAAAAGGGGGAGATAGAACCTGTGACAAGGGAATGATAAAAGGGGCGGTTTGGCCAGTCATTTGTTATTCAATTGCGGTCAGGGGAGATCTGCTGAATTGTGGGGCGGGGAGCAGGCTGGTTTCGACCAATAAAACCAACGCCGCAGGTGTTTGGCGGAGGTGCCGGAGGATTGGTGCAACAGATCCTCTATGTCTCTGATACGTTGGACTTCGTCCAGCCATTCTCGAAAAGTGGGGGCTATCGGGATTTCCAGTGCCTGGGCACCACAGCCTTGGCGGCATTCAGTAGACGAATATCAAGGGTGTTTCTGTAGGAGTCCACAGATAATGGCGTATGGTGGAGCAGCATGGCCGCTGGTGTGTAGGAAGGTGGAGAGTCAGAGATTTTGCTAATGGCATCGTGAACCAGTGTCCAGAAGGGTTGCAACACTGGGCAGGACCACCAAACATGTAGTAGGTCAGCGCGCTGTGATCCACACCTCCAGCAGGAGGCATCTGCCGTGGCCGAGTATGTAGCAATAGTGGTGGGCGCCCTATACCATCGCGACAGCAGCTTGTAAGCCATTTCTTGTGTACGAGTAGCAATAGAACACCGGGTATTGAGCGCGAACATTTGAGTCCACTCTTCCTCTGTGAATGTTTGGTGGAGTTCTGTTTCCCATTTCGCCACATATGAGGGTGTGTGAGGAGAGAGGTTTTGCAGGACACCATACAGAGTCGAGATGCCATGTTGGGGAAGGGTCTTCCGAGTGATCACTTGTTCAAATGTGGTCAGAGGGCGAGTATACTCGTCCAATGGAGCCAGGGAGCGGAGATAGGTTATGAGGCAGTGCATATGGAAGGTAGTGAGAAAGGAGTCAGGGTGAGCCAATGGTATGTCCTTTGGGGCTTTAGGTCGGTTACCATCTATGTACAGGCCAGGTAGGGGGTTCTGCGGTATGCCGCGTCAGTGAGAGGTAGCAGTCGTGGCGAGAAGGCCAGCAAGTGACTGAGAGGGAGAAGCGGAGAAGGCCAGGGGGCCAGTTGCGTGGACTTCTGCAGCCGACGCCAGATGGTCAATGTAACTGAAAATGTCGAGTGTGCGGGGATGTTAGTAAGGGCAGCGGTGCCTAAAAGCCAAGGGAGGGAGGTGAGCGAGCGGCCCGCCAGTTCATGCTCTAACGCCACCCATTGTTTACCAGAGGTACCCAAGCTCCACTCGACCAGACGCAGAAGGTGAACAGCATGATAATAGCGCTGCAGATGTGGCAGAGCCAGGCCTCCACGAGAGCGAGGAGCCGTCAGCAATGTCACGCTCAGTCTCAGCTTACTCCCGGCCCAGACATATCTAATGAAGAGAGATTGCAAGGAGCGGAAAAAGGCAGATGGGACATGTATCGGCAAGGTTTGCAGTAAATAAAGGACTCTTGGGAGAACGTTCATTTTAAGGACATTTATGCGCCCAAACCACGTGATGTGTGGAATGGCCCATCGATTAAGGTCTCTTTCCAGGACCCGAAGCACGGGGACGAAATTTGTAGCATAGAGATTTGATACCGCTGGGGTGAGGTGGACTCCGAGATACTTAAAAGAGGATGTACACCATCGACAGGGGAATGTGGATTGAATGTGTGTGCTAAGGGGGGCAGGAATTGAAATATTCCGAATTTCCGATTTTGACATGTTAATTTTATAGTTACTTAGCGAGCCATATTCGCGGAGTAATTCAATGAGTGAAGGTAGGGAAATCTGGGGCTGCTGAATAAAAAATAGCAGATCATCTGCATACGCCGCTACCTTGTGTGTGTGGCACCCAACACAAACACCATGGATGGAAGGGTTGGCCCTGATAGCCTGAAGGAGGGGTTCCAGAGATAGTGCAAATAAAAGAGGGGAGAGAGGGCAACCCCGGCGAGTGCCGTTTTTAATGATGAAAGGGGAGGACAAGGTACCGTTTAGATTAATGCGGCGGTAGGGAAGTCATATAAGGCAGTTATCCAGCACAAGGCATTGGGGCCAAACCCCATATGGTGTAGAGTCCGAAATAAGAAAGGCCAGTGCACCCTATCAAACGCCTTCTCAGCATCGGTGGAGAGGAGCAGAGTCGGTCCAGCGCCGGGTCTCTGGGCAGCATGGATCAAGTTAATGGCCAGCGTAGTATTATCTCGCCCCTCCCTCCCTGGGATAAATCCTGTCTGGTCAGGGTGGATCAAGTGTCTCATATGTTTTGCGATGCGCAGAGCAAGTACCTTAGCAAAGAGTTTTACGTCCTGATTCAGGAGGGAGATCGGTCTATAATTAGCACACAGGGCGTGATCTTTGTCCGGTTTAGGGATTAGTGTGATGGTGGCAGAGAGTGTTTGTGGGGCAAATTGGGACGCAGGTTCAGTCAGGCCATTAAAGGAAGCCAGCCAGGCGCGAGAGAGGAATTTTTCGCATGTTTTATAGTATTTAAGGGTAAGGCCATCAGGTCCCGGGGTTTTACCCACCGGTGTTCGCTTGATCGCTTCATGCAGTTCCTCCGCAGTGATTGGACCTTCAATAGAGGACCTCATACGTGGCGTCAGTTTTGAGTGTGAGTGCGAAGGAAGCACTGGGTGATGTCAGGGGCTGTCTGGTTGGGAGTGGGGGGGAGGCCGTATAGCTTAGTAAAGCCAAGCATATCTTTCGGGAGGGTAACGGTGGTTCCCTGGGGGGAGCGAAGATGGGTGACATATAGTGCCTGTCGGTGGGTCCGGAGGGCGTTGGCCAGAAGTCTGCCGCATTTATTACCATGTTCATGGAAGGTTTTACATACCGTCAGGAAGGCCTTCTGTGCCCTGTTATTAAAGAGGGAGCGGAGCTGTGACCTAAGGTCCAGCAATTCAGCGTAGGTGTTGTCGTCAGAGTGCAGTTTATGGGATCGTTCCAGGGCCGCTATGCGCTTCAATAGGGATTCCTGCTGCTCTGTGTGTTCTAGCTTACGTCGCGCGCCCTGTTGTATAAAGTATCCCCTGATGACAGCCTTATGGATTTCCCAAATAATCTGCGGGGAACAATCGGGTGTGTCATTCTCTGTAAAATAGTTGTGTAGTGCGTCATGAAGGCCTTCTTTAATCTGGGGGTCAGTAAGGCGGGCGAGGGGGGAGGAGAGCGTCATCAGGACCGGGCAATGATCTGACCAGGTCATGGGGCCTATGGTGGCAGATTCCAGGAGGTGCATACTACCAAAAGGGAGGAAAATGTAGTCGAGGCGTGTGTAGAGCTGGTGCGGCACGCTGTAGTATGTGTAATCTCGTGTGGAGGGGAAGAGCGAGCGCCAGCAGTCCATCAATCTCAGGGATTGTAGCGCAAGTCGAGTGCGATGGAGGACGATGTGTGGGGTGCTAGTGACACCTCTAGAGGTATCCAGGCGAGCGTCAAGCGGTAGGTTGAGGTCACCTCCCACCACTAGGATGCCCTCCTGGAAGTCCTGCAGTCGACGAAGTATGGAACGAATGGCGGAGTGTTGTTGTCGATTCGGGAGGTATACCGAGACAAAAGTGTACCATTGCGCACCAATTTGGCCCTTCACAAACGTGTAACGACCAGCGGGATCTAGCAAAGAGGTCGAGTTACTGAACGGGGTGGAGCGGGAAAACAGCACCGCAGTGCCGCAAACTTTACCAGCTGTAACATTACTGAAATAACCAGTAGGATATCTGTGGTTTTTGAAGGTGGGAGGCCGGGCATGTGGAAAATGGGTTTCCTGCACTAATACTACGTCAGCGTGAAGTGAGGTAAATTCCCTGAGGGCCGCATGGCGCTTTTCGGGGATGTTCAGGCCTTTCGCGTTAATTGAGAGAACTTTAAGAGTGCAGGGGACAGTGGCCATGGTATAATCGTGAGGGAGATAACAATATGAAAGGACTGGGGAGGGGGATAGGGGGGGCACCCAGTAGGACAAACCAGGTACCGGGGAACAAAGACAAAAAAACAATTACAATTACAATGGTACAAATATATACACAAGGAGCATGTGCCTAAGGAGACAAGTCACCACGCCACTGAGTGGGCGTGGGGGAGTCTCAGGTCACAGAGGGGGGGTGCGTACACCACCGATCCCACTGTGTAGACACTGACTCGGGGGGGTACCCGGCGCAGGACGGTCAACAGTGAAAATCAAGTAATATAACAACGAATTCAGATTGCAACTTAGCAACAGATATTAGGAAAACAGCTGAATAGAAAAAGCAAAAAATCAAAAAGCACACAGGAGGCGCCAAACGCGCAGCCCCCAGGTCGGATAAGTACATGGGTGTGCTCAGGAAAAAGAAAAAGAGAGGAAGTAGCGGCTCGCACTGGCCACCCCTGAGGCGCATAGAGCCGTGCAGTGCTTTAGGCCGTAAACGGTAAGAGCAGGCTGGTGGAGATTCAAGGGCGGAGGAGGAACCTCGCCACCATTCGTATTACACAAGTCAGCCAGGAAAGAGGCTTGAGCGATCAGGCGTACCTCAGGCCTAATAACACATAAAAAGGATACTGACGTTGTCAAGGTCTTCGAATCAGCTAGGCGCCGATACCAGCCTAGGGCGTCTTCCGCAACAGAGGGAGAGGTCCAGAGGTCCCAGAAAAACTCAGACGGAGCCGATGGAGGCCAGTTCAATCCATCGGTGTCTGCGAGGAGGAGGAGCGGCGTCTGCGGCGGGATCTTCGCGGGCGTGATGGAGCCTGTTCCGGCAGCATGTATAGCAGTGCCAGGTCTGGCCAAGCCAGGAGCGTGTCCGGTGGAAGGGAGAGTTCCTCTAAAAACAGCGGGACATCCAGTTCGCTGCGAAGATTAAGAGGTCCCGATGGCTTGCGGACTTGGAGGCCAAACGGAAATAGCCACTTGTATTGAAGTTTCATGTCCTGCAAGGCAGCCGTGAGCGGACGTAGCATGCGTCTGGACTGCAAGGTAGCGGGTGAGAGATCCTGGAATAGCGAGATCTTAGCCCCCGCAAAATCAATGGTGCGAGAGCCCCTGGCCGCTGCCAGTATGGAGTCTTTCAGCGGGTAGCATAGAAGGCAGAAAATCACATCGCGCGGGGGAGCGTCAGGTGGGCCCTTCGGTCTCAGTGCTCTGTGATAGCGTTCCATTTCGATATCCGTGGCAGGGTCCCTTTCCAAAATGTCATTAAATAAAGCGATGAGGGTGCATTTTAATTCCTCCTGTGAGTTTTCTAACTCCGGAAGGCCTCGAACCCTTATGTTATTCCGGCGATTTCTGTTCTCTACATCTTCTAAATGGCGAGCCATCATTTGTAAGGCCGAGCGCTGCGTGGTTATTGCAGAGGAGTGGGCCGCTATCGTGGCAGACTGCTGTTCCTGTGTCACCTCCACGTGCTGTAGCCTGGTCTGTATGCCGCCAAGATCTGTGCGCAGCGCGTGGATTTCTGAGAGGAGGGAAGCTCCCAGCTCAGTGGTGGCAGTGGCTAAGTCCTCTTTACTGGGGAGATATTGTAGGAGTTGGCGGAGGTCATTTGGGGGGTCCCATACACTCACCAAGTGCGTTGGAGAGCTGGAGGCCGAGGAGCATGCGGTGGCGGCCATCTTGGAATCCGGGTCAGCGATTTCAGCGGTCGAAAGAGGGGCTAAAAACGGCCTGATGGACCCAGTCTGCTGGCTCCCAGTGGGTTCTGGGGGGCCAGGGGTCTGTGAGGGCTTCTTGGCTTTACCCATGGGTGCGGATGTGCAGCGGAAAAGGGGTAAAAACAGCGCGGTCAGCGGAGCTCACTGATCAAGCGGCCATCTTCCTGGACGTCCTGGCCACGCCCCCAAGATATGTTCAATAACTTCTTGGTTAAAGCAGCAATAGTTTCTTTGGATATAATGAGTTAATTGGAGAGTGTGTGAGATTTTGTGAGAATATTATTTATTTATTTATTTATTTGCAAAGGATTTTACCAGGAAGGATACATTGAGATTTCTCTCGTTTTCAAGTATGTCCTGGGTTCAAGAACATTGAGTGGTATAGGATATTATAAGTTTCTTTGTGTCTCTTTGTGAGCCTCTCCCTGAGCATGGCTGTGGGATGAGTGAGCGAGAGGAAGGTGATTGCATGAGTGAGGAAATTAAACTGAATGCCCCTATGCTCTCTGTGGTTACATAGATATAGGGTGTTTGACTTATCACGTGCTTCTAATTAGCATATAATGATATAGATTCAATGGGAACTTGCCGACTCATAATATAACACTAGATGGCAGTGTTGATTTAAAAATAAAATTGCAATTTTTGATTGTTTTTTTCTATCATAGATCATAGGTCACTTTCTTATCCATACTCAAACAAATAAATCTCATATTCTCTCCAGACTTCTGTCTCTACTGTCAAATTTAAATTTAAGATCCTTCTACCCTGCTTATTTCAAGGTTTCTTTTCAGTTACTCTTATCAGTTAACATATAGACATATTTCTACTTTTAAACTAAAAGAAAATAAACTGAAAGAAATAAATCTTTTCAACATAACACTACTATAAAATATTTTGGAGCTACTAAATATAGATATATTGGATACATAGTATATATATAAATTTATATATATTTGTGCATAGCTATATATTTTTGCAAAGATATATATTTGCATAGATATGTTTTTGTGTATAGATCTATTTGAACCTTAAAAAAATATGTTTTACGCAAAGACTTTTAGATAAAACAAACAAATATAAATCTTTTTTTTTTCAGGGTCAATAATTTTTATTTTTTTAATTATTTTAAAGGTTTTACGGGTCACAATAGGCAACAAGGCAAAAAACAGTAGACCGTGCAGGTTCAGCACAAAAGTCAGATATAAACAGAAACCAAACTGTCCACGGCAAATCGGTACCAGACTAAAAGTCATAAAAATAATAATATATAAAAAAGGAAAAGGTGTGGATAACAGCAGTAAGTCAGAAGAGAAAAAGAGAAACATATCTAATATCCCGCCAAAGGAAATAAGAGTAAAAAGGTAGGGAGGTCACTGGTAGAAAAACCCTCATCCCAGGGGAAGGACAAAAGTAAATCGCGGTACACTCAAGTAACCTAGCCCGGATCCAATAAGCTAGGCGAGGAATCCCCACGAGCAGGGGCAGGCGACTCCCGGGGAGAGGAGAGACCCAAAGAGCGCAACAAGTGCCAGGCCGCTGCGGGGTTGGTAACTAAATGCGACAGATTGTCATGGCAAATATACATTGAACCTGCGACCCCCCAACGGTAGCGACCTCCACTACTCCTCAAAAATGCAGACACCTCACGGAATTGCCTCCGGGCGATGAGCGTCATAAATGGGAGATCATTAAAAAGTGTTAATGATATGTCCTCATATAAAATCGGGGCTCAGGTGATCGGGCTTGACATCAGCCGATGTTTCTCTGCTTCCTCCACTGCCATCGCGAGTACATCGCGCGGCGACTCTGCTGGGGCCGTTGCTGCCTTCCGCAGCCGAATAACGTGCCGTAAAACTGGTGAAGTCTCCGCTGGGGTCCCCAAAGGATGCAAGGCAAATTTATTAACATAGGCCAACAGAGCGTCGGCAGCAATTGACTCTGGGATCCCCCCCGATTCGCACATTCTTCCGGCGGTGCCGAGTTTCTGCAGCCTCCACCGCTCCGGTAAGCTGCTTCACCTGGCTCTGTAAGGCCTCCACTTGTGGCGCAAAAAGGGCCTGCGTCGCCGTAGTCTTGTCCATGCGTGTCTCCACCACTGACAAACGGCCTTTAACGTTTACCATTATCCGTCTGCATAGCTGCAAAATCTGCCCTCCACATCGACCTCATCTCTTCCATTGTGTCCCCCAGTAAACGTCGCATAGCGCCTTCCGTGAGGGGCGCAGCATCTTGGGCGGCGCCGAACGATTCAGCCAAGGCACCTACTGCCATCAGTGTTGAGTTGCGAGGTTTGTCCTTCGGACGTTTCATTTTCCCCAGGTCTCGGGGCGATCCCCGTGCAGCTATGGAGGCCTCCGACCAATACGGATCCTCGTCTTCAGAGGAGCTCGCCGTGGGGGAGAGGTATGCTCTGGGTGCCATTTGCTGCTTCCGTCGGCTATCTCCCAAAGAGTCACGTATGTCCCTCTGCCGGGGGCTTTCCGGTACCTGTGATTTCTTGCCAGATTTTCTACCCATAGCTACAGAGGGGTCCCAAGCAGTTCTGCAAAGTGGAGCGCTCCGAGAGGCTATAGTAGTGCTTCAAATATGGCTGTCAGGCGTAGGCCGCAAAATCAGGCCACAAGCCACAAATCTCCCCGCAACTGCTCCAAAAAACTCACGGGCTGTAATCCGTGGCCAAGGTGGCGTGCCAGCAAGGCTCCGTCAATTTGGGGTATAAGTTTCACGTGGGTGAATCGCTGTGCACCGCAAATAAAGTCAAATAAAGCTGGAGAGCTCTGCAATGTGCGACTGCACCCACCGGAAGTCAGCCGAATCCCCCTAAATCTGTCTTTTGACATGTCTTAGCACTTAAACACTCTACAGCGTCCTCATGTCTGGAAATAGTATTCATATCTAAAACACACACATAACTCTTTTATTCCTTTCTAATGATTTTAAACTTTTTATGAACTCCAGTCTTTTTTTCAAAGTAGGTGAAAGGTGATTCAAGAAAAAAATGTGTTAGAAGAAAAAATATAGATTAGAAGCTATACACAAAATGGCTACAACATTCATTTTGTTTTCCTATGAAAATACTCGACAGGAAGACAAGAGGAATTTTACTAGATAGCATGGCCTTTCCAGTGATACTAAACATGACTCTGGTTTTAAAAAGAAAATTAAATCAATAAAATAAAGTGTTTTGTTATTTTTAACACTTTTTTTGTCTGGGTCGTATAATAAAACAGGACTTTAAATCACATCTAAACATGATGAGCACAAAACGGTCAAAATGAGCTCAGCAGACAGAGGTAAAATGGCTAAGCATTGAAGGGGTTAAAAAAACAACAGATGTAAACATGGGGGGCACTATTACAAGCTTGGTGCTAACTTAAACAGAGCTGTTAACCTTAACAACTCCATAGAGTATAATGGTTCTGGGAAGTTTATAACAGCTCTGGTTAAGTTAGCACCAGCTTTGCAATATGGCCCTGGGTATTTCTAAACTCAGGGCAAAATTTAGACACTTTAGCCGGGGTCTTTTTTGTCGGTTGTAGATTTTGGGGGTCAAAGTTCAAAAAGTGAGGGTGTTTTTCTTTCATTTTTTTCATCATATTTAATATAATTTTTTCTAGTAAACTATACGATATGCTGAAAATAATGGTATCTTTAGAAAGTCTATTTAATATCGGGAAAAACGGTATATAATATGTGTAGGTTTCTGTATCGTTGGGGTTAATAACCAATTTATATTAAGAGCCGGCTGGGTGGAGTAGAGGTAACATCACTGCTTTGTAACCATGGAGACACCGGTTCGAATCCCAGCAAGAGCACCTCTCCAGTAAGTGTCCTTGGGCAAGACACCCAACGGTACATACTCGCCACCCAGGACATACTTGAAAACGAGAGAAATCTCAAGGTATCCTTCCTGGTAAATTACTTTCTCAAACAAAAAAAAGTGTTCCCATTCATGTGCAGCAAAATAGTGTCTCAGGTGACATCGCGTTACGCAATCCTAGCCATTTCCTGCCACTAATTGGTATCTGTTTCTGGACCCACATTTAGAGGGGACACCAGCCATCTCCCATGCGAGGCAAATTTGGCTACAGGCATTGGTCAGTCAAACTAGGTCATCAGTATGGGGCAAAGGGTAATAAATACCTGAAAGGACCATGCTGGGGGTAGTTCCATGACTATACTGGAAGAAGCCAGATGTGTAAGAGGTGCCAGTGTACAGTAAATGAACATGTGGCAAGGAACTCACCTCATTGTCCTGCGTCTTATGCTGATTGATATATCCTGTGTAAGCTACTGAATCTCACCATCATTTAGAGCTAAGTATACCTTTATTATTTGTCGATGTAGCCGTGTATGTTTAAGTATTGTCATTTGTATTTTAAATCTTGTTACATCTTATCTATATTCACCAGTAAAGTTTTTTTTTGAATTTTTTTTATTTTGTAACCGTGTCAGCAGTATCATAAACAGAAGAAATGGCCACGCAGGGCTGCATAGAACCAGCGGTATAGCACATCATAAGCAGACAAGAGCAGTAAATAATAAAAAGTCATAGATGTCAGCAGAAGGATCCCAGCGATGCAAAACAAAGAAAGAAGTCATCAAAAAATAGCCAGACATTAACATCCCCAATAGGGTGGTCTCTTCTATAGTTAGGCAATATAAAACGAGAAATCAGCTAAATACATGTGGTGTACTGAGTGAAAGGGAAAAGGGGGCAAGGGGTAGTGGCAGAGGCCATAATTGTGCCTCCCCTGGTAGAAACTAGGGATGAGCGGTTCGGGTTCGGACGGTTCGGGGTTCGACCCGAACTTAGCCTGTTCGAGCAGATCGCGAACACCGAACATTTCCGGGTGTTCGCCGCATGTTCGACCACAATGGACCACAATGCATTTTCCCACTGGCCTGAAGCTTGTAATTGGCTACAGCCTTGCACCTGACCACAGGTCTGGTGCAAGACTGGTTCAACACTATGCCAATCGCCGCTCAGAGTCCTGATTGGGCAAATTTTGCCCAATCATGGGCTCACAGAGCTAAGTCCCGCAGCACACTATATAACGTTTCCCGCAGCACTTCTGCACGCATTTCAGAGGAGATTTCAGAGGAGATAGTTGTGTCTTGTTACGGCCGGTCTGCCACGCTACTGGGGGGGTCTGGGGGGGTCTCATTTCTACCAAATATCAGGGAATTTAGGTGATGTGTGTCTTGTCACTGTGCCAGCAATTTTTTTTCTGGTTTACAACTTTGTTGAAAACATTTGTGAATTGAGGTGATCTTCTGTGTCTTGTCACCCAGCCAGCAAGTCTTTTTGGGGCTCACTAATTTCTTTAAAACATTTGTGAATTGAGGTGATCTGTGTCTTGTCACAAATCCAGTACCACGCAGTATTTTGGGGCTCACTAATTTCTACAAAACATTTGTGAATTGAGGTGATCTGTGTAACGTTGGGGGCTTCCAGCCCTACCTGTGTGCTTGAGGACAGCAAGTCTGATGCTGCTCGCTGACCACTGCCTGGTTTAAATGGAGACAGGCAGGGAGGTGATTGCATGAGGTGTGGCTTGAGTGGGGGGCATGGCCTGGTGAAGGTCTTTAAAAACCCTCAGTTAGTTTCAGAAGTTGCCAGATCGTGGTTATCCATCCTGAGCTCCTTGTACCTGACTGCTATATTGATTTAACCTGTTACTGACCTCTGCTTGTGTTCTGACCATTCTGCCTTCTGTTGCCCTAGACTATTTGCTTGTACTACGCTACTGCTCTGATACCGACCCGGCTATTCCATTTGACCATTCTGAACTCTGTATTCCTGATTCTGGCTCGGCTGACTCCTCTCCGTATTGTTAACCCTTTTCTGTCTAGCTAGATTACCTGGCCAATTCTAAGGACCAGACAGATAGGGATCATTCACAGCTACACTGTTGGTAGCTTCTGGGTTTTGTGGAGTGTTGGGTGTTAAGTACTGCGTGGTGGGATCCGGGAACCGTGACAATCTGTGTCTCGTCACACATCCAGTACCACGCTGTATTTTGGGGCTCACTAATTTCTACAAAACATTTGTGAATTGAGGTGATCTGTGTCTCGTCACACATCCAGTACCACGCTGTATTTTGGGGCTCACTAATTTCTACAAAACATTTGTGAATTGAGGTGATCTGTGTCTCGTCACACATCCAGTACCACGCTGTATTTTGGGGCTCACTAATTTCTACAAAACATTTGTGAATTGAGGTGATCTGTGTCTCGTCACACATCCAGTACCACGCTGTATTTTGGGGCTCACTAATTTCTAAATTAAATTTAATTAAATTAAAAGTTCATTAGCCCTTATTTTTATAAGTACCCCAATGTGCTTTTCCCTGTTCTTCCCCTGTTCACCGCTCATTCAGAGCCACAGAAAGTTCACCAGACGAGCTGGCACCGAGCCTCAAGATAAGGGCTGCACCCACCAGGGGTGCGCCAGGTGAACAAAGGGAAATTGGGCCATGGCTCGAGGCAGTGGCAGAAATCACCCCAGAAGGGCTGAGGGTGGACCAGGGGAGAACAATGTCTTTTTTCCCCATAAATAAGCTGTGTTCTCCATGAAAAATAAATCACTCTTGTTTGAACCTTTTACTCCTGCCTCGGCTAGTAATTGGGGATAACAGGGCTTTGGGAACCGGGACGATTCAAGGACCTCTCTACAGCGCTGCAACCTCGGGGTATCCTATGAGCACCAGCGGCACCTCGCTAACACACTACCGACCTCCAGGTGTACTTGGTGCTGACGGCGGATCTACTCACCCCGAGTACCGGATCTGTCACATTGGCTGGCAGCCTGGTGGGATCGGCTGAGACCAGACAAGCAGGGGGAAATACAGCCGCTGGCTTGACCCTGGTCTCAGTCACTGCAACACACCGAGCATCCGGAGAGGCCGCCATCCGGGGGGAGATTCTGAGACCAGACCAGCAGGGGGAAAAACAGCCGCTGGCTTGACCCCTGTCTCAGACACCCCTGGGTCCAAGAGGCGGACACCCCAAGTAACGGACGTAACCCCGTATGGCCCAGCACTACGAGGGTCTGAAGCACACGGTCCTTAAAGAATTGCTGAAAGCCAGAGGCAAGATCCCCGGGGGCAAACCGAAGGCGGTCATCAGCGAATTGATGGAGGACGACCGTGCTTGTATGCCTCCCTCCGAGGGCTCTGAGACCTCAGAATGGCGGCAAGAGGTACAGTGGCGGCTGGCCCTGTACGGAACAGACCCCTCCGCCGACATCATCGGGAGGGTCTTGGCAGATACAGACAGACTCCACCAAGGAGAAATGCAGCAACGGTCCGATGGGCCACTGACTCCCCAGGGCAGCACCGGACCCCCAAGCAAAAGATTCCCTTTGCCGCCTTCAAACTCTTCCCAGAGGGAAGCGAGGATATTGACGGCTTCCTGCAAGATTTTGAAAGACGATGTGCCCTGCAAGAGGTGGCGGCCTGAGATTGGGTACCGCTACTGGCAAGTAAGTTGACGGGCAGAGCGGCTGAAGCTTACCGGGCTGTGGCGGATGAGGACTGCATGGTGTACGAGCGGGTCAAGGAACACCTGCTGGCCCGCTATGCGCTCACCCCCGAGGTGTATCGAGTCCGGTTCCGAGCTCTAAAGAAAGGGACCCAAGACTCCTATGCAGAATGGGGGCACTGCATGCAACAGGCCGTCCGCAGCTGGATCCAGGGATGCCAAGCCACCCACCCGGACCAGATCATCCAACTGCTCTTGCTGGAGCAGTTCTATAACTATTCACCTCCAGAGGTCTGGGATTGGGTGCGAGACCGACGTCCCCTTACCCTGCCCGAAGCTACCCGCCTCGCCGATGAATACCAGGACCAGGTGAGTACCTCCTCCTGACATCCGGCCCCCACCTCCCCGGTTCCATCCAGCACCCCAGCCTCGTACCACACCCACCGAGAGAGCACCACGGCCACTGACAATCCACACCCCGGTTCCTCGGACCGGTCCCTGGTGCTATGGGTGCAACCAAATTGGACATATCTGGGACCGCTGTCAACTGACTGCCAACCGTCCTGCCCCGCATCGCCCAGCACACCCTCCGGGCAGAGCTACGGCATATTGTTGCCAACATGAGCCGGAGCCAGAACCCACAGCGATTCCAGACGAAGACTGGGGCATCCTACATGAAGCAGACCCGATTCAAGCAGCTGCCCAAGATAACCAGCAGCACCATCGCCAAAAGGTTCGGGTGAATGGACAGAGTGCCAACGGCCTGCGGGACACCGGCGCAACCCTTACCCTGGCACAGCCCCACCTTATTACCCCGGCTGCCTCCACAGGCTACTCGGTGGCCGTCCGAGTCGCCGGCGGCCATGTTTACTGGATCCCTACGTCCCGCATCCATCTCGATTGGGGCACAGATGCCCGGGACGTGGAAGTTGGGATCATGAAAGACCTACCAACTGAAGTACTACTCGGCAACGACCTTGGTCTGCTGACCTCTACTTTTGAGGACACCCACCCTGGCGGGGTATGCCCCGTCACCACCCGTCATCAAGCAAGGAAGGCTCCGCACACAGACTCCGAGGGGACCGCGGTAAGTGAGACCAGCCCAACCCTTGGCCCCGACAATACCCCCTCCCTGACCTGGGATTCTCCGACAGACTTTGCCCAAGCTACCAGGGAAGACGTCACCCTTGCCTCTTACAGACAACAGGCTGGGCGGGATCCGGGAGGGGTAGGGGAAGTGAGATTTGCCTGGGACCAGGGGAAGTTGTATAGGACCTCCGGGGGAGCGAGGAGGGGAGTGGACCAGGTACCCCATAGGCAACTGGTAGTGCCGGGGAGATATTGCGCGATCTGTTGAAGATTGGGCATGATATTCCCCTTGCAGGCCATCTGGGGCACAGGCGGACACTGCACCGCCTGACCCAGAGCTTCTCCTGGCCCGGGTTATCCGGGGATGTTAGGGACTATTGCCGGACCTGTGAGGTATGCCAGCGGGTAGGAAAGAGGGGGGACACCCAGAAAGCAACCCTGAGACCCCTACCCATAGTGGGAGAACCCTTTAGACGGGTGGCGGTGGGATCTGATAGGACCCCTGGCGGTGCCTAGTATTACGGGCAAGAAGTATATCTTGACCGTAGTAGACTACGCCACCAGGTACCCAGAGGCCATGGCCCTCCGAGATATCCATGCAGAGACCGTTGCCGGAGCTCTGCTACAGATATTCTCCAGGGTCGGATTTCCCCAGGAAATCTTGTCTGACCAGGGCACGCAATTTACGGCCGAGGTGACCCAGCAGCTCTGGAGACTGTGCGGGATTAAACCCCTGTACAGTTCCCCTTACCACCCGCAAACCAACGGGCTCTGCGAGCGGTTTAACGGGACCCTCAAGCAACTCCTTCACACCTTTACCATGTCCCATGAGGACTGGGAATGCCACTTGCCCCATCTGTTGTTCACGTACAGGGAGGTACCCCAGGTAGCCACTGGCTTCTCTCCCTTTGAGCTGTTGTACGGCCGGAGAGTCCGAGGCCCCTTGGACTTGCTCCGGGAGCACTGGGAAGGTGCTCTGGCCGAGGAGGGGACCTCGGCCATAGATTATGTGCTTGAGTTTAGGGACCGGCTGCAGGAATTGACCGCCCTGGTACGGGACAATCTCCAAGCGGCCCAAACCAAGCAGAAGAAGTGGTATGACCGGTCGGCTAGGGACCGCACCTTCCAGCTAGGACAGAAAGTGTTAGCGCTCCAGCCGGTCAAACTAAATAAGTTGCAGGCAGCCTGGGAGGGACCCTACAAAATTATAGAGAAGATCTGTGATACCACCTTCATCGCAGCCAGATGTTCGGATGAAAGGATCCAAAGAACCTTTCATGTGAACATGCTGAAACCATTTCATGAAAGAGAAGAGGCAGTAGCCGCCATCTGTGCACCGGACGCGGGGGATCTGGAGGATATCCCCCTGCCGGTACTGCCTGGGGATCCGAGCGCCCAGGGGATAGCTGATGTCCGGTTGGGCGAGGGACTCAGTCCACGCCACAGGGAACAGGCTCAGCAGGTGCTACGGGAGCACCGAGACCTGTTCTCGTCCCGGCTACACCTCTGTAGCTCTGCATTGGGTCGATACCCAGAGTCAAACCCCCTTGCGGCAGACGGCATACCAAATCCCCGATGCAGTGAGAGACGGGATGCAGAAGGAGATCCGCGAGATGCTGGATCTAGGGGTAATAGAACCATCCGAGAGCCCATGGGCCTCCCCGGTGGTTCTAGTACCCAAGAAGGATGGCACTACCAGGTTCTGTGTAGATTACAGAAGGCTCAATGAGCA
Source organism: Leptobrachium leishanense (assembly GCA_009667805.1). NCBI lineage: Eukaryota > Metazoa > Chordata > Amphibia > Anura > Megophryidae > Leptobrachium > Leptobrachium leishanense. Next base: position 148,518,063 of record CM019068.1, on the reverse strand, counting down.
CACCGTTACCGACGCCTACCCCATGCCCCGGGTAGACGAGCTCTTGGACCGCATTGCCCAGGGTCACTTCCTCACCACCATTGACTTGTGTAAGGGGTACTGGCAGATTCCCCTTGCCAAGGAAGGTGTGCCGAAATCGGCATTCATCACTCCGTTTGGATTGTACCAATTTCGGGTCATGCCATTCGGGATGAAGAATGCCCCGGCCACGTTCCAACGCATGGTTGATCGGCTGCTAGAGGTGATGCAGGACTTTACCAGCGCCTACCTAGATGACATAACCATCTTTAGTAACACCTGGGAGGAGCACTTACAGCACTTACGGGCAGTACAGGAACGCCTTGGCACTGCAGGTCTGACAGTCAAACCAGACAAGTGCCACGTTGGCATGTCCGAGGTCCAGTACTTGGGCCACCGGGTGGGCTGCGGAAGGCAGCGCCCGTAACCCGCCAAGGTTGAAGCTGTCGCCCAGTGGGCCACACCCTGCACTAAGACCCAGGTGTTAGCATTTCTAGGTACGGCGGGGTACTACCGCCGCTTCGTCCCCAACTACAGCACCATTGCCAAACCCCTGACTGACTTGACCCGCAAGAACCTTCCGACAGGTACTGTGGTCCCCTGAGTGTGAGGAAGCCTTATTTTTTTCCCCTGTTCACCGCTCATTCAGAGCCACAGAAAGTTCACCAGACGAGCTGGCACCGAGCCTCAAGATAAGGGCTGCACCCACCAAGGGAGCCCCAGGTGAACAAAGGGAAATTGGGCCATGGCTCGAGGTAGTGGCAGAAATCACCCCGGGAGGGCTGAGTGTGGACCAGGGGAGAACAATGTCTTTTTTCCCCATAAATAAGCTGTGTTCTCCATGAAAAATAAATCACTCTTGTTTGAACCTTTACTCCTGCCTCGGCTAGTAATTGGGGATAACAGGGCTTTGGGAACCGGGATGCTTCAAGGACCTCTCTACGCGCTGCAACCTCGGGTATCCTACGAGCACCAGCGGCACCTCGCTACCACACTACCGACCTCCAGGTGTACTCGGCGCTGACGGCGGATCTACTCACCCCGAGTACCGGGATCCGTCACATACATATATATTCCGATTCCCATATTCAAATGTACTATCGCTTATCGGTAGAGGACATTGTGAGATGCACAGCGATAAGTATTAAACTTATATTTCTATGCATTCTAAATATATGTGTCTCCCCAATCCGAGATACGCCGTGAGGAAAAGATTGCCAAAATTAAGTTTTACATCATGAACTGGTACACGCGAGTTGAAGAAACGTGAACCGGAAGTAACCCAATGGCGGTTGGAACGCAAATGGCACGCGGAAACAAACTGCGCATGCGCAAGATGGCGGCGTCCAACGCAGAACGACTGAATGAAAACCGGGAGCAGCAATTATCATTAACAGGACATATGGGGACATTTTAAACAATTAATGGACACTATATAAGGACCTATAGGTCCAATACATTTGCTACCAGCTGATGAAGCCGCTATTCCATGCGGCGAAACGCGTTCTGGAGCATGTTTTTATAGTTTAAATAAATTGTATTTTATTATCCCTGTTCCTGTTGCTGCTGCGTACATTCTTTGGATTCAGGACTGTTTTTCTTTGGGTTTTCCTCCACCAGAATAAACCCATGAGCGTATACCCTTAAAACAAAATGTGAGTACAAAATCTCTGGAATACTATATTGAGAACTTTTGCAGATCTGCACAAGGAGAGTTCTTTTCTTCCTTCTCTTTATTATATGATCCCGAATAACATATTCCTGATAAGGTGGGGGTCACCTGAGAAGTATTTGAAGGCAATATACCCGCAAGCCTGGACCCACTCAGAGCCAGTGACTAGGCTCTACACTTGTGAGTGGGATAATCTCAGCATTATTTTTTTATTTTAAAAAATACTCACTGTATTGCACTATTATTGTTTATTATTTCTTCCATATAAACGATAGATTCCAGGACCCCAGAAAGCATTATTCGCGCCAATTCAGGTTATATACTTTTACTCCGCACAATACTGTATAGCTCTGATACCCTCAAACACACCGCACAATACTGTATAGCTCTGTGATACCCTCAAACACACCGCACATTACTGGGGCTGGTATGAAATTTATTTCCAGGGCTGGTTTTTATCCCAAGTCCGGCCCTGCTGCCAACTGGGCGGGAAGGCCCCGGAGAATTTCTTTGGGATGTAGGAGAGTACAGGAGCATTGGAAAATGGAAGCCGCATCAACTGGCATATCAAAACAATGAGTGGCTCCATTCAGATGAATACGAAGGTGTGCTGCGTAGAGCAAAGAGAAAGGTATTGTATGTTCCACCAGTTTGGAGCAGATAGAGGAAAATGCCCACCGTATCTGTGAAACCGCAGCAGAAAAGTCTTGAAATAAACGGAGCTACTGTATGAGCCATGGTATTTAAGGGTTTTCAATCGATGTAACGCTTTTTATATTTTTGTCTTGTCTGCAAAGTTCGGCAGCTTCGTAATCACTGTGTGCTGCCCTTGAGTATAGATCGGGACTCCCTTCGGTGGATACATTCCACAGCGGTAGGGAGAGCCAATCAGCCACAAGGTCATGCAACGCTTGTCCCTTAAAGGACTCCAGGATCCCTAAAACTGCAGGTTGTTGCGACAACCACAGTCCTCAAGGTCATCCAATTTGTCAGCAAGTGCTGCTATGATCGACTCCTGCTTCTCCTTTAAAAGGTGAAGGTGTCATGTCCAGTGCTCCAGGGGATACCCGGCAGAGCCGTCTTTGCTGCTCGCTGGCCGGATGCCAGGTATTATGTAGGCTCGTGGCGGTCACATGGGTGGCCGGGAGGCAGGGAGCGATGACGCATAGCCACCGGGTTTAAAGCCAGTCTGCTCAGTAATGATATCACGGTGCAGGCACTAAACCAGAAGCCTAAGCAACACTGCGCTAAATATCGCTGCGAGCATCCCCATCCATAGGACTCCATTGAGGTTTCCGCTGCTGATCATATGACCTGCAGGATCTCGCCTCGTGAGATCCGGCAGATCGGAATAGTGATTCGCAGAGGGAGACTGAGGGACTTTTTCCCCAGTCTCTCTCTGCTCCCGGGGGCAAGAAGAAGTGGACGGGGCCGTTGTCCCCCCCCCCGGATGAGAGGTGAGTATGTGATTTTGTGGGGGGAGGGTTTCAGCTGGTGCTGACTGATTCTGCAGAAGCGGAATCAGTTAGCACCAGGTCCTAGGTGTGGTTAGCTTTACATATCACCGCAGCAGGACGGTAATTAGCTTTAGGACTTTATAATCCTAACGCTAATTAACACTTTGCATTCCCCATGTTAAGCATAGGGAGCACAAAGTACAGTAAGCTTGCACTGAAAAGCGCAAAATCCGAATCGCTAACAGGTTTTTTAACACATTAGCATTCGGATTGTAATATGGTGCTCCCGCGCTAGGGTCACCACAACTAACATTGATGCTCACACAGGTGAATGCTAATGTTAGCGTTAGGAATGTAATATTCATTCATAATAGGAATGTAGCTACAGAAAGGCAAGACAGCGGATCCGGTAGCCCAGAGAATCCCAGCCAAGATCGAGCGGAGAGACGTCCTGGGTCGAGCGGAGCACCAAGTATCTGGCGGATGGGTGAGAGGCCTTCCAGGCCGTTTGTGAATAAAGAAAGCACGCTGCTGTTTGTTTCCAAAACCCACAGGGCCCCAACTTGACTAGTCGAAGATACCTCATAAGCAATTCACTGGCCAGTTGAATATTGTACCCGGGTACCATAACACACACACACTTACATTCTGGGACATAACCTGTGCGGGACTCACTCCCCAAACACAAAAGGGGGTTAAAGATTTATTTTCCTTTTTTCTTTTCCGCTGCGCGTTTCTCGAATTACGAAGCATTGTTTTCTTTTCCGCTGCGCGTTTCTCGAATTACGAAGCATAGTATTTCTTTTCCGCTACGCGTTTCCCGCATTACGAAGTACTGTAAATATATATACGAACACCGTGTTATTCATTATATGCCATTTATTCTAGTAAACTATATAATTTATAAAATCCACAACGGTGCTGGAGTATATTTATTCCCTAGTGCGGGGAGACTGACCCGAGGTTCAATTTCAGCGGCTCCTCCGGGAGTGAGCGCTACACGTGTGGGGCTCGTTTCCGGGATCCAGTCTCTGAAAAAACCGCATCTAAAGGGTTAAATATGGATCCAGACACTGCTGCCGAATGGTGTGAGGAGCACAGTAGTCAGTTAGAATGTTGTATAGTCATGGATATTCCCGCAGACACTTGGGCCAAAGATCAGATTTGCCAGGCCGTGGCCGCGCTGACACCAGATCATCGGGGGTTAATCCTGGACATTAAAGAGAACCCAGATACCTCTCACACGTATGTTCTTTTTGAGTGGAGAAAGGGTGTTCCAGTGTGTTTTCAGGGCGCGAGCGTGAAGCTGACTGATGAGGTGGAAGTCCAACTGATTCAGCCAAGTGCACCACGTGGCGAATCCGCAAGTGTTCCTGCGCCCAGTCCGTTGGCCATGATCGGGCCTGAATTTATAGTGGCTATTGGAGATTTGCTGGCTAAGTGTCAGAGAACAAGCCCTCCGCACACTAACTTCGGTTATCGACGGTTGAGAAATTTTACAGGAAACGTACCAACTCCGGCGGGAGAAGAAACCTTCGAAGAATGGGTGGAACAGGCGATGCAGGCTCTGGATGAGTGGGACGTCCCTGAAGCCCAGAAAAAGCAAAGGATCACCGAGAGCTTAAAGGGACCTGCGTCAGAAGCGGTAAGAAACCTAAAATTGAGTAAGAAAGACTGCACTGCTTTAGATTATTTAAATTGCCTTCTTTTGGATCAACAGCAGTAGGTTATGTGGGAGAGGCTGAACCCGATGGACGCATGTCTTTTTTCAGCCTATATAACTAACTAAAAAAAAAAAAAAAAATGTTCTGGAGGAAGTTTTTGGGCGAACGAAAAAGGCTGCAGAGCTCGTATATCAGTATGAACACACCTACCAGCGGAAAGGTGAGAGGATGACTGAATATATGAGGCGCCTAGACAAGATTCTGCACCAGATACTCCTCAAGAAAGGGGCCGAACCGGCTGAAGTGGATAAGATCCAAATAAAACAGATCCTGAGGGGCTCTCAACCTCTAGATCCAGTGATGCTGCAGCTGAGAAGCAGAGAAGGTAATCAAGAACTGAAGTACCTGGAACTGATCCGAGCTGTCAGAGAGGAGGAGGCTTTACTGGAAGAAAAATCCTTCAGGTGAGGAGAAAGAGCTTACGCGCAACCTGTGAGGCATAACGACAGTTTGCAGCCTGAAAGCGACTCGTTGGATACCTACGGATCCGACGTGGACGAACAAGAGCATCTGATCGCTTTTAAATCCACAGAGAAGGCTGTCAAAGAATTAAACCTCTCTGCACAAGGCGAGTTGCGCAAAACTGTTAAGGAGGTACAAGAAGCTCAAGCTGAACTGCAACAGGCGTACGCGGAACTGTGCCGAGTATTGTTGAAGGTGACAGAGACACAGACAGAGATGCAGAAGTTCCTTACGGACATGCAGACAACTGGAGTTGCTGTGGCGTCTAGCCAGGGTCCTTCAACCGAATCACAGCGGGTGAATGCGTCTCCGTCTTCAAAGAAGAGGTGTTTCAGTTGTGGAGAAATGGGCCATTTCCGCGCACAATGCAAAAGCCAAAAGCATGAAGGAAATAGAGTAGAGGAGTTGTTGAAAGCCTTGGAAGGACTGTTATCTACCTCACCGGCGGGAAACGCCAAAGTGCCCGAAGGTTGAAACCCGCTCCAAAAATCAAGCCAGGACTAAGAGGGCGAGAGGGCCCAAAGTCTGGCCAACTGCTGAGCCTGCCAGGACTGAAAGAGTCACTCCCTTAGCATCCGGACCTACGTCATGGGGAAGCAATGCACACCCAAAACCTACATGGGCCAAGAAGAAGGCCAGGGTACAACAAACTGGGTCTAAGTGTCCTGGTGCCACCACCAAGTTTCCTGACCAGCTGATAGGTCCTTCTCCTATTGTGCCAATCCAAGTGGAGGGAGTCTACACTTAAGAAGGTTCTGCAAGCAGGAGAAGTAGCGAGCTTCCGGGCCTCAGTCAAGTTGAACGGATCGCAACCAGGTCCCTATGTGGTACTGGAAACCGATTTTAATCATGGGAGTGAAGCCGGAGTCTAAGTAATTCCTGAAATAATCTCCACTAAAGCTTTGAAAAGAACGCGAGGAAGAGTCTCAGTCAGCGTGTGCAATGTGTCTGATTCTCCAGTAGTCCTTAAAGCACAAATGCCTATCGGGCAAGTAGCGTCTGCTACGCCTCTCTCTCCTACCAATTTAGGAGGGGGAGTGGATAAAGAGATTCCAGATGAAAGATTCTACCCCAAGGACGCTCCCATTTCACCTGAATGGAAGAAACGTCTTCAGTCTCAAGTTCTAAAGTGGAGAGAATTGTTCTCGAAAGATGAGTTCGACATAGGCCTAGCTAAAAGTACTGAGCACCGCATTCGATTACAAGAAGACAAGCCGTTTCGTGAAAGGTCAAGACGAGTTCCGCTGGGAGACTTGGATGATCTGCGAGAACAGCTGAATGAACTGCAAAGAACCATGGTGATTCAAGAGTCCAGGAGTCCATACGCATCTCCAATAGTGATGGTCCGGAAGAAGAATGGTTCTGTCCGCCTATGCATAGACTATCGCACGCTGAATCGGAGAACCATCCCAGACCAATATGCTACTCCTCGGATAGAAGATGCCTTACAGTGTTTGTCTGGAGCAAAATGGTTTAGCGTACTAGACCTGCGAAGTGGGTATCACCAGATACCAATGCATCCTGAAGACAAAGAGAAGACTGCGTTCATCTGTCCACTGGGGTTCTTTGAATTCAACAGAATGCCTCAAGGCCTTACGGGGGCTCCAGCCATGTTCCAACGGTTAATGGAGAAGACAGTCGGGGACATGAATCTGATCGAAGTATTAGTGTACCTGGATAACATAATTGTGTTCAGGAAGACTCTGGAAGAACATGAGCAACGTTTGGAGAAGGTCTTGAAGAGGCTCCATGAAGAGGGATTGAAACTGTCTCTGGAGAAATGTCAATTCTGCCTACCGTCTGTTACGTATTTGGGACATGTGGTCTCAGCAGAAGGTGTTTCAACAGATCCTCGGAAGTTGGAAGCCGTAACTTCTTGGCCTAGACCCCGAAACGTCACTGAACTTAGATCTTTCTTGGGGTTCTGTTCCTATTATCGAAGATTTGTAGGAGGATTCGCAAAAATAGCTCAACCACTGAACAAACTCCTACAGAAGGAAAGCACAGAAGAAGGCTGCAAGGTCTCTGACCGAAACCCGTCAGCTCCAGGACCAAGGAAAGCTCGAGAGTCCATACAGGGAGAATGGACTAGTCAATGTGAAGGTACTTTCTTGAAGCTGAAAGAGAGTCTAACTCAAGCTCCTGTCTTGGCCTACGCAGACCCTCACAAGCCGTATGAGTTACATGTGGATGCCAGCAGAGAAGGTCTAGGAGGAGTCCTGTATCAAGAGTATGGTGGATTGCTCAGGCCTGTAGCGTACTTGAGCCGGAGCCTTACGCCTTCAGAGAAGAACTACCCTACCCACAAGTTGGAGTTCCTAGCCTTAAAGTGGGCAGTGGTAGACAAGCTAAAGGACTATCTGTATGGAGCCGAGTTTGTGATAAAGACGGATAACAATCCTCTTACCTACATCCTTACTACTGCGAAACTGGACGCAACAGGACATCGGTGGTTGGCCGCTCTGTCAGGGTTTCGGTTCAGCCTGAAGTATCGCCCTGGGTGAATAATCGAGATGCTGATGCTTTGTCGAGAAGACTCTACGCTACAGAATGGACTCAGTTAACTCCAGACGGGCTCCAAGCTTTGTGTCAAGGAGCAGAGCGCCGGGTCAAGGGAGGGATTGAAGCGGAGGCCATAGGAGTCATGGCTGCGGCTGTTCCGGAGTTCTACTGTAACCCTACGCAATTGAGGGATGAAAGTCTACCTACCTTTTCAAAACAGGACCTGAAAGCTGATCAGGCCAGAGACCCATTAATTGCGTTAACCATAAAGGCCCTAACTGCGAACCAGTGTGAAATTCTGCTGACCAATTCCCCAGATGGAGCCAGATTGGTCTACAAAGAGTGGGAACGGTTGAAGATGTTGGATGGGGTGGTCTACCGAAGGGGCCCCTCAACCAATGCTGAAGAGACCCAACAGTTATTCCTTCCCACTAAACACAGGGAGAGTGTGCTGCGATCGCTACATGATGAGCATGGACATTTGGGCGCTGAAAGGACTTTTAAGCTGGTGCGAGACAGGTTCTATTGGCCTTGCATGAGAGCTGAAGTGGAAAGTTATTGCCATTCATGTCTGAGGTGTATTCAGAGGAAGACCCTACCGACCCGAACTGCTCCAATGAGCCATCTGCAGAGTTAGGGACCCATGGATTTGGTGTGCATTGACTTCCTGTGCTGAGAGCCGGATGCTAGTGGGCAAGGGAATATTTTAATAGTGACTGATCACTTCACACATTACGCCCAAGCCTTTTCCACGAAAGACCAACGCGCTCTGACAGTAGCAAAGGTTCTGATGGAGAAGTTCTTTGTTCACTACGGCCTACCAAGGAGAATACACTCTGATCAGGGAAGAGACTTTGAAAGCCGACTTGTTGGGCAATTGTTGGAACTGTTGGGAATCCAAAAGACCCGAACTACACCATATCACCCTCAAGGTGATGCTCAGCCTGAAAGGTTTAATCGCACGCTGCTAAATATGCTGGGGACATTGTCAAACACAGAGAAGCAGAGTTGGAGTCATCACATAGCTACTCTGGTGCATGCATATAACAGTACGGAGAGTGACACCACTGGATACTCACCGTACCGTCTTATGTTCGGAAGAGAAGCTCGACTGCCGGTTGATTTGGCGTTTGGGTTATCTCTAGACCAGACGTCGGTAGCTTCCCATAGAAATTACGTGGATAGACTTCGAAAGAATCTGGCCTCTGCGTTTGAACAGGCCCGTTTGACCTCAGGAAACAGGGAGCAAAGGAACAAAAGGAACTATGACTTGAAAGTTCGGATACAGGATCTACAACCCGGTGATAGGGTTTTGTTGAAGAACTTGGGTGCTGCTGCGAGGCAAAAGTTGGCGGATAGATGGAGTTCTCAAGTCTACATTGTCTGCAAGCAACTGCCGGGTCTGCCGGTGTATCAAATCCGGCCGGATGGAAAGGCTGGGCCTCTTAAGAACTGGCACCGGAATCATTTGTTACCTTTGAGAGAGGCTGTGAGGATACCAGTTGGGGACGAACTTTCTCTGCCAAATCCGCCTGCTCCACGTTTGCCTCCCGTTACTCGGTCTCAGCAGACCCGGGTTGTCGAAGAGAGTGAAAGGGGCAGTGAGGAAGAGAGTTTTTGTCTGGACTGGATGCGCTCACCGGAGCCTGAAGAGGTTATCGCGGTTCCTGAACGGTGGGAAAGTAATTTGAGGCCTGAAGCTCCAGAATTTCAGTTAGAAGTTCCTGAGACTATTGCAATCCCTGTAGTTCCTGAAGTCGAATCTTATGACTACAGTTCTATGCCTTCACTGGAAGGATCATACTCCGAAGAGATGGCTGCTCCAGTGGTAGAAAGAAGAACAGAACCAGCGCCTATAGTACTTCCACCTGAAGAGGAACTGATTGAGCCAGAACCAAAACGCTCTGTTCGACCGCCCCAGCGACTCACCTACGACTCACCAGGACATAGCACTGAAGAGGCCGTCACCACAGTGCGAAGGTTGCCCGAAGTGTCTGCTATGTTAGCTGAGGTAGCCCAAAGCATGAGTCAACTCGAGGAAGTGTATCTAACCCACTGTATGCTTGCTGCTGAGCCTGTATATGTTACCTAAACTGTGTTGAAATGTAATGCAACTGTTGTACCTCCTTGGAGAGACCCAAGAGTTCTAGGAGGGGGAGAGTGTAGCGCTGGGTTTAATTCCCTGTTGTGGCAGTACCTATTTTTGGCCACCGGAGGGAGACAAGCGCGATGAGAGACACTGAACATTGGGACTACATTTCCCGGCATGCTTTGGGAGCGGACACAGGAAGTGGGGGGACACAGAGACTTACATCCTGAGCCTCGTGGAGAGAGCTGGCAGAGCGCGCCAGGGAGTGAGAGGAGCAAGACGCAGAGCAGCAGAACGAGACAGTGACTAGGCCGGAGCGCAGCTGGGGCCTGACAGAGCTAAAGACTGGGTTATTCAGCCTTACCAGAGGAAGACCCAGTGATTCACAGGAATACCCACGCTGATACCAAGTGAGCGAGAGGACCCCGAGTTAGGAGCACCGCAGATCGATCGGGCAGGGAGAGCAGGCGGTGAGCTGGACATCTTGCAGCAGCTACAGAAAGGCAAGACAGCGGATCTGGTAGCCTAGAGAATCCCAGCCAAGATCGAGCGGAGAGACGTCCTGGGTCGAGCGGAGCACTAAGTATCTGGCGGATGGGTGAGAGGCCTTCCAGGCCGTTTGTGAATAAAGAAAGCACGCGGCTGTTTGTTTCCAAAACCCACAGGGCCCCAACTTGACTAGTCGAAGATACCTCATAAGCAATTCACTGGCCAGTTGAATATTGTACCCGGGTACCATAACACACACACACTTACATTCTGGGACATAACCTGTGCGGGACTCACTCCCCAAACACAAAAGGGGGTTAAAGATTTATTTTCCTTTTTCTTTTCCCTGCGCGTTTCTCGAATTACGAAGCATTGTTTTCTTTTCCGCTGCGCGTTTCTCGAATTACGAAGCATTGTTTTCTTTTCCGCTGCGTGTTTCTCGAATTACGAAGCATCGTATTTCTTTTCCGCTGCGCGTTTCCCGCATTACGAAGTACTGTAAATATATATACGAACACCGTGTTATTCATTATATGCCATTTATTCTAGTAAACTATATAATTTATAAAATCCACAACGGTGCTGGAGTATATTTATTCCCTAGTGCGGGGAGACTGACCCGAGGTTCAATTTCAGCGGCTCCTCCGGGAGTGAGCGCTACACAAGTATTTATAAAGCGCCAACAAATTCCTTAGCGCTGTACAATGGGAGAGACAGAATAACAAATATACGTACACGTTACACACACGGAACAGAAGGAGGGAGGACCCTGCTCGAGAGTTCACAATCTAAGAGGAGAGGGGTGACCCATTAGGTGAGGGTAAATAGGGTAGGTGAAGTGGCAGGTTGCAGGAGGACTGAATGGGTAGAGGAAATGGCAGCGGAGAGATCATGTGAGTGTAGCGCTGTGTTAAAATCTTGCTGTGGCATTACCTATTTTTGGCCACAAGATGGAGACAGTCGCGATTAGAGACACTGGACATTGGGACTACAATTCCCGGCATGCTTTGCAAGGAGACAGGAAGTGGGTGGAGACTGGACACTTACATCCTCCACCTCGTGGAGAACGCGCCAGAGCGCGCCAGGGAACGAGAGAAAGCAGACGCACTGAAGACATCGCGAGAGGGCCTAGGCCAGAGCACGAGTGAGACCCGTCAGTCTTTATTGGGTCACTCAACCTGAGGAGAAGGAGACTTGCCAGAATCCAGGAATTGCTGCAGACCGGAGGAACCGAAGATCTTGAAGAGGAGTCACCGCGAGTTGATCGGGTACGGAGAGCAGGCGGTGAGCTGGACAAGCTGCATGAAGTCAGACAACGGATCCGGCCGCTAGTATCCCCAGTCAAAATCGGGCGGAGAGACGTCCTGGGTCAGCGGAGCCTAAAGCAATCGTCGGATGGGTGAGAGGCCTCCAAGGCTGTTTTGTGATTAAAGGACACGCTGCTGTTTTCTCTTTAAAGTCCACAGGGCCCCAACTGACTAGTCGAAGACTTTCCTTCAGTAAATTCACTGGCCAGTTGAACAGTACCCGGGTACCACACACATATACACCCTTTACATTCTGGGACTTAACCTGTGCAGGACTCATTCTGTTACGAATCGGAACAGGGGTTAAAGATAAAGATACGTTCTGAATATATTTTTCTCTTTTCCGCTGCGCGTTTACCGCAATACGAAGGGATGGTATGTTTTGGGTTTCGCTACGTGTCCCCTTTTTCTGAACTGTCGGGAAATTGCATTTCTTTTCTGTTCGGTTGCGAATATTTTATATTTTCCGAAATACGAAGCCTCGTGTTTCGTTTCTTTTCCGCTACGCGTTTTACCGTGATACGAAAATACTGTAATAATACTTGTGAATACCGTGTCTCAACATCTGCTTAATATTTTAGTAAACTATTTAAATGATAAAAACTCACAACTGTGTTGGAGTATATTTATTCCCTAGTGCGGGGAGACTGACCCGTGGTTCATTTTTAGCGGCTCCTCCGGGAGTGAGCGCTACATGAGCCTATAGGCTTCTCTAAAGTAATGAGTTTTCAGAGACTTTTGGAAGGACTGGGGAGACGAAGAGAGTCTAATGTTGCGGGGATGGGAGTTCCATAGAAAGGGGGCAGCTCGGGAGAAGTCCTGAAGTCGAGAAGGGTGCAGGTACGAGGAACTGATAGCATCAGATCATTGGCAGAGCGAAGTAGTTGGGATATACCTGGTAATAAGGGAGGAGATGTAGGCATGATGTTATCTTGCTGGTTTTCATTTACACTTTTTACTGCAATGTCCTCTTTCATTATTGTCACAAATTGTATGGCTGAAGAAATTTCAAAATAAAAATTGTTAATTACAAAATGGAGCTGAAGGTTCGAGTTGCCAAACGTCAGCCTCGAAACCTTAATAACATGGAGAGGATCTGCAAAGAAGAGTGGGACAAAATCCCTCCTGAGATGTGTACAAACCTGGTGGCCAACTACAAGAAACGTCTGACCTCTGCGATTGCCAACAAGGGTTTTGCCACCAAGTCATGTTTTGTGAAAAGGTCAAATACTTATTTCACTCACTGAAATGCAAATCAATTTATAACTTTTTTGAAATACTTTTTTCTGGATTTTTGTTGTTATTCTGTCTCAAACTGTTAGAATAAACCTACCATTAAAATTTTAGAATGATCATTTGTTTATCAGTGGGAAAACGTACAAAATCAGCAGGGGGTCAAATAATTTTTTCCCTCACTGTATGTGGTGCAGACACAGAGCTGAAGCTCCGGATCCTGTAGGAACCTACAACACTTGGGGACACCAGCAGGACATGGTCCATTCTCCAGATTTAGTCACAATCCTAAACTATGAGATATATATACAAAGAACATTTTGTAGTATGAAAAAAGCTGCTCATAAAAAGTCTAAAGAGTGTGTGGCTACACTTTCCCATTGTAGCACTTTCGCACCACCGCGAGTACCACCTCCGGGGGTCTGTAAGAATCCATGGAGGGTTGCACCTCTGGGCCGAGAGCTGTGCGTGATCTCGCTCTCATTCCACCAGTTGATATGATAACCTACATAGAGCCAACTATGGAATAGTGGTCTAACGTTAGCGTTTCCATATATAAGCATTACCTCCAGGATAAGAGGGTTTAACGCATGCCCCCATATGTTGCACATCCTATACTTAACATGCGGAGAGCAAACGTCCATTAGCATTTTGAAAACGTAAGGCATCACAAAGTCCTAAAGCTAATTACTGCAAGGACGCAAAATCATTTAGCACCCCCTCCATAAATCCCATACTCGTCTCTCATGCCACAGCGGGAACGGTGGTCCAATCCGTCGCTTCTTGTCACCGGGAGCAGAGTGAGTTCCCAATCTCCCTCCGCAATCACGCTGCTCTATCTCGCGGCCCAGAAAAGCAACCCTTCATAGCATCCTAGGGACACCTGGTGGTGATACTCGCGGCAGCTATACTACGATTATCCCAGCGGTTAACGCCAAGTTGTGGGGTAAGGTGCTACTGCTAAGCCCGACGCCTGCCCCGGAATACCATGCATGGGTACACTGCAGGCGCAGATTTTCTCCTTTTGGGTCCCCATGTCAGTGCAAGCTAGGGAATCGGGCTCATAGTATTTACAGGGAAATGAGCTGGGATTTAACCCTGTCACTTCTGGAGGATAATCAGTGCTCAGCTGGGAGGTATTTTTACAGAATGAAGGGTTAATGAACGGCCTGATCGTGCTGTGTCTCCCTCCCTGTCCCTCAGTGCTGGATCCAGACAGCTCACAGCTCAGTGTCTGCCATTCCCTCTCCCACAGCAGAGGCTTTTGCACCATGTGACCACTCCAGCCTCCTGAGCTGTGATGTCATCAGAGTGCGTCCACCCCCCCCCCCTTGTGTTGCAAGAAATGTTGTGTGTGAAAAGCTGAGGCTGTGCAGGGAATGTCCGGCCCTGTCCCCTTACTACAGACTCCATGAGACTGATCACACCCCCATGTGACTGGAGAGGACACACACAGGAGTAGTAGAGACAGAGCTGGTGTCCTGGGAGAGGAGGCTCAGGTATGTGTGGGCACCATGTTCCGCATGCTATTTATTGCATGGAAAGCTGTCTCTTGTCATTGTGGGACAGTCATGGTGCAGCTTTCATAGCCGCATAGCTCCATTACAGCGCCGTGCGAGTTGCCGCGCAGGGAGGAGCTATGACATCACTTTAAACATGGGGACATTTTACCTGGCTAAGGATCATGGGAGTTTCAGTGCACAGCTCCTCACAGGCAGGACCCCACTAACACTATCCAATCCCCAAACTCCCCCTGGTGCTATAAAGCGGCGCTGTAATGACTCTGTATGAACGCAGTGTCCTCACAAGTCGCACACACATTATTGTGAAAGTTGCGTACGATAGACAAATAGCATATCTATTGCTTGCGCAGAGCTGCACACACACCACCATCCTGCGGCTGCTCTCTCCATGAATATTCAAAATCCTGTCTGCCACGTGGCCACTAGGGATGAGCTGTTCGGTTCGGAGTTTGATTCGAACATCGCCTGTTCGCGAACTACAAACATTTCCGCGTGTTCGCCGCATGTTCGCCCACAATGCACCACAATGCACTTTTCCACTGGCCTGAAGTTTGTAATTGGCTACAGCCTTGCACCTGACCACAGGTCAGGTGCATGACAGGTGCAAAACTATGCCAATCACGGCTCAGAATCCTGATTGGGCAAATTTTGCCCAATCATGGGCTCACAGAGCTAAGTCCCGCAGCACACTATATAAGGCTTCACACAGCCTTCAGCACGTGTTTTTTGAGAGGAGATTGTTGTGTTAGTGTGTGTTCTCACTGCCAGTCTGCCAGCAGCTATTGGGGGGGGGGGGTCTCACTTCTACAAAATATCTGGGAATTGTTCTAATCTTTATGTTCTCATTGCCACCAGCAATTTTGGGGGTCAGTCATTTCTACAAAATATCTGGGAATTGTTCTAATCTGTGTGTTCCCACTGCCACCCATCAGGGGGTCTCACCAATTTATAGGAGGTTTCTGGGAATTGTAATCTGTGTCTTGTCACTTGCCAGCTATCAGGGTGTTTCACTGAGTTATTCCAGAGTTCTGGAAATCTTTAATCTTTATACCAGAGTTGAATCAGAGTTCTACAGCATATCTCCAATTTTTATAACAGAGTTGAATCAGAGTTCTGTATATCTTTAATCTATATATCACTCACCATGTCAGAAAGAACAAAAGGGACAGGCAGACGCTCCCAAACAGATAAGAGGGCAAGCAGCCTCTGTGTCGGGAGGCTGTGCCTCTGGTCGTCATGGACGTGGTGCATCCTCTGCAGGGGCACGCTTGTCCTTTCTAACTGGTGCTGGCCGTCTTAAGCAGCAGCAACATACAGAGGATTTGGTGGATTGGCTAACCAGGCCATCCGAGTCCTATGCCAGCCAGGCTTGTAGTGCTTTACAGTTCACCTCAGCTGCCAAAACATCTAATGCAGACTCCATGTCCACAGCTACTCCTGCCGTAGCCTCACTATCACACACGGAGGAGTCAGCTGAATTGTTTGACTACAATGACAGTGACATGCTGCTTGAGGATGCGCAGCAACTACAGTGCTCTGATTCAATCTCTGAGGTTGAGGAAGGGAATATAATCAACCTAGAGGAAGGGGGTGCCAGTGATGATACACAAATAACTGGCATTCATGTTGCCCCAGCAGCTGCAGCATACTGCCAGTTGGCTCCAGTGACGAGGAGATGGGAGGTGAAGATGACAATGATGATGAGGTCACTGACTCCACCTGGGTGCCTGATCGAACAGAGGAGTCAAGTGAGGAGGAGGCACAACAAACACGAGGCGCAACGTCCTCTATGACCAACCGTAGCACTAGCCAGTCCAAGGCATCAGATGTCAGAGCTGCTCAAGTGCAGAGCGCTGTTGTCTCAAAGCACACATCCAGGAACTCTGCTGTCTGGGAGTTCTTTAAGAAATGTGCAGCACACCGCACCGTTGCTATTTGTAATCTGTGTCATATGAGGCTCAAGCGTGGGAAAGACACGGACGCTTGGGTACCACGTGCTTGAGGTGACCTATGACCACCTGCCATGCATCCCGTTGGTGCAAAACTTTGCGTAGGTCCTCCTCACCTGTCTCTACCCCCACTATATGTCCTGCCATGTCATTGACTCCAACCTCCACTGACAGGGATGATGCTACAGTAATGGATGTACCAGGTCCTTTTTTGTGAAAGGATTTTACCAGGAAGGATACATTGAGATTTCTCTCGTTTTCAAGTATGTCCTGGGTGGCGAGTGTGTACCGTTGGGTGTCTTGCCAAGGACACTTACTGGAGAGGTTGCTCGCTGGGATCGAACCCATGACTCCACAGGCTCTCTCCATGCAGAGCGGTGACATTACCTCTACTCCACCCAGCCGGTACCTTCCTCACAATGTGACAGCATCCCATCAGCTGAAGATTTACGCAGTCAGATTACGTTGCCCCAGCTGCTGCAGCGTAAGAAAAAAATATAGTCCCAACCATCCCCAAGCACAGCGTCTAAATGCCAGTTTAGCAAAATTACTCGCATTGCAGCTGCTGCCTTTTCAGATGGTGGACTCTGCTTCCTTCCGTGAATTTGCTGAATGTGCTGTACCACAGTGGCAGGTTCCAAAACGCCATTACTTTCCATGGAAGGCCATTCCAGCACTATACCAGCACGTGGAAGACAATGTTATGGAGTCATTGGGAAAGGCAGTCAGCAGCAAGGTGCATGTGACTTTAGACACGTAATCCAGCAAGCATGGACAGGGCCGTTACATTTCCTTCACAGCACACTGGGTAGCTCTGATTGCAGCTGGGAGGGATCCAAGACGGGGCTCTGTGCTGGAGCTTGTTCATCCACCACGCCTCCAGAAAGCTGCTTGTATGAGGTCTGTCTGCTCCACCACCACCTCTTCCTCCTTCTCCTTCTCTGTCTCTGGTGAAGTGGCAGTTAAACCGATGCGTGACAGGGGCTATGCAATGGCTCAAGCAAAAATATGCCATACTTTGCTTGAGCTGGTTTGTTTAGGGGACAGGAGCCACACCGGGCCAGAAATTCTGTCAGCTCTGCAGGGGCAGGTGCAGAGATGGTTAACACCACACCAGCTTCACCTGGGAATGGTTGTCTGTGATAATGGCAGCAACCTTCTCTCCGCCCTACGCCTGGGTAAGTTGACGCATGTACCATGCCTAGCACACGTCCTAAATCTGGTGGTACAGCGTTTCGTAACCAGGTACCCAGGGGTGGCAGAGCTTCTGAGCCAGGCCAGAAAAGTCTGCAGCCACTTCAGACGGTCATTCCCAGCAAGTGTTCGCCTGGCAGAAATTCAAAGAGAATTCCACCTTCCCACAAACCGTCTGATCTGTGACATGCCCACCAGGTGGAACTCGACATTCGCAATGCTGCAGCGTCTGCACAAGCAGCAGAGGGCCATCAATGAGTACCTGTGTGAGTATGGCACAAGGACAGGTTCAGGTCAACTTTGTTTTTTCCCCCCGCAGTGGCTGATGATCAAGGATGCATGCACTGTACTGTCACCATTTGAGGAGGCAACGAGGATGGGGAGCAGGGACAGTGCATGCATCAGTGACACAATTCCTTTAGTGTTCCTGCTGGAGTGCACTCTGCAGGGAATTATAGATGTGGCACTAGAGGCAGAGCAGCAGGAGGAAGAGGCCTTCCCTAGCTCTCAAGGCCCCAGTCTTTACGCAGACAGCTTTCCTGCAGGTCCTCAGATCAGACAGGAGGAGGAGGAATATTTAAGTAGTGGGGGCACTGAAGGTGGGGATTCCTCAAAGGAGGGTTTTGTGTGCCCAGAAACTCAAGGACTAGTACGTGGCTGGGAGGAGGAAGTGCACGATGGGTTCATCCTCCTAATTGACCAGGAAGACTCGGAAGCTAATGCCACCTCCAACCTACGCTGCATGGGCTCCCTTATCCTGCAAAGCCTGGTAAAGGACCCCAGGATTCGTGCTATCAAGGAGAGGGATCATTACTGGTTGGCAAGCCTTCTTGATCCACGATACAAGGGTAAAGTTGCAGAGCTCATCCTGCCCGCACAGAGGGAGCACAGGATGAAAAAAACTTGAGGACGCTCTAAAGTGACACTTGTGTAACACCTTTACAGGCACTGGTAGGTTACCAAGTGATGACACAGGTGCTTCTGAGGCTGCAGATGATCAGAGGAAGATCGATGAAGGCCGGGGCTGCTTGACGATGCCTTTTTAAATTTTTTTAGTCCACGACGCCCAGGGATGTCAAATGTAGGCACCCATTGCCAGCGTCTTCACCATATGGTGCAGGACTACCTAGAGGCAAGGGCAGACCTAGATACCTTTACAGCAGATGATCCACTGGCTTACTGGGTGTTGAGATTGGATCACTGGCCAGAACTTAGCCAATATGCTATGCAGCTACTAGGTTGCCCTTCATCCAGCGTGCTTTCTGAAAGGATGTTCAGTGCCGCTGGAGGTTTTGTCACAGACAAAAGAGTGCGTCTGTCCACCGACTCTGTAGACCGGCTGACATTTATAAAAATGAATCAGTCCTGGATCAGCAGCTATCAATCCACTGATGCTGACGTAACGGAATAGATGGGGGATCTCTTCTGCATTCACAAAACCTCCACCACTGCACTCTTCCACAATACCACAAAAGGGTTATGGTGTGAAGGCACTTGCTGCCAGCAAAGGCACAATATTTGGCTGCACCGACGCCTTTACCAGATTCATATCTTTTTAATATAGGACTGCATGGTCCAACCCTGCACTCTTCCACAATACCACAGAGGGGTTACGGTGTGACGGCACTGTTGCTGACACTAAAGGCACAATTTTAAAGCACCTATTGTTACTTTCATCCAAAGCCTGCATAAGTTTCCCCATAATTTAGCCAAAAAATCACTAAACTTGTTCTGCGTGTCCTAAAAGGTCTCCTCATTTTATATACAGACTGCCGCCACAAGCAGTTGTTTATGAATAGATTAAAGGAAAACCATTTACCGTCATTTGAAATGTCATTTTTTTGTTTTTAAATGTTTCTATACATCCTACAAATCCAGCACTTCACGGGCAGGTTATGGGGACCTCCTAGGCATGATATTTGAAGGAATTTTTCGTTTTTATTTTTTAACCCTTATTTCATGGAACACTCACTGTCCCTTTTAAAAACGTTTTTTTTTTAAACTTTTTGTCCTTGTTTCCTGTCCCCCAGGGCACTACCTGGACCCCCATACACCTTTTATGGAAAATATCTTGCATATATGCCCTTTTGGCGGGCACTCTAAAAATCTAACTTTTGAGTCCCATTGAGTTCGGTTTGTGTTCGAACTCGAACTTTTGAAATTGTTCATTTGTTCACTGTTGAACACAGGGGTGTTCGGCTCATCCCTAGTGGCCACTGTAGGCCACAGGAAGCCCTGCCCATCACACAGTGGTACCAGTCAAATGGGACTGAAGGAGCAGGAGAGGGGGTTCTCCACGCAGCGTGCCCACTTTAATAAGCTAAAGCGATCAGGGTGCATAGCTTGTCCCTTAGTTGGAAGGAGTGTGTCGATGCTGCTCTGGGCTTAATTTCTGCTTCACACAACACCGGGCTACCTCTAACATGCATAATATTTATCTCCAGTTTCAGGAATACTGTGCTTCCTCTAATCGATCCCTTCCACAAGAACTGGGTGTCCGGGTAACTGTGATAATGAATAAAGACAAAGCCAGGGATCCACTGACCCAGAAGATCCTGGATCTAACTCTGGAGATCATCTTTCTGCTGACTGGAGAGGTAAGAGATTCTATGAACTTCACATATTACTGATTGTTATGGATCGGGGTACCCTCACGCTCGGTACCCTCCGTCTGGGCGCCCCTTTCCACTGTATAAGACGGTGCTTGTATCCACACAGAGTAGGCTACACATAAACTGTGAGGAGTTCTTGCAGATTATCGTTATATAGGAGAATAGAGTTGAGGGGCGTGTCCGGACCGCTGAGCTTAATGGGCTTAATGTTAGCTGGGCTCTCCAGGGAATCTCACTTCTCAGAACTGCTCACCCAAGCCCCTGGAACTCCAGAGGAACGTTACAGCCCACCTCTCAGCGGCATTCGCCGCTATTTTACGCCGCAAATGGGAGCTCCGGCTCACAGGGGGAATCCAAGATGGCGGCTGTACCGGTCGCACATGAGGGCCCTAAGATGGCGGCCGCAATTACATCGGCGGCGCCACACTCTCCAGCATCCTCCGGCGGTGGTTGGGACCCACCGCCAGACATCCTGCAAATCATAAGTGCCCTACCAACTAGAGACGACCTCACTGCGGCCACCAGGGAGCTGCGCCATTCCCTGTCAGGGGAAATACAGCAGGTGAGACAAGATGTTCTGGGCCTCACCCAGCGTATTGTAGCAGTGGAGGGGGGCACCAGGCACACGAGGACGCTATCCAGGCCCACTCCACACAGATAACCCTGCACCATACCATACTCCAAACCCTCACCAGACAACTCGAGGACCTCGAAAACAGGGGTAGGCGCAATAATATTAGGATACGTGGCCTGCCTGAAACTGAACGTGATTTGGATGATCTACACCGCATCCTCACCAATTTATTTAATTTTCTGCTGCAAAAGGCACCGGATGCTGTGGTGGAAATGGAGTGCTGGCATCGTGCACTAAGATGTCGGGGCCCCCCAGCCAGCCCCCCCCCCCCGTGACGTCATCTGCTGTCTCTTAAGATTTAGTGTCAAGGAGGCTATCATGGCTGGGGCAAGGAATAAGTCAGCCTTACGATTTGAAGGGACGAAAGTGGAACTTTTTCAAGATGTATCCTTACTCACTTTACACTCCAGGAGGGCTCTTAAACCCCTAACAACGGCTCTGCAACAAGCGGGATTACAATACAGGTGGATTTACCTGGCAGGATTACAAGTTCGTACCCCTCAAGGCCCAGCCACGGTTCGTAGTGGTGATGAACTGCCTGAGTTTCTCTCCGCGCTGAATTTACCACCTGATACTATCTTGGAATGGCCTGACCCAATACGGTTTCTCACTTCCACCACGTCGCGGCCTCAACGGGCCCCTCGACAGCGCATATCGCCCCGTGGAGTCGCTAATGATGGAAGGTTCTCACAGTTTGATTCACATGAGGCTTAAGATTCGTGCTCTTTTTCTTTTGTTACATGGCACTATCGTAGAGAAGACACCTAATGACAGGTCCAGGTGTCCCACGCTGTTACTCGTACAGCTCTGGTAGAGTATAGTGCGTCATGCAGACACTATGTCTGATACCCTTTGTTAACTCTGCATCATCACTTGCGGTTTTCAATGGTTGATGGCTCCCCCTTTTGCACACACTCTGCACACAAGTATTGCTACGGAGACGATGCCACATGACGGATCCAGCGGACCCACGCTATTGTCTATGCAATTCTGGAAAGCCGGATGTATTTTTGCTCCTCCGCTCTCTCACTCTTATGCACTTTCACCTGTAACAGTTGTGTGGATTTTATAGCACCGTTACCCGTAATTATCAACTAGATACAATGATTATGGTTGTTTGACAGCGGGTGAGATTCGGCTGGAGATCCTGGTCTCGTAATTCGTGATTTTTTCTTGTACAAGTTATTGTTGCACTTATCTAAATCTCATGTCAGGATACGTTCACCTGGGGTTTTAGCCCACTCCGGAGGGAATTGTTTAGGCGGGGCATCTCTCCGCTTCGCTTTGAGCGTCGCCTGGGATTTACACCCCGCTTTGGGCACACGCTCGTGGTATTTTGTTCAGGTTTATAAGTTTAATTTTTGTGTTCACCCCCACCCTTTCCCTACCCCTTCCTCCCCTTGATACCCCCACCTCAGGTCTTTTTATAAGGGTTTGATATCATGGCATACCAGCACAGACCATTGCTCATACGCTCTATCAATGCTGGAGGGTTGAACATACCTGCTAAGAGACATGTTGCTTTACGTGACTTTGCTAAGGCCCAAGTTTCCGTGGCTCTCATTCAAGAGACAGATTTTCTGTGTGATAAGGCACCGGTCCTCCGGAGTGCTTCATACCCTCTGGGGTTTTATAGTAATTACAAGGAGAATAAATCTAGGGGGGTTGCTGTTCTGTTTGCTAAGCATGTACCATTCAAATTGCTGGCCCACGTGGCAGATGAGGAGGGCAGATACGTTATGGTTAAAGGCACTATTGGGGATCAGCTTTACAACTTTGTTTCTATTTATCTCCCCAACCGCAGACAGCACATAGCCCTTAAGACCCTCATGGCTGCAGTCACTGATTTTCAAGACGGCATTTTGGTGGTGGGAGGTGATTTCAACCTCCCCCTGGACCCTAAGCTTGATACTTCACGTGGGTCTACATGCGTTCCCTTATCGGTCATCCGCTCGACACGACTAACATTACTAGACTCCACTCTGACGGACTGCTGGAGGGCGTTGCATCCCTCCACCAGGGACTATACGCACTACAGTTCTCTACACAAATCATACTCCCGCATTGACCACATCTTTCTCCCATTCGCACAATCACATCTCCTCAGATACGCCGCGATTGGCCCACAGACATGGTCTGACCACTGCCCAGTGGTCCTCAACTCATGCCTGTACAGACCCAAGGCGTCCCATTGGCGGCTGAACGAAACTTTGTTGGCTGACCAGATGGTACTTTCCGGCTTAAAGGAAGCGGTTTCTCAGTACTTCACAGATAACTCAGTCCCTGATGTCACTCCTCCCTTATTATGGGAAGCTCATAAAGCCGCAGCAAGGGGATATCTTATTAAACAAGGGGCTCGCCTTAAGAGGGAACGCACGGCGTGGCAGGAGGAACTGTTGGCCCAGATTCGGGCAAAATCATCAACAGCTTTGGCTTTAATTACCACCTCTACGCTGATGACACTCAGATCTACCTCTCTACCCCTGATCTCTCTCCCCCTGTCCTTTCCAAAGTCAGTGACTGCTTATCTGGCATCTCCTCCTGGATGGCCTCCCACCACCTAAAGATCAACATGTCAAAGACTGAGCTCCTACTTATTCCTCCCTCCAATGCCTCCCCACCTCCTGACTTCTCTATCACGGTGGAGGGTATCACCATCTCCCCATCAAACCAAGTTCGCTGTCTTGGAGTTACACTTGACTCTGCTCTTTCCTTCATCCCCCACATCCAGTCTCTTTCCTCCTCCTGCCGATACCAACTGCGTAATATTTCCAGAATTCAGCCATTTCTTACCGCTGTCACCACGAAACAACTCATACACGCCCTGGTAATCTCCCGAGTTGACTATTGCAATAATCTCTTATCTGGCCTCCCTCTGTCCCGCCTCTCCCCCTACAATCCATCCTGAACGCCTCCGCCAGGCTAATCCACCTCACCCGCCGCTCTGTCTCTGCCGCTCCCCCCTGTGAGTCCCTTCACTGGCTCCCCATCCACTGCAGAATTAAGTTCAAAATCCTTACCCTGACCTAGAAAACCCTCACTAACTCAGCTCCCCACTACCTGTCCTCACTATTCACCAAATACACCCCAGCCCGCTCCCTAAGGTCAAACAGTGACCTGCGCCTACCTTCTCCCCGCATCACCTCTTCCCATGATAGACTGCAGGATTTCTCACGCGCAGCCCCCACTCTCTGGAACGCTCTCCCTCGTACTGTCAGACTTTCCCCTAACTTCTCTTCCTTCAAACGCTCCCTTAAAACATTCCTATTTAGGGAAGCCTACCACCCAACTCACTGACGCAACCATCAATCACTCTCACCTTGCAGTCCTCTCCTCCTGTTACCAACCCCAACCCTCCTAGATTGTGAGTTCCTACGGGAATAGGGCCCTCATCTCCTCCTGTACTGTTTGTCAAATGTTGTTCATTGTATTGTATTGTAACCCTGTCTATACTGTGCCTATTGTACAGCGCTGCGGAATATGCTGGCACTTTATAAATAAAGAATATTAATAATTTGCATATTGAAAGCCTCTCATAAAGCTCTGGAGGCACTGAAGAGCGTAGAACCAGGAAGCAAAGCCAGCTTGAGCTACGCAATTAGTGTAGAATTCAGCTGCGCAAATTGCGTAGGCTAGGCTTGCTCAGTGCTGCCCCTGCTGTCTGTGTAGTGAATCACACACACACACAGCAGCTGGCAAACTGAAAGTGGAGGGGGAAAAAAGCAGAGGACAGAGAAGCAGCGAGGGATCGTGGAGAGGTGAGTATGAGAAATTTTTCAATAAATAACATTTTATTTACAGTTTAAATATACACATATGTCGTTACAGCACATTAATTTACTGGAAAGAGCCTCCCCTGCAACCCCTGACTGCATGTCCCTGCTATATACAGAGACAATGATATGCAAGCAAAATAACTGCAAATAAACATTGGGGCGGCCGTTTTGCAGCACTGATGCTATTTAATAACCTCGGAGATGTCTTGGTTTCGCCATGCTGGCAGCCACCATGGCTCTGCTTGACTTATGGCCACTTCTTTGTGATGACATATTGCATAAGCCTGTCACGACGCCAATGTACCTCCTCATCAGCAGGTCCTACTCCATGCCAACCTAATGTCAGCTGTTTTGCGATATACCCATCTACTAGCTCCTAATGTTTGAACAGAGAGGCTAGCCTTCACTCCCCTCGAGCATGAGTAAGCCTCTGGCGCTCCGGACCCTGATGCTGGTTTGCTGACTGTCTGTCTTTGCACAATGTTTGGTAGGTACTGACCACTGCAAACCAGGAACACCCCACAAGACTTTGGAGATGCGCTGACCTGGTAACCTAGCCATCACTATTTGTCCCTTTGTCAAAGTCACTCAGATCTTTTCATTTCCCCATTTTTCCTGCTTCCAACACAGATGGCCAATAGATACCCCTATTACCCTATGTGTACCCTATATTGGTTCATATGTAGTGATCCCTCTACTATTTGATTGTATTGCACAGATGAGGATTGGCCGAGCCATCATCACAGGGATCCTCTCTTCAGATACATTTAATTCTATAGACATATATTTCTGCACTTGTGTGTGACCTCTTTTCCCTTTAACTCACCCTTTTTGCTAATATAAGTGTGCATCCATTCTTCTATACAGATCGGCATATTTTTGCTTCTCTATATAATTGAAAAAAGGCAAATATTTGGTTTAAAGATCCCAGATATACGGCATGCCAAGTGGGGGAGGGGGTGTCGCTGCGAGCATAAGAGCCATCCTACAGGACAGCCTTCCGTTTAGTCAATGTGCTGCTCTGCTATGTCATGTATACTATTGATTAGTAGCAAGGACGCCCCTGCTGGCCGCTAAAAACCTTGGGGAGCAGGAGGTGTGGCAGGCTGTCAGTCAGTCAGTCATGAGCTGAGTGACAGCCAGTGCAGGAAAGAGAATAAGCATAGAGCCGACCTGTAGGATGGCTCTCCTGCTGGCAGTGGCCCCATTCCAAAAGCAAGGTGCTTTCCTGTGGGAGAGGGGGTATCTTTGATCGAAAACGCTGACCTATGTAAAGGGAGGGATGCCCAGTCAAATGGGCAAAACTTATTTTGCCCATGACTGATTCCCTTTAATGACTGTCCTAATGTAAATAAAGGTTACAGCATATCATACAGCACACTATGGAAATAAGAGCAGAGAGTGATGGATCAATGGAAGGATCGGGGGCTCCCGGAGCTTGGACATGTTTATACTCGTAAAAGGCAAAAATCACTATATTGCTGTCACTTTTATTGTTTAGGATTACTTGGTGGTGAAGATCCATGAGCTGGTCACTGCCAACAGTACCCACCAAATATCAGGAGGAGGACACAGCAGGACCCAAAGCTTCAATATGGAGCCTCCACCTCACTCAGGAATCCATGAGCAAAACAATGAGAAGATCCTGGAACTGACTAATACGATCATCCAGCTGCTGACTGGAGAGGTGAGGCTGCTGGGAATGGGACATTGTACGGTAACACCAAGGGCTGTGTCATTGTGTGTAATAGCAAACAAATATTCTATCCCTGGGATCCATAGAGCACTCAGAAGCCGGTTATGTATCAATACACTGTGTCATGTCAGCTGGTCATGCTGTTTACCAGTGCCACAGTTAGGCCTCCTGGGCAGAGAGTTCGCCATTCTGGACATCTATCATCTGGGACTGCTCCAACTGTCAGCAGCTGACAGAGCTCGGTG
This sequence comes from Leptobrachium leishanense, assembly GCA_009667805.1. Lineage (NCBI taxonomy): Eukaryota > Metazoa > Chordata > Amphibia > Anura > Megophryidae > Leptobrachium > Leptobrachium leishanense. The sequence goes on along the minus strand of CM019068.1, from coordinate 148,491,481 downwards.
TTCCGCCGTGGTTTCTAGTGACTCCTCGGTGCGTTACTGAATCTCTGGGTTCTTGACCCCTCAGTTTGACCTCTGGCTGAGTATTCTCGGTTCTGGTTTCTATTCTTGCCCCTGTTTGGCTGTTATACTGATTCCATGTACTGACCCTGGCTATTGTATTTGGACTCTGGTTGTGCTCTATTATCCCTGATTGGTTTATCTGTTATTCTGATTCCATGTACCGACCTCTGGCTTTGTATTTGTACTGTGCTCTTTCTCCTTTCCCTGTGGCTTCAGCATTTCTGTGTATTGTCCGTGGGTTTGTATCAATATTCTTTATTCAGTTTAGATCTGGCCATTCTAAGGACCGGCCTGTCAGATAAGGGGTTTCCTCGCTTAACTGGGTTTTGTCTGCATGCTGGGTTACTCGTTATTATTAACATACAGCATATGCTGAGCTGTGTGCAGAACATCTAACTGCAGGTTTATCATTGTTTGTCAGGTTCCTATACGATGTGAGGATGTCTCCGTCTATCTCTCCATGGAGGAGTGGGAATATTTAGAAGGACACAAGGATCTCTATGAGGACGTCACGAGGGAAAATCACCGGCCAGTTATGGCACTTGGTAAGAGAAGGTTTAATTCTCATAATCTTTGTGTCAAACACTAGAGAAATGTGTCCAAACAACAAACTGAAATGTTCGCTGTGCGTCTGATAGACTCGTTCCTGAATGAACTTCTCACGTGTTAATGTGGTTTTCCCTTTCAATAGATAAATCTGTATCTGGTGAATCGCACACTCCGGTTTCTTTATCTGATTCTGGAAATAAATCTATAACCAATAATGTGGAGCAGCATCTTAACAAGCAAACAAAAGGACGAGCTGAATCTGCAACGAATACTGACCAAGAATCCCTGGCTTCTGGAGAAGAACAAGTCCAAATAAAACCAATTATTCAACCATAAAATGTACAGAATATTCACCTAGTGATATTAAGCAGGAACCGGCCTCTTGGGAAGAAGAAAATCTCACAGACGTAAATTACAAAGGAAATTCAGCTTCTTCTGACATGGGGAAAGCTGCATATTCTAAGACTGACCTTGTGATGCCTGAAACAATTTGCAAAGAAGAAACATTTTCACCTTCTTTTTGTGGGGAGAATTCTGCACCTGAGTCAGTCTTTATCCACCAACATCTTGAACTCAAGAAACAACCATTCTCATGTTCTGAATGTGAGCAACAATTTACAAATGGAATTGTTCTAAAAAAGCATCAGAGGATTCATACAGGGAAAAAAACGTTTAAGTGCCGTGAATGTGGGAAATGTTTTACCAAGTCCTCATCACTTGCAAGACATAAAATAATTCACATAGAAGAAAAAACATTTAAATGTTCTGAATGTGGAAAAGGTTTTACCATGGCTTTATCTCTTGCAAGACATAAAATAATTCACACAGGAGAAAAACCTTTTAAATGCTCAGAATGTGGGAAATGTTTTAATCGGGCTTTCAATCTTGCAAAACATAAAATGATTCACACCGGAGAAAAAACATTTAAATGTTCTGAATGTGGGAAAGGTTTCAATAAGGAATCAACTCTCGCAACACATAAAATGATTCACACAGGAGAAAAACCATTTAAATGTTCTGAATGTGGGAAAGGTTTTAGCACGTTTTTTTCTCTTGGAAGACATAATCTTATTCACAAAGTAGAAACCCCTTTTAAATGCTCTGAATGTGGGAAGTGTTTTGCTGAGGCTTCTACTCTCACAACACATAAAATAATTCACACAGGAGAAAAACCATTTAAATGTTCTGAATGTGGGAAAGGTTTCAATAAGGAATCAACTCTCGCAACACATAAAATGATTCACACAGGAGAAAAACCATTTAAATGTTCTGAATGTGGGAAAGGTTTTAGCACGTTTTTTTCTCTTGGAAGACATAATCTTATTCACAAAGTAGAAACCCCTTTTAAATGCTCTGAATGTGGGAAGTGTTTTGCTGAGGCTTCTACTCTCACAACACATAAAATAATTCACACAGGAGAAAAAACATTTAAATGTTCAGAATGTGGGAAATGTTTCACAAAGGCCTCAATCCTCACAACACATAAAATGATTCATACAGGAGAAAAACCTTTTAAATGCTCAGAATGTGGGAAATGTTTCAATCGGGCTTTCAATCTTGCAAAACATAAAATGATTCACACAGGAGAAAAACCTTTTAAATGTTCTGAATGTGGAAAAGGTTTCAATAAGGAATCAACTCTCGCAACACATAATATGATTCACACAGGAGAAAAAACATTTAAATGTTCTGAATGTGGGAAAGGTTTAACCACGGCTTTATCTCTTGCAAGACATAAAATAATTCACACAGGAGAAAAACCTTTTCAATGCAGTGAATGTGGGAAATGTTTCAATCGGGCCTCAACTCTCACAACACATAAAATTATTCACACAGGAAAAAAACCATTTCAATGCTCAGGATGCGGGAAATGTTTCAATCGGGCCTCCAATCTTGCAAAACATAAAATGATTCACACAGCAGAAAGACCATTTAAATGCACAGAATGTGGGAAATGCTTCAATCGGGCCTCACATCTTGCAACACATACAAAGATTCACAAAAAAGCAAATCCGTAAAATGCACTCAAGACTCGTGTGAAACATTTAACTCATTATCTCTTATAACTAGGGATGCACCGATACCGATACTAGTATCTGTATCGGGGCCGATATTGCCGTTTGCACGAGTACTTGTCACTCGTGCAAACGGCCCGATACATCCCGCCGATACCGGAAGCCGGCGCTGGGCCGGCTTGCCGGTATCCGCGGGGCTGGGGAAGCTGGCCGCGTGCATGAAAAGCACGCGGCCAGCGTTCCCCTCCGGCGTGCCGCGATACTCACCCATCCTGAAGGTCCGGTCGCTGGGCAGTGATGCGTTCCCGCGGCCACTGGGCGCTCCTGTAACGCTACCCTCTCGGCTGGAGTACTGAGTGCGCAGCTGCGGCATAGCGGCTTGTGTGCGTTATTAGGAGTGGTCAGACACTGCTAATGTCCAGCCTACATAACGTCCAGACGCAAAAAGAGTTTTATTGCCGATCCGTACAAAATCACGCCCGAAAATGCGCGTCGTCTGACCGTTTTTGCGCATTCCGTGAAAAAATACGTCAATGCGTTCGGACGCACTTTTTCACGCTCGCGGGGAAAATGCTTTCGTCTGACCCTAGCCTTTGAAGTCAGGAAGGATGATTTCCGTACAGAACAAAGGACTCCACACTCACTAGAGCCAGTGAAAACATAAAAATGATAGATGGAAAACCCCTTGATCCTGACATAAGAATGTCTTTCCCCTACATGGTCCAAAAAAATGACTTACTTTATCAGGTGGTAAAGCAAGGTGAGGATGTGCTGGAACAATTAGTAGTCCCAAAACCATATCGCAGGAAGGTATTGGATCTTGCTCATGGTCATATAATGGGTGGACACCTGGGTATAGAGAAAACCAAGAGAGTAAGCCAGAGGTTCTTTTGGTCAGGTTTACATGCAGATGTAAAGGAATACTGTGAGTCATGCCCAGAGTGTTAGTATTCGGCACCCTCACCCCATTTTTGTGGTCCGCTGGTACCTTTGCCAATTATTGAGGTACCCTTTGAGAGAATTGGCATGGATCTGGTGGGTCCAGTGGTTAAGTCTGCCCAGAGGCACCAGTATATACTAGTAATACTGGATTATGCTACGCGGTATTCTGAAGCCATTCCCTTACGTAATACCTCAGCTAAAACTATTGCCAAGGAGCTTGTTCAGATATTTAGTCGCGTGGGTATTGCAAAGGAAATCTTAACAGATCAGAGCATGCCTTTTATGTCTAGAGTAACTCGGGAGTTGTGTAGGCTGTTCAAAATCTCACACTTGCGCATGTCTGTCTACCACCCCCAAACTGATGGACTAGTGGAGAGATTTAATAAGACGCTTAAGAGCATGTTAAAATAGGTAGTTGATAAAGATGGGAAGAATTGGGATTTCTTATTGCCGTATCTCATGTTTTCAATTTGGGAGGTACCTCAGGCATCCACAGGATACTCCCCTTTTGAACTCTTGTATGGCAGGCATCCCCGAGGCCTTCTAGATATTGCCAAAGAAACATGGGAGGGTGAGACAACCCCCTATAGGAGTGTCATCGAGCATATCTCAATGATGCAGGACAGGATTGCGGCTGTCATGCCCTTGGTGCGGGAACATATGGAGCAAGCCCAGGAAGGACAGAGGAGGGTTTATAATCAGGGCGCCAAAGTACGTAGCTTTAACCCTGGGGATAGAGTCCTAGTGCTAGTCCCCACCGTTGAGAGTAAATTCCTGGCAAAGTGGCAAGGACCCTATGAGATAATTGAAAAAATAAGCGAGGTAAACTATAAAGTTCACCAACCAGGGAGAAGGAAACCCGAGCACATTTACCACATTAACCTCTTAAAGTCATGGAGGGACAGAGAAGCCCTGATGATTATCCCAACCCCTCCAAACGACACAAGCCCCGCCACACCTGAGGTCCCAATAGCTGAATTATTATCAGTGGGTCAACATACTGAGGCCCTGGACATCAAATGGGCCCTGGACGCCCTCAAGTATTACCTGTTGGGTAGACCGTTTAGACTAGTCACTGACCATAGCCCTCTCAGGTGGATGTGTGAAAATAAGGAAAGGAACAGTCGAGTTACGAGGTGGTTCTTGGCTTTACAAGCTTTTAAGATTACAGTGGAGCACAGAGCAGGGAAGCTCCAAACCAATGCAGATGCCCTCTCGCTGTCCACTGCCTCTCCGTTGCAGTTGCTCAACCGCGGGGGCTTGAGCAGAGGGGGGGATATGTGACATAAGGAAAGGGAAGGTCATTGAGGGGCGATACATTTCCCCTCATTTTATGTCCTATATGCAGAAGTAGTTGAATCCAGACCAGGTTTTCAGGCTGCATGTGATGTCTGCATATCCGGGTTTTGTGTCTCTCCCCTGGATTGCTAATTTCTTAAAAGAGGGGAGGCTGAACCAGGAAGGTGCTCTGGCCTGGGACTCAGAAAGCCTTCTGAGGGAGCTTACAAGGTGAAAGCTGTGTGAAAAGGGTGCTTAAACTATTTTTGTTCATTTGAGGTGGCTGAGGTTAGCTCACCATTTGTTAGAGAGGGAATCTAACTGTTTAGTAAGAGCCTGAGCGGCAAGGGTTTATTTTCAGTTTTCATTTCTATTTTTTTTTTTGCAACCATTTAATAAATACTGTCTGCTGGACAGATTTGAAAGAACTTTTACTGCCTGGACTACCTTTTTCCCAGCAAAGGTAACCTCCATTTGAGCTATACCCCCACAGGGGTTAAACTACAGCTATTCTTTATCATTCCAGCATTGTTTGAAACAAGAGCAGGTATACTTTGTTGATATCAGTGTCCCTCCGATTGTGGTAGTGGAGTAATATTCCCATTTGTGATGAAGTCTGACAGCTAAGTTTAGCTGCACAGGTCTCAAGAAATGGCCATGTTTCTTACTGCTATCCTTTGCCTTTTATTTATAAAATATGCATTTCTCAGTCCTTCACAAGTTTCTCATGCAAAATGAACACGTCTTTCCAACAGAAATCTGATAAACCCAGTTACATAATTAACAGATCACATTATCCATGTAAATTGATAAAAAGAGATAAATTACCGTGTGCGGGTCCCCGATGACGAGAAGTTTCCACCCAATTTATTATGAAAAAGGGTCAAAAGACAATGATATATAGCATTAAAAGAGGGGGGGGGAATGGGAGAGACATTTAATGGCTTTTTTGGCTACTGCCACCAGTATTCCAAGGAGTGTTTTGGAATGTTTGATATACATGAAAGAGGAGGGTGTTAGGGCAATCTGTAAAATTTTTCCTTTCTTGGGTATTTCGCATTCTCAGACCCAAAACCTGAGAACCAAATTCCAAGACTTTCTTCTATAAAAAGCCTGAACCCCTTGACATGATCATAAACATTGAAATAGATCAGCTTGAGGAGATTTACATTTGGGTCATTGCAGTGTAGTTAACTGAAAAAGAAGCCATTTTCGTCAAGAGAATTGTAAGCCCCATGCACAAGTTTTCATAAATCCAAAAAAAATTGGCTGTCCGAATTAACGATATCGACCGAAAATACGAATCGCGGTAGCATAACGAAAGAATCTAAATGTAATATTGGAACGAAAATTATATGAAACGAAAACCAATGGAATGAAAATTACCCAAAATGAAAAATATTGAATGAAATGATTTGAAACTAATAAAAACTGAGATCTTTTTTTACATTGAAAAATGTAGAATTTACCTGATTAAACCTGTCGCACGAACCACCAAAATTCAGGGTTAGAAATTCTAATTTCTGTGTTTCAGCACCATTAATAGAATAGTTTTTTTAGCCCCGTGGGGCTGCTGTCCTTGGTTCTGAATCCGCACCATGGATAGCTCCGGAGCCCCGAAACCCCAAAAAATGTCAAAAAATAAATAAATAGACTTTTTGCTGCAAGTGAAAAGAATAACTAGTTGAATAAATATTTCATAAAAACGGGGAATATTTTTTACATTGAAACCTGTGGGATTACTATCCATGGTGCTGATTCAGAACCAAGGACAGCAGCTCCGGAGCCTCGCTTCACGTTTAAAAGCTGTTATAACTGTAAAAGGATGTTGTACTAAGTACTAAGATTGAATGTCACTTGGGGGTTGAATAAAACTGATAATGATGTGAGCACAGAAAAGATATTTGTGGTTATTTCATTATAAATGTTATGTTATATTTGTCTGACCTACACGTGCCTCTTTGATTTAATTGTAAGCAAGATGACTGAATGATCAAAATCAATGTCAAACTGGCCAAAACACTCAATTTCAGTGGGGGTTGAATAATTTTGAACACAACTGTATAAATACCGAATAAGTCTCAATAAAATATTGCTGCTTTAGTTGTTTCAACGTGATCTTCTTATTTCCTCAGCATAAGTTTATCAGATCAATATTCCATTTGCAGGGTACCTTCGCACGCCATAAATCACTTCCACACTCTTCATACGTTATTCAATCTTCCCGGGTTCCTCCTCCCTTGGATACAGATATACACAGGATTATCCACCAGAGTGTATATATTAACCTCCCTGGTGGTATTCCCGAGTGTGACTCAGTTAAATTTCACTACCGTGAACGGCAACCCCAAGCCACACTCGGGCTGGATGCATACTCACCTCCTCCTGGCTCCCTCGCTGTCCCCCGCAGTGTGATCGCGGTGAGCTGCTTCCTGGAAGGCTCCCTGCGAGTCACACGGTGCAGGGTGGGCGGGACCAGCAGCAAATTTATAAACAATTCATAAAACACTGTAATCCAAAGTGCAATGTTTATGAACGGCCATTAGGTGGCAGTACAGGATACGAAATAGACCATACATCCTCTTACCCTTGTTTTCAGACAGATTTCAGTGTTTTTTGTTGTATTTTATTGAATACTAGCTTTTGCCCACGGCTTCGCTCGCTTGGATTCTAGGATTTGTTAAAATTGTTTTTTTAAAGAGACTTGAGGTTTTTTTGGTAGAACCCCCCCCCCCACTTGGGATTTTTGGAAAATTGTAAAACACGTGTTTTTTTTATTTTTCAAGAATGTAAGTGCCAAATTTCATACCTGTAACATCTTTGGTTTTAGAAATATAGGTATACTGATAAAAGTATTCACATCCCTTTCCCCCACCCCCCTTAACTGAATTTTCGGAAAATGGTAAAACATGTTTTTTTTTTGCATGAAGATTGTAAATATCGAATTTCACACCTGTAACATCATTGTTTTTTGAAATATAGGTATAGTGATAAAGGTATTCATCCCCCTTTTTGCCCCCCACTGGATTTTTGGAAAATGGTAAAATACGTGGTGTTTTATTTTCAAGACGAATCTATATACCAATTTTCACATCTGTACCATCTTCTGTTTTTGAGATATAGGTATCCTGTTGAAAAGTATTCACCCCCTTTTTTCACCCACCATGTGGGATTCTTGGAAAATGGTAAAACATGTGTTTTTTTTATTTTTCAAGAAGATTGTAAGTGCCAGATTTCACACCTCTAACATCTTTGGTTTTTGAAATATAGGTATACCGATAAAAGTATTCACCCCCCTTTTTCCCCCTCCCACTGGATTTTTGGAAAATGGTAAAATAGGTGTTTTTTTTGTTTCTCAAGATGAATCTAAATACCAATTTTCACATCTGTAACATCTTCTGTTTTTGAGATGTAGGTATCCTGTTTAAAAGTATTCACCCCCCTTTTTTTATCCCCCCCACTTGGATTTTTGGAAAATGGTAAAACACCTGTTTCTTTATTTTCAAAAGATTGTAATTACCAAACTTCACACCTGTAACATCTTGGTTTTTGAAATATAGATCTACTGATAAAAGTATTCAGACCCCTTTCCCTCGACCCCCCCCCCTTATTTGAATTTGTGGAAAATGGCAAAACACATGTTTGTTTGTTTTTTCACGATTGTAAATACCAAATTTCACACCTGTAATATCTTTGTTTTTTGAAATATAGGTATACTGATAAAAGTATTCAACCCCCCCTTTTTGCCCCATCCCACTGAATTTTTAGAAAATGGTAAATATGTGTTTTTTTGTTTCTCAAGATGAATCTAAATACCAATTTTCACGTATGTAACATCTTCTGTTTTTAAGATATAGGTATCCTGTTTAAAAGTATTCAGCCCCCCTTTTTTTCAACCCCCCTTGGGATTTTTGGAAAATGGCAAAACACCTATTTTTATTTTTCAAGAAGATTGTAAATACCAAATTTCACGTCTGTAATATCTTTGGTTTTTGAAATATAGGTATAATGATAAAAAATATTCAGACCCCCCCCCCCCACCAATTGGATTTGTGGAAAATGGCAAAAAACAGGTTTGGTTTTATTCACGAAGATTGTAAATACCAAATTTCACATACGTAACATCTTCGGTTTTTGAAATATAGGTATACTGATAAAGGTATTCAACTCCCGTTTTTGCCCCCCCAAGGAATTTTCAGAACATGGTAAAAAACATTTCGCCCCCGCCACAAGGAATTTTCAGAACATGGTAAAATACGTGTTGTTTTATTTTTCATCAAGACGAATCTAAATACCAATTTTCAGGACTGTAACATCGTCTATTTTGGAGATACAGGTATCCTGTTTAAAATATTCAACCCCCTTTTCTCGCCCCCCACTTGGATTTTTGAAAAACGGTAAAATGTGTTTTTTTATTTTTCAAGACTAATCTAAATACCGATTTTCACACCTGTAGCATCTTCCGTTTTTGAGCTATAGGTATCCTGTTTAAAATATTCAACCCCCTTTTTCACCCCCTTATGGGTGGATTTTCCAAAAATCCTTCCTTAGTGGGCGCCTAAATCATAAAAACAGTGCACCTTCAAAATTTCACATTCCTATGTTAAACGGTTTCAGCTGGGCGTTGATGAGTCAGTCAGGACTTTCGCGTTTATATATAGATCATTTATTTGCATTATTTTGGATAATTATTTTTGGGATAATAAATTATTATGTTGTGTTTCAAACTTTATCGGACTCAGTGTATTTACTATTTATTTATTTATTTATTTATAAAGGATTTTACCAGTAAGAACTCTTGATTGCACGGATTTCATTGCGTGATTCCTAATTATTACAGGCTAACTATGTACAAAAACATGTTTCCTTTAAAAAAAAAATTTAGATGCTTTTAGACACGAAATTTTGAAAAAATTAGACCGCCAGGGAGGTTAATCAAGCGTACTTACACTTAGGTGTCCTGATGCCAGCAAAAACCCAGAAGTCTGTTCCTTCAACGGAATTCCAGTGAGTACGGAGGATTATAAAATACAGATTTATTGCGATTTTAAAATCAATAAGAACAATTCAAATGATACAACGCGTTTCACCTCTTCGGCTTCATCAGAAGTTGGTTTCTGATTCAGATAAATGGTTCATCTAAGTAATTGTTGTTTATAAAGGGTTAAAGGCCATTGTGCCACCAATTTCAACATGGATTTATATAGAGTTGGATGCCCTCTATTAAAAACCGTCGTCATTAGCCTGGCCCAACGGATAGATTGGCACAGAAACAATGCCAACTACGCCGCGGGCACTGATTTTCATCATTTTGAATAAGTTACTGGTGTCCTCATGTTAGCGCAAACTCGTGAATAGGGCTCATAGTATCTGCAGGGAGAGAAAAAAACAGAAAATGAGCTGGGATTTAACCCTGTCACTACTGGAAGAGAAGCAGTGCGCAGCTCGGAGGTATTTTGCAGAATAAAGGGTTAATGAACAGCCTGATACTGCTGTGTTTTTCTCCCTCTCCTTCAATGCTGGATCCAGGCAGCTGACAGCTCAGCTTCTGCCATTCCCCTCCCCCAGCAGAGGACCATGTGACCCCTGCAGACACATGAGCTGTGATGTCATCCGTCTGCGTCCATTCCTCCCTTGTGTTGTAGGAAATTATGTGTGTGAGAAGTTGAGGCTGTGCAGGGAATGTCCGGCCCTGTCCCCTTACTACAGGCTCCATGAAGCTGCTCACACCCCCATGTGACTGGAGAGGACACACACAGGAGTAGTAGAGACAGAGCTGGTGTCCTGGGAGAGGAGGCTCAGGTATGTGTGGGTGCCATGTTCCACATGCTATTTATTGCATGGAAAGCTGTCTCTTGTCATTGTGGGACAGTCATGGCGCAGCCCTCATAGCCGCGTAGCTCCATTACAGCACCGTGTGAGTCGCCGCGCAGGGAGGAGCTCTGGTGTCACTTTAAACATGGGGACATTTCACCTGGCTGAGGATTATGGGAGTCACAATGCACGGCTCCTCGCAGACAGGTCCCCACTAACCCTATCCAATTCCCAAACTCCCCTGGCCTCTATAAAGCGGCGCTGTAATGACTCTGTATGAACGCTGCGTCCTCCCGGCCTCTATAAAGCAGCGCTGTAATGACTCTGTATGAACGCCGTGTCCTCTCGGCCTCTATAAAGCGGTGCTGTAATGACTCTGTATGAACGCTGCATCCTCCGGCCTCTATAAAGCAGCACTGTAATGACTCTGTATGAACGCTGCATCCTCCGGCCTCTATAAAGCAGCGCTGTAATGACTCTGTATGAACGCTGCATCCTCCGGCCTCTATAAAGCGGCGCTGTAATGACTCTGTATGAACGCTGCATCCTCCGGCCTCTATAAAGCAGCGCTGTAATGACTCTGTATGAACGCCGCATCCTCCCGGCCTGTATAAAGCGGCGCTGTAATGACTTTGTATGAACGCCGCGTCCTCCCGCCTCTATAAAGCAGCGCTGTAATGACTCTGTATGAACGCCGCGTCTTCCGGCTTTTATAAAGCAGTGCTGTAATGACTCTATGAACGCCGCGTCCTCCCGGCCTCTATAAAGCAGCACTGTAATGACTCTGTATGAACGCCGTGTCCTCCGGCCTCTATAAAGCGGCGCTGTAATGACTGTATTAACACCGCGTCCTCCCGGCCTCTATAAAGCGGCGCTGTAATGACTCTGTATGAACGCCGCGTCCTCCCGGCCTCTATAAAGCAGCGCTGTAATGACTGTATGAACGCCGCGTCCTCCCGGCCTCTATAAAGCGGCGCTGTAATGACTCTGTATGAACGCCGCGTCCTCCCGGCCTCTATAAAGCAGCGCTGTAATGACTCTGTATGAACGCCGCGTCCTCCCGGCCTCTATAAAGCAGCGCTGTAATGACTCTGTATGAACGCCGCGTCCTCCCGGCCTCTATAAAGCAGCGCTGTAATGACTCTGTATGAACGCCGTGTCCTCCCGACCTCTATAAAGCAGCACTGTAATGACTCTGTATGAACGCCGCGTCCATACGGCCTCTATAAAGCAGCGCTGTAATGACTCTGTATGAACGTACAAGGCATTCAGTACTGGCCACCCTTTCTGGGTGATAGTAGTCTGATTTGCATATGGACCAGTCATCCCTGTAATGCCACAATCGAGCTAAAACCTTGTGAGACCTGAGCGATCTCCATCGTAGAGTAGGCCACTAGTGCCATTGTTAATCCTCAGGACCCTCACAAACCTCTTTTTTTTTCTCCTTTTCTCCACCCTAAGGCTGGGGTCAGACTAACACATTTTTAACGTGCGTTTAGGCGCACTTAATCACGGCCGCAGTAGCAGCAAATGACGGCCAATATACGAAGTACGGCCGCAGGACGTCATATTATTCCCCAACCCTCTTGTATGTCCATCACCCCATGCCTTTAAGGTTACAGGATGTTTATGTGTACGTTTTGGTATAAGTATTGCTAATAGCGTTATTGTCGGTGTTTATGTTACTGTTATTGTTGCTAATATTACGTTTTTGAGTGTCACTGCTGCCCTTTCAAAACCCCCCTCTGTATAGAATGTTTTACAGCTTCTGAAGGTTTGAGCGGTCATAGTTTGCCAAGCACTGCCGCTCTACCAGACTGTTCTGTGTGTGTTTGCTATGTGTTATCTAATTTAGTTAAAGCAACAAACTGTCTGACTGAGATTACATGGCTGTGACAGAACACCCTGTCACTGTGCTACTTGGAGGGGGCTGTGCGTTTGCCTCCTGCCTACAGACTACAGCCCAGCAGTTAAACAGGAGATTTTGGGTCTGTTTGCCATCTTCCACAACCATCAGACGCCCTGCACACAGCGAGAAGTATATCCGCGGTTGCTGATTCCTCTGAACGCAGCTTTTCTAGTCGTGCATCTGGAACTATTATGAGTTACTTTTTCATACTAGCCCAGTAGGGTTAAATGTACAATTTCCTCCCAGAAAGTGACTGTTTCTCCCTGGAAAATATATATAACATGCGTCATTTGGACTTGGGAAGCATGGACATGGAGATGTGTTTGTATTTAGGGTGCCGGCCTCTCTTTTGTGCAGGATGTTTGTGTAATCTGTGATTATGCAAGAATGCTATTGTCTATCTGCTCTTTGTTGAGGATTAACCTGCCAGCCTATTCTTTGTCTCAAGAATGTCCTTATCTGTTTATATTTGAATAGTTTGTAAATCTGCTGTCTGTAATCTGTTTGTCAAACACAATCTCAGATTGTCTGGAGTCATTCGAAATGTTAGGTAATGTTTAATTAAACGGTCTACCTAATGTAATTATGTTTCACATTCCAAGGAGTAAATGTTTGTCCAAGTATCTGTTTCAATCTGATTAGGTCCCCCAACAGTTTCCAGGGGGGTTTTATGTATATGTAAATGACCCATGTGTGACCGTATAAATGTATGTATGTGTCCCTGATCAAACCAGTTCTATTTTGACCCTACTAGTAGACTACAAGTAGTAGTCACGACTCATGGTTTGAGTAGCAGCTGTATTCTGCTTGCTGTGCCGAGGAATGGCTCTCTACGTGTACCTGTCTGTTTTTTTTTTTGTTTATATTCAAATTTTTTTATTTTGAAATATGTCATCATACAAGTAAAACGTAAAGTGAGGGCCTCGCAGGGCCGCAAATAGTCGTCTGCAATAACTCAGTGTAAAGAAAAGAAAGAAAAACGGCATAGCATAAGAAAAGGTGATCAGGAATCATATGCATCGAAACTACAAGGCGTATAGATAGCAATATAAACAGCGACAGTCATCAAATATAATTATAAAAAGGAGAGAAAAAAAAGGGGGGGTGAGGGAAAGATGGCAAAGGCCATATCAGTGCCGCCTCTGGCACATTCCCAACCGGTTAAAAACCTAAAAACCGTGGGAAAAGGCCATGGGGGTTAATGGCACCAGGCCTGGGCACCCGGGGAAAAGCTGGGTTCCAGCCTATGACTCTTCCCCTAGGACAACCCAGTGAAGCCAAAACAAAATGTGTGGGGGGGGGGGGATCACAAAAGGGAGAGAAAAAAAAGGAAGATTCAACTGCATGTGGCCAAAAAAGTCTCAGAAACCTCAAAATAAAACATAGCAATAACTCAGCAATGAGGTCGGGAGAGGGGAAAAGGGTACTCAAAGCAGAGATACTCATCAATGGGGAAGGGAGAGGGGAAACTCCACGAGGGAGGCCGCTGCAGCAGGAAAGTGCCCAAGTCAGGGCAGGAAAAACAGTCAGTCCTCTTCAGCCCGCGTCTAGGAAAAGGGCCGGGAGTACACCCTCATCAAGCCATGGCACCTTCCATAGACCACAACGGGTACCGATCCCCCGGGCCACTCCACTCATAGCGGTGATCATATCGCAGGGCCAGGTAGGAGACATCCTCCCGCCCGCCCGCAAACAGCCTCTCAATTTGCGGTGCCTTCTGCAGCTCCACTTTCCTGAGGAGGTACGCGGTGAGCTGGATCTCTTCAGGTTGTAGCAGCGGTTCCCTGCCGTGCAGCTCCGGTGCACATTCTGAAAGCTGAAGGGTGAACAGTGGCCCGATCTCTGAGTCACCAGTCCTGCACATCATTCCCTCAACAACAACCACAGCAGCAAAGGGTACCTCAGCCCCTGCAGGCACATCCCAGGTGCGTAGGCCGCAAACATCAGGCAGTCTCGGCTCCTTAGGATCCATCGACCACGGTACCACATCTAGTTGCCGAACATCCGACCTCGGGGCTGCTGTCCCCCGGCAGGACCGCAACGCCGCCATCATCCGCCACCAGACCCCCTTATTAAGCGGATCATCCTCAGGTTCCCCCGTTAAAATTTGCAGGCAAGCCTCCAGGCCCAGATCCATGACTCCTCCGACTCCAGCTTGCAGGGGGAGTCCGTCCTCCCACCATCCTGGGGGGCCATCCGTCGCCCCCTGATGATAGTCCTCCAAATTGACCGGGAGACGTGGGCCCACCATCTCCACAGTCCGCCGCTGTAGCTCAGTCTGGGGCATAACGGTCAGACCCGCAGGGCCGGTACTCATACGAAGGTTGGAAATGGGCCGCAAGATGGCCGCCGGCTTCTCTCTGCAGCACGAGGTGGCGACTTCAGATCGGTCTCAGGTCCGGAGGGGGGGCTGAACGGGCTCCGGATGGCTCAGTACCGGTAGCCAGCAGCACAGATACCCCTTAATGTATAGTTTCCGCAGGATAAGTCAGCTGGGGGTCCTTAAGTGGAGGAGACGTGCGGAGCTCCTTCAAAGCACGTCCTCTCTCGCTTGCCGCCGGCCACGCCCCCCTCATGTACCTGCTGCGGCTAACGACTGGAGAAAGACATTGGAAACACAAGGAAAACCCGGGTGTCCAGCAAGGAAGCGGCATTGACAGATGTGACCCTATCAGGGTGCAGAGATCGATTACAATGGCACTCTATTGTTTCATGTTTAAATTAATATGTTTAAACAGTTATGACTAGGGACTGGCTCACTCGAGGAGGAGAGAAGGCACCAGGATGTGATATTCCATTGGTCTCCAGCTCTCTCCTTGCACTGTATATATTTGCGTCATAGGTTTCATTAAAGTCTGCCTGGTTTTACCCCAGCAACTACTCCTACCTCTTTTCTGGGGATTGCTATAACCACTTTGATACCATCCTTAAGCTTCAGCTAAGTTTTGAAGAAGACCTGAAAGATTTCTAGTGGAAGAATGGATGTCCTGCAAGGGGAGTGCTGAGACCTGTTACAGTAGAGTTCTGTCCTCTGATGCCTCCAACACTGGAGTGATGAAAGCCGGGTAGCTGGGCCACCAAAGAGATGGCTTCCCCATTGGTATTCCAGGTTTTAACTGTATCGACAGAAAATAGGCTGAAATGACCATTATCTGGCAAACCTCTCTTTTTAAGGGTGCCTCCTCAGCCCTCAATCTTCTGGTTCAGCTGCTATGGATCATTAATGTGACCTCCTGGCAGTATTGACTTCAAGATTGACTACTGGTAGTCCCACGCTGTATGCATCACGTGGACTTGTCTGCCCAGCATTTTAAAATGGTGCTTTCCCTTTCAAGGAGCGGGCTGGAGTGGGGTTGAGCCAGATATCTGGTGGTCGTGCACATCCTTAAGGAAGCTTAACTGGTAGCTCATAGTCTGTGAACCCGGATAGTTTCTTACCCGGATAGTAAGAAAGCTAGAAATCCACAGCCCGAGGCAGCGGACATTCTGCCTGTAGTAGACAGACATCAGGCGAGTTCAAGACTCACACAGCCATCTTTCTTGGCTTCCAGACATGCCACACCCACAATATTTTTTTTAACAATTGTTTTAGTTTGTTTAAAACCCTCACCTTCTGTCCAGCGACACTGGGCTCCCCTCCTCTTCCTCTCCATTACTTCTGATGGACGTCCCTGGGGTACTTATGGAAGTTGCTTACGTACGATAGACAAATTGCGTATCTATCGCTTGCGCAGCGCTGCACACGCACCACCATCCGCGGCTGCTGTATCCATGAATGAATATTCAAAATACTATCTGTCACGTGACAACTGTGTAGGCCACAGGAAGTCCTCCACTTCACACAGTTAAACCAGCCAAATGGGACTGGAGGAGCAGGAGAAGGGGCACTCCATGCAGCGTGACTACTGTAATAAGCTAAAGCGATCAGGGTGCACAGATTGTCCCTTAGATTGGAAGGAGTGTGTCGATGCTGCTCTGGGCTTCATTTCTGCTTCACACAACACCGGGCGACCTCTAACATGCATAATATTTATCTCCAGTTTCGGGAATACTGCGCTTCCTCTAATCGTTCCTTTCCAGAAGAACTGGGTGTCCGGGTAACTGTGATAATGAATAAAGACAAAGCCAGGGATCTGCTGACCCAGAAGATCCTGGATCTAACTCTGGAGATCATCTTTCTGCTGACTGGAGAGGTAAGAGATTCTATGAAATTCACATAATACTGATGATATTTAATATGACAATGGAGTTGTCTTGGTTGTGTCATGCTGGCAGCCACCATGGCTCTGCTTGGCTTGTGACCACTTCCACAGACTTCTCTTCCCTTCAAGGATTTGGTAGAGGGTCAGGAATGCCATCTTAAATAGAGGCCCCCCAACCTCCTGCACCTGGTTCTCCTCTTTGGAGACTGTTCATTGACATACTCACTCACAACATTAATAAACACAACCAGAATGACTGTACTCACCTCACATGTGGTTTTTTTAAGGGGACTTCTCAGTGGCCGGTTGGCAAATAAAATTCAGAGCACGTCATTACAATACAGGCAAAAGATAATAAAAACTCCTAACTAGGTAAAACAAATGATGGAGATTTAGTTACAAGTTGTGATCACATATTGCATAAGCCTGTCACAACGCCAATGTACCTCATCATCAGCAGGTCCTACTCTATGCCAACCTAATGTCTGCTCTACTGCGATATACCTACATAGTTGGAACATCCATGCCTCTTCTCTTCTATGTGACCAGAGAAGATAGCTTCACTCCCCATGATTAAGCCTTTGACGCCCATAACCCTGATTCTGGTTTGCTGACTGTCTTTCTTTGCGCCACCTTTGGTAGGTACTGACCATTGAAAACCAGGAACACCCCAGAAGACTTGTCGTTTTGGAGATGCTCTGACCTGGTCACCTAGCCATCACTATTTGTCCCTTTGTCAAGGACATTCAGATCTTTTCATTTTTCCTGCTTCCAACACATGGAATTCAAGAACTGGCTGTTCACTTGCTGCTTAATATATCGCACCACTTGACAGGCGCCATTGTTATAATGCGGTGTCTGATCAGGGTATTCTGTTACATTACTCTTGTGATATTGAGTTGAACCTGCGAAACACTTCCCTTATTTTACTCTGCTGTTCACTGTGTGAAGCAAAATCTTATAAGCTTCTCCCCGCATCACCTCTTCCATGATAGACTGCAAGATTTCTCACGTGCAGCCCCCATTCTCTGGAACGCTGTCCCTCAGACGGTCAGAATTTCCCCTTAAGACATTCCTATTTAGGGAAGCCTACCACCTGACTCAACCAGCCCATGGCTCTCACCGTGCAGCCCATGGCTCTCACCGTGCAGCCCATGGCTCTCACCGTGCAGCCCATGGCTCTCACCGTGCAGCCCATGGCTCTCACCGTGCAGCCCATGGCTCTCACCGTGCAGCCCATGGCTCTCACCGTGCAGCCCATGGCTCTCACCGTGCAGCCCATGGCTCTCACCGTGCAGCCCATCGCTCTCACGTGCAGTCTTCTCCTCCTGTTTCCACCCCAACCCTTCTAGATTGTGAGTTCCCACGGGAATACGGCCCTCGTTTCCTCCTGTACCGGTTCATCAAATGTTGTTCAATGTATTGTAATCCTGTCTGTATCCAGCCCATTGTACAGCGCTGCGGAATATGCTGGCGCTTTATAAATAAAGAATAATAAAATAATAATAATTATAAAGAATATATTAAACAACCCTGGAGCTCTTTGATACTGAGACCTTTCAAAGGGCAGATCAGTAGTAGCTTCTTCTTAAAGTACTGCTATCATGGATAAAACTTTGACAGGGCATCCCTTATCTACAGATCAGTGTATTTTTGCTTCCCTATATAATTGAAAGACGGAAAATATTTGGTTTAAAGATCCCAGACTTGCGGCATGCCACGGGGGGAGGGGTTGCTGCAGGCATAAGAACCATCCTACAGGACAGCCTTCCGCTTAGTGTACTGCTCTCCTCTGGCTGTCAGTCATGAGCTGAGTGACAGCCAGTGTAGGAAACAGGAGGAGTTTTGGGTCGGCCTGTAGGATGGCTCTCTTGTTGGCAGTGGCCCCATCCCAAAAGCAAGGTGCTTTTACTCGTAAAATGCAAACCTCTCTATATTGCTGTCACTTTCATTGTTTAGGATCACTTGGTGGTGAAGATCCATGAGATGGTCACTGACAACAGTACCCGCCAAATATTAGAAGGAGGATACCGCAGGAGCCAAAGCTTCAATACGGAGCCTCCACCTCACTCAGAAATCCATGAGCAAACCAATGAGAAGATCCTGGAACTGACCAATAAGATCAACCAGCTGCTGACTGGAGAGGTGAGGCTGCTGGGAATGGGACATTATATAGTGTGATCCTGCACGGTCCTCTAGGGCAAATATGCACAGTCTCTCTCCACGGTTCAAACGTTTATTTTTGCAGCAGTCAGACATTAACAAAATATAAGTGAAAACCAAAACCTAGCTCGTCTGAGCTCTTACTAACCTTTACACATCCCTTACTATCTTGGGAAAATTCTAACAAAAGAATGTAAACCCTTGCCAACCTTATCACAGGTACTGCAAGCCTCAGAGCTCCACCGTTGTGTGTGTGTGTGTGTCTTCCCCCTCTCTGCTTCCTTACACCCAGGAAACCTTTAATGACCTGTCAATTAACAGGTGGGGAAAACCTTGTAGCAAGCAATTAAAAAATACATGTTGCCCTCCTGAGTTTAAACAACCCAATCCTCTTCTACAAACATAGGGGGAAGATACCTTCCATCATAAAATCATTCCCCTCATTTTATCACAACAGTAACACCAAGGGATATGTCATTGTGTGTAACAGCAAAACGGATTTCCTGCACTAATTTTGCAGAGGGAACTGCGTTCCCTTTGCTCCCATACACTAAGGGCCCTATTACAATCTTTGCGCCAACGTTTGCGCCGCCGCAAAAACGCATTAATGCGAGGGGTAAAACCCTTTGCGCTGAACGTCGTATTACAATGTCAGCGCAACAAACAAGCGTATACCTAACAATTGTAACCAAAAGGCCGCTCTACTGAGCAGCTCCAAGCCCCTCCAGCTGCTTTTCAGCAAGGAGAGACAAAGATGGTGGGTTTTATTTATACACGCACCAAGCACTTCCCATTTGGGATCAAAAACAAAAACATGGAAAGAGGAACAGCTGCAAAATGACGGACTGGTGTTACAAGCATGATATACATAAATACAGAAAAAATGGCGTCGCGCCCATACTCACTTATTTTTGGAGCGGCGGCAACTGCCAGGAGTAACAGCCCAGTAAATGTATAAAACATAACAAGGAAGGAGAGTGTCATCTGCGCTCATGTGTTCCATGTACAACAAAAATGAGGTTTTGTTTGTTTCAATGGCCATTGCAACGTAAGCCCACTCGCCACTTCAAGGCACCTCTTTAGAGTGGGTACCTAACAATTGTAACCAAAAGGCCGCTCTACTGAGCAGCTCCAAGCCCCTCCAGCTGCTTTTCAGCAAGGAGAGACAAAGATGGTGGGTTTTATTTATACACGCACCAAGCACTTCCTCCTTGTTATGTTTTATACATTTACTGGGCTGTTACTCCTGGCAGTTGCCGCCGCTCCAAAAATAAGTGAGTATGGGCGCGACGCCATTTTTTCTGTATTTATGTATATCATGCTTGTAACACCAGTCCGTCGTTTTGCAGCTGTTCCTCTTTCCATGTTTTTGTTTTTGATCCCAAATGGGAAGTGCTTGGTGCGTGTATAAATAAAACCCACCATCTTTGTCTCTCCTTGCTGAAAAGCAGCTGGAGGGGCTTGGAGCTGCTCAGTAGAGCGGCCTTTTGGTTACAATTGTTAGGTACCCACTCTAAAGAGGTGCCTTGAAGTGGCGAGTGGGCTTACGTTGCAATGGCCATTGAAACAAACAAAACCTCATTTTTGTTGTACATGGAACACATAGGAATGAGCGCAGATGACACTCTCCTTCCTTGTTATGTTTTATACATTTACTGGGCTGTTACTCCTGGCAGTTGCCGCCGCTCCAAAAATAAGTGAGTATGGGCGCGACGCCATTTTTTCTGTATTTATGTAAAACAAGCGTATACGTCTACTGCGGATGAACCTGTTCGTATGCTGCACGGGCTTACTGTACGTTGTGCGTCCTATACTTAACATTGTGAGCGCAAATGCGTTTGTGCGCTGGTACGTGGATGGTATTACAATCTATGTGCAGTTTAAACGCACAGCCTTTGCGCAAATAATTTTAGCAGCTCCTAAAAGCTGGTGTTAATGGCAAATTCTATCAACCTGGCCGAACCCAAATACACCAGCCCAAAAAAAACCGCAGCAAAGTATAGTTACACATTCTACACATACCCAAACAATAAAATGGAGAAGTTGTGTGTGCATTTATTATTGCTGCAGCGTATAGGCTCAGATTGACTTTGACCGGCGCAAAAATTTAACGTGACACAATTGTGGTTCTTAATTCTGATTGGCTGAATCGCGTGAAAAAAACAGTCCGTACACTGATTTCTGCACGCAACGTTACTGCGCGCGCATTTGTGCGCATCCGTTTAACACGCGTTATTGCTCAACGGATGAAAAAATGCGCGAGGATTGTAATTCCAGCATTGATTTCCACGCGTTAACGCTTGACGCACAAATTCACGTGTTGCGCGAGCGTTTTAACGCAAAGATTGTAATAGGGCCCTAAAAGCTTGCATTCAGGTGTTCAATCATATATTTCCCCGTTAAATCATTTACTTCTTGTGATTTATCTTATTTTTGCTAAATCTATCAGGGTTTTTTAAAAGAGAATCGAAAAGTCACCGCACGTTCGGTGATTTTTCGTTCTCTTCAATTTGGTGCGATTCGGTGATCCCATTTCGGTGACCCTGCGGTGTATTCAGCAAGCACCACAGGGCCGTCGTAGTGCAGGGAAAAGCCACCTCAAACCTCACCGCAAAACCCGGCGAACGCGCACCGAAACCCAAAAAAACATCTGGATTAACCCCACAGAACACGCCGGAGAAACCCAAGCAGGATGAGACGATCACAGCGCAGAGCAGCCACCGGAAAAACCCGACACCGCAGACGAATGGAGTGAAAGAAAAAAAAAGTACACTTGAATGTTTGAAAAGTGAAACGCTGTTTGCAAAGAAACTACAGAATGAAAATGTCTGAAATTTACATATGAGATCCAATGAACGATAAAAAGGGCTGTTACAGAAAAAAGAAAAAACGATTAAAAAAAAACGAAAAAAAATTACTTTCCAGAAATCCAGAAAAATGGCTAAAAGATCCTAAAATTTTTAAAAATAAGAGACTTTTTACTGCAGAATAAAATAATGAATGGTTTATTAGATATTGGATTAAATCGGGAATATTTTTAACATTAAAGCCTATGGGATTCGCCTGAATAAACCTGTCGAACGAAACCACTGAACAGCAGGACAATTCAACAACTTTTCACTGCTGGTTTTTGTTCTCTGAATAGAATTGCTTCTCTATGGGGATTTCACTGCCCTCGAACAGGCATTGTATGTGCAGGCAATTTGCCAACATTTGGCAAACTGAGTGCTCTCTGGATAGCCGAATGTCTAGGAAAGGTAACCGAATGCTGAATTTCAGCGTTCGGTTACCTTTTGGCCACAATTCGGAGCTCTAATTCGGAGCTTTAATAACCCTGTATATATATATAACGCAAAAGTCCTGACTGACTCATCAACGCCCAGCTGAAACCGTTTAATCTAGGAACGTGAAATTTTGAAGGTACACTGTTTTTATGATGTAGGCACCCACTAAGGAAGGATTTTTGGACACTCTGTCCCTAAGGGGATGAAAAAGGGGTTGAATATTTTAAACAGGATACCTAAAGCTCAAAAACAGAAGATGTTACAGACGTGAAAATCGGTATTTAGATTCGTCTTGAAAACTAAAAAAACACGTATTTTACCGTTTTTCAAAATTCCAAGTTGGGGGGCGAAAAAAGGAGGTTGAATAGTTTAACCACTTGGCTGCTATGGACGCGCTCAAGTGGTTCTCCTGTGCTATGGGCGTCCATGCACAGGAGGCAGCAATCCGCCGGATTCCGGCGGATTGCTGTGCCCCCCCGGTACGGGCTGACATCTTGGATGTCAGCCCAACACTCGGGACCCCGGCGGAGCAATTAGATGTCATTGCGGCGGCGCGGTGACATCTAATTCAGGCGCCCCCCCCCGCATGTGAGGAGGAGGCGCCTGAAAGGGAGGGACCTCTCTCCCTCCCGATCGCCCGGGGGCAGGGGGTTAATCCAGGCACCGTTTGGAAGGGCACAGCCTGCCCTTCCAAACGGTGGCTGCCATTAACCCCTGGGGAGCCGGTTCATGATTTTTTCACGGAGCTGGCCGACATCTTGGATGTCGGCCAAGCCTCCGGGAACTCCCCCTGATTCCTGGAGTTAACCCCTAGCTGTCACCAATGGTGGAGATAGGGGGTTCCAATGAACCCCCTAGCTCCCGATCCGTGGCAGCTAGGGGTTAATGTTTGATATCGTTGGATCGGCCAGAGCATGGCCTTTCCAATGATATCAAACATGATAATGACAAAAGTTTAAAAAAAAAATTATAAATAAAAAAATATATATATTTTAAAATAAATTCTAAAAAAAAAAAAAAGTTTTGTTTTGTTAATGCAGCAATATTGTTCCCATTTCAATTATAATGTGAACAATAATGCTGCACTAATGATTTTTGTATGCGGTGCGTTTGTTAAAAATAGCGAAATTTTCCCCAAAACAAAATGTAACGGGTCCCCATTTCTAATTTTTTTAAAAAGCGCACCCCATACAAAATATAACCGCAAACAATCGCATGTTAAAATGTGAAAAAAAACACTTTACACATAATAAATTATTGAAAATTCTAATTTTATTGCATTTTTTGTTATAATATACAGACATGACATAACGTATACATATATTAATGACATATTATGAATCTGCCGAGTCTGACGGAAAGAATGATTTATAATATGTCTGGGTCATATATCAAAATATGGCTACAAAACGCGGTTAAACATGATGAGCGAAAGCGGTAAAAATGACCTCCGCACAGAGGTGTGAAAAGCCTCAGCAGTGAAAGGGTTAAACAGGATACCTATATCCCAAAAACAGAAGATGTTACAGGCCTGAAAATTGGTATTTAGATTCTTCTTGAAGAATAAAAAACTCTTATTTTACTATTTTCCGAAAATCCAGTGGGGTTGAACACTTTTATCAGTATACCTATATTTCAAAAACCGAAGATGTTACAGGTGTGAAATTTGGTAATTACAATCTTCTTGAAAAAAAAAAAAACGTGTTTTACCATTTTCCAAAAATCCCAAATGGGGGATGAAAAAAGTGGGGGGTGAATACTTTTAAACAGGATACCTATATCTCAAAAACAGAAGATGTTACAGACGTGAAAATTGGTATTTAGATTTGTCTTGAGAAATAAAAAAACATGTATTTTACCATTTTATAAAAATCCCTTGGGGGTCAAAAAGGGGAGTTGAATACTTTTATCAGTATACCTATATTTCAAAAACCAAAGATTTTACAGGTGTGCAATTTGATATTTACAATTTTTGTGCAAAAAACAAACATTTTCCGAAAATCCAGTTAAGGGGGGGGGGCTGGGTGCGAGGGAAAGGGTTGTGAATACTTTTCTCAGTATATCTATAATTCAAAAACCAAAGATGTTACAGGTGTGAAGTTTGGTAATTACAATCTTCTTGAAAATAAAGAAACATGTGTGTTCCCATTTTTCAAAAATCCCACGTGGGGGGTCAATACTTTTTCAACAGGATACCTATATCTCAAAAACAGAAGATGGTACAGATGTGAAAATTGGTATTTAGATTCGTCTTGAAAAAAAAACCACTTCTTTTTCCCATTTTCCAAAAATCCAGTGGGGGGGGGCAAAAAGAGGGGTTGAATACTTTTATCACTGCCTATATTTCAAAAACCAATGATGCTACAGGCGTGAAATTCGGTATTTACAATCTTCGTGCAAAAAGCAAACAAACGTGTTTTACCATTTTCTGAAAATCCAGTTAAGGGGGGGTGGAAGAATGAGTTGTGAATACTTTTATCAGTATACCTATATTTCAAAAACCAAAGATGTTACAGGTGTGAAATTTACCATTTTCTAAAAATCCCAAGTAGGGGATGAAAAAAGGGGGTTTGAACAAAAAACTCATGTTTTTTTAAAACCAATTTTAACAAATCCCAAAATTCATGTGAGCGAAGCCGCGGGCAAAAGCTAGTTCAATATATACATAAATGTATCAGATTTGAGTTTGTGTTACGTGCGAGATCATAATTGCTAATTGGGGACAGAAATCTTAGTGCGTTCCCACGCTTCTTTTTTTAGGACTTGACCCCTGCTAGTGACCCCTGAGTGCGTTACAAAATCTCTGGGTTCTTGACCCCTCAGTTTGACCTCTGGCTGAGTATTCTCGGTTCTGGTTTCTGTTCTTGCCCCTGTTTGGCTATTATACTGATTCCATGTACTGACCCTGGCTATTGTATTTGGACTCTGGGTTTGCTCTATTATCCCTGAATGGTTATCCGTTACTCAGATTCTGTGTACTGACCTCTGGCTTTGTATTTGTACTGTGCTCTTTCTCCTTTCCTGGTGGGTTCAGCATACAGTAACGATGCTCTTTGGAACAGCACCTAAACTACACAAATTGCAAAATCCCCATCTATGTGTTGGGACAAAATCAAATGGCACGCTGACCACAGTCACTTCTCTCAAATATCTAGGTATGTGGTTAGACCCTAATCTATCCTTTGGCCCCCACATCGAAAAACTCTCATCTAAACTTTACCCCATACTAGGTGCCCTGTACAGAAACAAATCCTGCCTGAGCCCCGCGGTAAGAAAGCAGATTGTACAGCAAATGCTTATGCCGGCTATTGATTACGGAGATGTAGTGTATGCAGCCGCCCCGCAAACACACGTTCAGAAACTTACTACATTGTATAACTCCTTCTGCCGCTTTGCATTACAATGTAACTACATGACCCACCATTGTGACATGTTAAAAGAGCTAAACTGGCCATCGCTGGAGTCTAAACGCACCCTTCACCTTTCCAGCCTGGTGTTTAAGAGCATTTCCGGGAAGCTGCCACCCTACCTGAATAGACTGCTTCCCCCAGCCGCTCCCTCATCCTATAACCTCCGATCCAGGACCAGCACCTTACTTGCAATACCACAATACAAAAAGACAGTGGCTCGGTCCTCATTTTCCTACAGAGCACCACAGTTATGGAATAACCTCCCAGACGCCATCAAATCTTCCACCAGTCTTATGTCACTCAAGAGCTCCTTACTAACATACCTCAATACAGAATGCACCTGTATACATGTAACCTAGTGACTATATTTCCTACATATTTATTTTCTTTTAATCTGTATATTTGTGTTTAATATCTTTCATTGTATTACTTTGTATTTCTGTAACTGTAACGTTTTAATGTTCTTGAACCCAGGACATACTTGAAAACGAGAGAAATCTCAATGTATCCTTCCTGGTAAAATCCTTTATAAATAAATAAATTTCTGTGTATTGTCCTTGGGTTTATATTGATATTCTTTATTCAGTTTAGATCTGGTCATTCTTAGGACCGGCCTGTCAGATAAGGGGTTTCCTCGCTTAACTGGGTTTTGTCTGCATGCTGGGTTACTCGTTTATTCTTGACATACGGCAAATATTCTGCTCACAGCTCAGCATATAACTTCAGTTTTATCATTGTGTGTGTCAGGTTCCTATACGATGTGAGGATGTCTCTGTCTATCTCTCCATGGAGGAGTGGGAGTATTTACAAGGACACAAGGATCTCTACCAGGACGTCACGAGGGAAAATCACCGGCCAGTTATGGCACTTGGTAAGAGAAGGTTTAATTCTCAATCTTTGTGTCAAACACTAGAGAAATGTGTCCAAACAACAAACTGAAATGTTCGCTGTGCGTCTGATAGACTCGTTCCTGAATGAACTTCTCACGTGTTAATGTGATTTTCCCTTTCAATAGATAAATCTGTATCTGGTGAATCGCACACTCCGGTTTCTTTATCTGATTCTGGAAATAAATCTATAACCAATAATGTGGAGCAGCATCTTAACAAGCAAACAAAAGGACGAGCTGAATCTGCAACGAATACTGACCAAGAATCCCTGGCTTCTGGAGAAGAACAAGTCCCAAATAAAACCAATTATTCAACCATAAAATGTACAGAATATTCACCTAGTGATATTAAGCAGGAACCGGCCTCTTGGGAAGAAGAAAATCTCACAGACGTAAATTACAAAGGAAATTCAACTTCTTCTAACATGGGGAAAAACTCATATTCTAAGTCTGACCTTGTGATGCCGGAAATAAACTGCAAAGAATTAACATTTTCATCTACTATTTCTGGAGAGAATTCTACGCCTGATTCAGTCTTTATCCACCAACCTCATGAAATCGCAAACCAACCATTCTCATGCTCTGAATGTGAGAAACAGTTTACAAATGGAATTGCTCTAAAAAAGCATCAGAGGATTCATACAGGGAAAAAAAAGTTTAAATGCCGTGAGTGTGGAAAATGTTTTACTTGCCCCTCATCGCTTGCAAAGCATAAAAGAATTCATATAGCAGAAAAACCATTTAAATGTTTTGAATGCGGGAAAGATTTTACCATGGCTTTATCTCTAGCAAGACATAAAATGATTCACACAGGAGAAAAACCTTTTAAATGCACTGAATGTGGGAAATGTTTCACTCAGTCCTCAACTCTTACAACACATAAAATGATTCACACAGGGGAAAAACCTTTTAAATGCTCAGAATGTGGGAAATGTTTCAATGGGACTTACAATCTTGCAAGACATAAAATGATTCACACAAGAAAAAAACCATTTAAATGCTCAGAATGTGGGAAATGTTTCAATGGGACTTCCAATCTTGCAACACATAAAATGATTCACACAGGAGAAAAACCATTTAAATGCTCTGAATGTGGGAAATGTTTTACTTGGCCCTCAAAGCTTGCAAGACATAAAATGATTCACACAGGAGAAAAACCATTTAAATGCTCTGAATGTGGGAAAGGTTTTACTTGGCCCTCAACTCTCACAACACACAAAATGATTCACACAGGAGTGAAACCATTTAAATGCACAGAATGTGGGAAATGTTTCAATCGGGCTTCAACTCTCACAACACATAAAATAATTCACACAGGAGAAAAAACTTTTTAGGCTAGGGTCAGACTAACGCATTTTTCGCGTTGTCCGTAAAAAATGCGTTCGAACGAATGGACGTATTTTTTCACGGAACACGCGATAGCGGTCATACGATGCGCATTTTTGTCTGTGATTTTGTACGGTTATCAATAAAGCCCTTTTTGCGTCTGGACGTGATGTTGGCCGGACATTAGCAGCGTCTGACGTCTCCTAATCACACACACACGCCGCTAGCGGACGCCGCGCACTCTGTACGTCAGTACTAGCGGTTTCACGTTCTCAAAAAAATGCGTTTGCTTGCCACTTGCGTTGCGCGGCTGCACTTTTGTGCGGCCGTTCTTCGTATGCTGCCAGGCATTGGACGTCATTTGCTGCTAGCACGGCCGTGATTAAGTGCGGCTAAACGCATGTTAATACTGCGCTCGTCTGACCCCAGCCTAAATGCTCAGAATGTAGTAAAGGTTTCAATAATGCCTCCAATCTTGCAATCCATAAAATGATTCACAGAAGAGAAAAAAACATTTAAATATGCTGATTGAAACATTTCCCACAAACAGGCCTCACATCTTGCAACACATTCGAAGATTCACAAAAAAAAAATTAAATGCACTCCATGAGTTATAATGTTGCATTCGTGCCTTATCTCTTGTAATACATAAAATGATTCTCACTGGATAAAAAACAATTCAGGTCCTTTTAATTGGAAATGTTGTACTTTAAGGACTTTGTCTGTTTTGTGTTGTTGGTCACAGAGCAGAAAAACCCTTTCAATGTACTGCAAGTGGAAACCACTTCATCCAGTTCTCGCATCATCCCTCACATGAAGGAGGTTATTTACTATGCACCTTTTTTGCAGTAACAGTGAAGATCTGCCATGCAGACAGGGAAAAGTCAAACAGTGACACACAATACCAGCAGAGTTGTCCTCAGGTAAATAACCCCATAGTGATCAAGGACGTACAGGGTACGTCCTAACTACCTAGGACGCATCCTGTACGTCATGTCACTAAGGGGGCTCTCCCACCCTATAAGCTATCTGGCCCCGGCCGTCGCACTGATGTCATCACTGGGCGCGATGACATCAGTTTTAGGCGCCCCTCCTCCCAGCTTCCCAGTGGTAGAGGTAAAGGGGTCCTTGTAACCCCGGTATCTCCTGATTGGTGACAGCTAGAGGGTCATGTTTGGAAAGGCCAGAGCACGGCCTTTCCAATGATACCAAACATGACAATGTTTGGTGTAAAATAATAAATTAACGCATATTAAAAAATTAAGTTATTTTTAATTCATCTTTTATGAAGCCACCTTAATCTTGTAAAATCTGTAAAGCCCTCTTATGCTGGTCACTTAGGCTTTTTCAAATGTGCTGAATAGACAATGTGACTTTTTGACCTTGGAGAGGCCCAAGTCTACACTGGTTTAAAAGTTTCTTTTGTTCTAACCGATCATAAATTTAAAACAGATGTGGAGGGGCCTCAATGCCTAGTCTAGAATGATTGATGCATATTGAATTAAATTCTGTGTTGTATGAAATTTGAAAACCGCACTTGAAAGTTTGACCAATCAGAAGGAAGTAAAGATGTAAATCACCAGACGCCTTTGTCTTCTTTCTCCTCATGAATGCATTCTTTGATTATGATTCCCAAAACTCTTGATTATAGGAAAGGCCTGGCCAGGTGATAAAGAAATATGAGAGCACGACTAATATAACATCAGGAAACAGGAATTTTTACTCTTGCAAATAATAAATAAATATAACAAAGGTTTTTTTTGTTTTTTTTAACTTTTTTCTGTCTGGGTTGTATAATCTAACAGGACTTCAAAATGTTTTTTTTGGTTTTTTTTTGAGAAAGTATTTTACCAGGAAGGATATGAGATTTCGATCGTTTTCAAGTATGTCCTGGGTGGCGAGTATGTACCGTTAGGTGTCTTGCCCAAGGACACTTACTGGAGAGGTGCTCTTGCTGGGATTCGAACCGGTGTCTCCACGGTTGTAGAGCAGTAATGTTACCTCTACTCCACCCAGCCGGTACCATTTAAACATGATGAGCACAAGACTGTCAAAATGAACTCAGCACACAGAGGTGAAATGGCGCAGCAGTGAAGGGGTTCAAAAAGTAAAAATATGTATACATTGGGGGGGGGCTATATTACAAAGTTGGTGTTATCAAATCCATTATAGTCTATGGAGTTAGTATTCCTTTCACAACAGCTTTGGTTAAGGTAGCACCATCTTTGTAATATTGCCCTAGGGTTTTCTAAACTCAGGACAAAATTTAGAAACTATTTAGCCGGGGTCTTTTTTTGGCAGTTCTAGATTTTGGGGGTCAAAGTTTGAAAAAGTGGTGTTTTTTTTCCATCATATATATATATATATATTTATTATAGTAAATCATACAATATGATAACAATAATGGTATTTTTATAAAGTCCATTTAATGGCGAGAAACATGGTATATAATATGTGAAGGTTCCATAAACGAGTAAGAGGAATACTAGACCTAAACGCAAACAACGTTGAAATGTAAAAGCAGCAGTGGGTACTTTTGGAAAATGGTAAAACAGCCTGAAAACTATGGGGTTAAACTGCAGCTATTTTTTTTATCCTTATTCCAGCATCGCATGAAACAAGGGCAGTTTATTTTGGTGATATCAATATCCCTCCAATCGTGGTAGTGGAGTAATATCCCCATTTGTGATTAAGTCTGATAGCTGTAAGTATAGCCTCACAGGTCTCAAGAAATGGCCATGCTTCATACTGATGTCCTTTGCCTTTTATTTTGTCTCTCTTTTAGCAGACACAGTGAGAACTAGAAGAAATAAGACCATATAATATAGCTTGGAAAAAAGACGAGACAGAGGAGATATGATAGAAACATTTAAATACGTAAAGGGAATCCACAAGGTAGAGGAAGGGAGTATATTTAAAAGGAAACAAAGTAGCAAAACAAGAGGACATAGTCTTAGATTAGAGGGGCAAAGGTTTAAAAGTAACATCAGGAAGCATTATTTTACTGAGAGGGTGGTGGATACATGGAACAGCCTTCCAGTTGAAGTGGTAGAGGCCAAAACAGTAATTGAATTTAAGCAGGCATGGGATAGGCATAAGGCTATCCTAAAGAAAAGATAAATCCAGGTAAAGTATCCATGTAATTGGGCAGACTAGATGGGCCGAAAGGTTCTTATCTGCCGACATTTTTCTATGTTTCTATAATGCTCGAATAGTTGCTGGGACTAGAGTTAAAGGTAAAATAACTGATTTTATTGTAAATATAAATAAAATAAATACAGCTCATCACATGGGGTTAAGGTGACTGGAGGATTCCCTTCGACCCTGTTGGGACAACAGAAGACGCATGCGCCTTGAGAGACCTAGCGGTGCCGATTGAGAGGGGCGGATACGCGGGTCTCCACCCATGGTGACGTGCAAGTCAGCTTCAGCGAGTGAGCCCAAGACAGGACAAAGGAATCCACAGTGTGAAGGTGCACTGAAGCAGATTCTCCAATACCCGCCCACCTCTGAGGACACAGGCGCATTAGACTGTGCCGGCACCTCGGTGGGTGGACGTAGCAGATTTCCCACTGAATGCAGGAGTATCAAAGTCGAGGCATTCGGGAACTTATGAATGGAGTATAAGGCACTGATCCTCCAATGAAAAAGTTCACACACACCCCCCTCAATAAAACCCTAGCCAGACAAGCTGCCGGCCAACATCGTGACCACGCCCATGCCTGCCTACTTGTGACGGTCTCCACAGATGTGAAGCCACCCCTGCCTGCTTATTTAATCCACACATCTACTACGACTGGGCTGTATAAAGGTAGCCCCCTCCGCATATTGTTCCTTTGGCCCCGGATGGACAGGTTTGGGTCATTAAAGGGGTCATTATGCGCAGAGCTCCACTAACAAGTGGCCATCTTATCGGCCCGCCTCCCAGAAAAAGCGGCCAATTTATTTGACTGA
The DNA here is from genome assembly GCA_009667805.1 of Leptobrachium leishanense. Lineage (NCBI taxonomy): Eukaryota > Metazoa > Chordata > Amphibia > Anura > Megophryidae > Leptobrachium > Leptobrachium leishanense. Next base: position 148,459,686 of record CM019068.1, on the reverse strand, counting down.
TTAAAAGTAATATGTCAGTATGGTTTATTCTCTATATATGTAATGGTCCACATATTTTCAGGGTAGATGTGCCATATAGACCTATCCCTGTTCATGCCATGATACTGGCTCCCCACCAACTGGAAATGTCACCAGATGCAAAGAGAAAGAACCAATAGAATATAGGATATTTCAAAAGACTTTTCCTTATCCGTCACTTTATTTTATTGTGGTTTTTCCCACAAATACAATAGTATTATTATTTTGGTTGTCACTGTGTATTTCACCTCAGATCAGAGATTTGCCTTGAAGTTGCGCCGGGCTTATCACTTCAGGGCCTTTTAAGTGGATTAAATATAGTTACATAGTTATATAGGCTGAAAAAAGACATGCGTCCATCGGGTTCAGCCTCTCCCACATAACCTACTGCTGTTGATCCAAAAGAAGGCAAAAAACCCAGTCTGAAATGCTCGCCAATATGCAACATACTGGGAAAAAAATCCTTCTTGACCCCAGAATGGCGTCAGATTTCTCCTTGGATCAAGAAGCTTTTACCCACATATTAAATATTATAACCCTTAATATTCTGTGTCTGCAGGAAGTCATCTAGGCGTTTTTTAAAAGTCTGTACAGACTCAGACCCAACCACCTCAACAGGCAGAGAATTCCATAGCTTTATTGTTCTCACCGTAAAATAACCCTTCCTATGCTTTAAGCTAAATTTTCTTTCTTCCAGTCTAAATATCTCTATTTTATACTTGTAGGTTATTGGGATTCTGAGCCTGGGAAACCTTTTCTTTTGTGTTTTAATGTACACTGTGTTATTCACAAAACTCCGAAATTTCTGTGTTTGGCACTTTCGACGATTGCATTTCGCCGAAACTACTGTGAATTCAGTATTCACCATAGAAGAAGGAATCGCCAAAGCCTAACAAAAAAATTGGAGAACGTCGCCGAAGACTCCCGAACTGGAATCGGTGAAATTCATCGAACTGCAAAAAAAAAAGGAACTCTCCTATTCTCCTAATAAGTGTTTAATCCAATAAAAATGTATTAAAATATGTAAATAATTAAAAGGTACTTTAAAAAATAATAAAAAAAGTCTGTTAAAGAATAAATAAAACATACTTTAAAAAATTGGGACACAAAAATTTCATCTACAAAAAGGTGTTTTAAATATTAATAAAAGGTTTTTTACTGAAAATGAAAAAAATAAACTTTTTTTAAAAATAATATTTTTTTCCCATTGAATCCTATAGGATCCGGTTTAAATCTGTCGGACTGAAACATACAGGGTTATTCAGAGAGCGGTGAAAAGCAGGAGAATGGCTAGAGAATGGAAAATTCTAGATCAAAATAGCCAAACCAGAAAAAGTCTCCCATTCATCTCATCTTTCCAAATCGGCTATTTTGACCTAGATTTGGCCATTCTCCGGTCATTCTCCTGCTTGGGTTAGTCAGAGAAAGGTGAACATCCGAAGAACCTTTGGAGAAGTGAAAATTCTAGGTCAAAATAGCCAATTTGGAAAGATTAGATGAATGGGAGAATTTTTCTGGTTTGGCTATTTTGACCTAGCATTTTCTCTTCTCCAAAAGTTCTCCAGAGTGTCACCTTTCTTTGAATAACCCTGACAGGGTTATTCAGAAAAAGGTGAAAAACAGGAGAATTGACAGGAGCAAAGAACAAACTAGACCAAATAGCCGATTTGGAAAGTGAGATAAATGGGAGAATTTTCCTGGTTTGGCTATTTTGACCTAGAATTTTCACTTCTCCAGTCATTCTCCTGGTTTTCGCCTCTCACTGAATAACACTGATACAGTTCAATGACTGGAGAAGTGAAAATTCTAGGTCAAAATAGCCAAACCAGAAAAATTCTCCCATTTATCTCCCTTTCCAAATTGGCTATTTGGTCTAGACTGTAGCTTTCTCCTGTCAATTCTCCAAATTTTCACCTTTCTTTGAATAGACCGGATAGAAAATCGGGTCCTTTCACCGACACTTTGGTGCAATTCGGCATTCTGTGAATAGATGGACCATTACTTCTCTATGGAACAATTTTGATGCTGCCGAACTGCACCGCATTTTGTCTATATTTGGAGAATTGACAGTTTTGTGAAAAGACGAACTGCCCCGAAATTGCACCGTACAGTGAAATTCCCCGTTCGGTGGTATGTTCGGTATGTGTCTGACTGCTGGTATCACTGTGCTGCCCAGGAGTTAGAGGAATGGTAAGAAACTCTGTTGCGGACACACAATGGACAAGTCAATATCCAGACACATCCCTTGGGGTAACCGTGTAATCAGCCGCTGGATGATTGCATTGCTCAGCCCCCAGATGTTCTGCTGTTTGGATCTCACTCGTAGCCGTATATGCGGCGCAGACACAGAGCTGGAGCTCCGGATTCTGTAGGAGCCTTCTGACACATGGGGACTTCCTGCCAGACATGGTCCGTTCTCCAGATTTCTTTACATTCCTAAAATGTGAGATAAATATACAAAGAACATTTTGTAGCATGTTTTAAGTGACCCATAAAAAGGTTCAAGAGCGTGAGGAGCACTTTCCCCATCCATGATCTCAGTGTCTGTACCCGGCGCTGTGTGTCTCCAATATATACAGGGTAATTCAAAGAGAAATGAAAAGTCACCGCACGTTCGGTGACTTTTCGTTTTCTTCAATTCGGTTTGTTTTGCCGATCCATTTCGGCGACCCTGCGGTGTATTCAGCAAGCACCACAGGATCGCCGAATTGCAGGGAAAGGCCGCCGCAAACCCGACGAAAACTAACCTCAAAACCTGGCGAATGCACGCCGAAAACCCGCAAAAACATCTGGATTAACCCACTGAAAACGCCAGAAAAAACCGAGCAGGAGCCGATCACACGCAGCGAAGCCGCCGGAAAAAGCCAACACCGCAGACGAATGCAGTGAATAAATTAGCAAAACAGTTTGCTTGAATGTTTGAAAAGTGAAACGCTGTTTGCAAACAAACTGAGCGAAAATGTCTGAAATTTACATATGAGGTCCAGGGAATGATAATAAAAAGGGCTGTTACAGAAAAAATAAGTAAAGTTTAAAAATAAAGAAAATAAAAAAGTGGAATTTTTTTAAAAAGCAAAAATCCAGAAAAATGCTTAAAATATCTTAAAAAAAAAATCGATAAAGAGACTCTTTACTGCAGAATTTTATAATGAACGGTTTATTAGTATGTAATTAAAACGGGAATATTTTTAACATTGAAGCCTATGGGATTCGCCTGAATAAACCTGTCAAATGAAACAACCGAATGGCAGGGCAATTCGGCAACCTTTCACTGCTGGTTTGTGTTCTCTGAATAGCCGAAGCAGTGCATTTTCATGGGGTTTTCACTGCCCTCGAACAGGCACCGAACAGGCACCGTATGTGCAGGCAATTCGCCAGGATTTGGCGAATTGCCTGCTCTCAGCGTTCGGTTACCTTTCTCAAGCAATTCGGATCTCTTTGAATAACCCTGTAAGATGTGAACCAATCAAAAACAGTCTACATTGCATATTTTAGAAATGCTGAATACACTGTTTCGAACTTAAAAACAATTCTCTAAAGAACATTTAACACATATAATAAACAATATTGTGTTTAAACTGCATGACCATGGAAGGATTAACGTTCCAACCTTTGGACTAGTCTTCTTTCAATAGTCCCGGGAAAAGGTAAATATTCTGATCTACCTTTGGACCTAAAGCATGAAATAAACAGATATTTTTTGCTACAAAATATTTTGCGAAGCGAGGCAGGTTTCTTTTTAACCCTTTCAATGTCCTAAACCCCCCCCCCCATAAATCCCATACTCACCTTTCATCCCGCAGTGAAAACAGTGACCCGATCTGCTGCTTCTTATCGCCGGGAGCAGAGTGAGACTGGGAACATATGGTTCTCAGTCTCTGTTTCATGTATAGAAATGAAGACACTGCAAGCTGCTTGTGTGAGGAATCATGTTGGATCATAGAACTGCCTCCAGGTCAGAGGTCAGAACAGGAAACAGGAAGTATAAGCATAATCAATACACAACATCTCCCTTTTTTAACATTCAATACAAACGTAGTAAACAATTAACCTAAAACAGATCCAGAACAGTCACAAACATAGCATGCTGAGTGACTGGTAGGTACACTACAGATTGAGTCTATCTGGCGGTCTTGAAACTCGACCGCTACGCAAGGCCACAGAGATTTTGCCTGGGGAAGGTCGTGCGGCTCCAGTAGGCATTGATACAGAGCCGCCCTCCCTCCTGGCTGGGGTGTTCGGCACAGACAAACTTGATGGTACATGTGGCTGTATTATGTCATTTTCAATGTATCCTTCTGAAAGGACAGCAGTATTCCCTCCGCTTTGCGGATGCGGTCCAGGAGCATTGAGTACCTCGGGAGGAGCACGTGCAGGAGGCACATAGGCTTGTATGGGGAGTCGCTCCGCTCTTCGCAAGGCCACCCAATTGCGGCGGTAGAGACTGCCGTCTACATCCACAAGATATGAGCGAGGGGCTACACGCTGAACACAGGAACCCAGTCTCCAGCGACCAGTCCTGTCACCAGGAAGCGGCTTCATACGGATTGGCTCTCCAATGCTTAGTTCAGGTAAGTCCTTAGCAGACACATCATAAGACAGTTTGGCAATCTGTTTCCTCCTTCACAGTTTCTCTAGGACACCTGTAACCACACAAGGTTCAAGTAATTTGTTGGCCACAGGCAATAAAGTTTTCAGTCTCCTTGACATTAAGAGGTTGCGCAGGACTACTGTCCATGCCTTCGGATGGGGTGTTCCTCCAATGTAGAACGGCTTTCCACGGGTCAGTACCATCATACTTGGCCTTCTTACAAATATTCTTCACAATCTTGACAGCCGATTCCGCTTTGCCATTCGCTTGCGGGTGCCGAGGCGATGAGGTAACGTGCTCAAATCCCCAATCTGCAGAGAACCGTCTGAATTGCTCACATGCGAATTGAGGTCCGTTATCTGAGATAACTCTATCCGGCTGGCCATAACGTGCAAACTGTACTTTGCAACGCCTGATTGTAGTATCAGCAGACAGGTCAGGAAGTAGCTCAATCTCCCAAAAGTCAGAATAGTGATCAACAATTAGCAGAAAATCTTGCCCAGCATAATTCAATAAATCCATGCTTACAATTTGCCACGGCCGGGTGGGCAGCACATGCGACATCATGGGTTCTTTCTGTTGTGCCTGTGCATATTCATTGCATGCCGAGCAATGGCTAACAAAGTCTTTAATCTCATTCTGCATGTTGGACCAGTATAGGGTATCTCGTGCTTGCCTATAGCATGCTTCTCCACCAATGTGACTGGCATGAATACGTGTCAGCATCTCTGATCTTAAAGATTTAGGAATGATGACCCTCGGCCCCTTGTATAGTATGCCATCCTGAATGCCGATTTCATCTCTGAAGGTCCAATATTCTCTTGCAGTTAATGGCACCTCCTCCTTGGAATCAGGCCAACCATCCAGAACAACATATTTAAGAGCTTGCAAACTCTCATCAGTTTCAGTGTGCTGTTTTATCTGAAGCAATCGTTGGTCCGTGACGTTCAAATAGTCTGAATGATTAATCTGACAGGACATCCAGGTCCTGTTGAACATTGCAAACTGTGTGTTGTGCATAGTCGGGTGCACCTCCAGCTGCTGTAGCTCTGCTAAGAGTGTCACTAATATACATTTCCGGGCCAGGCTTGTAGACAACATTTAGGCAATAGTTTTGTAGTGTGAGCAACATGCTGCTAGGCGCGTTTGGGCGCACACAAAAGAGGTTTCTTGAAAATAGAAATCAAAGGCTTATGGTCAGTTTCCGCCGTGATCTCGTCGCGACCATAGAGGTAGTGGTGAAAGCGCTGGCAGGCAAACACTATACTCAGACATTCCTTTTCTATTTGAGCGTAGTTTTGTTCAGTAAGAGTCAGTGCTCTTGAAGCAAAAGCGATAGGCTGGCCAGCTTGCAATAGGCAACACCCAAGTCCAGTTTTGCTTGCATCACTTTGAATAGTTACAGGAGTAGTAACGTCATAGTACTTCAGGACAGGTGTATCTGTGACCAAACGTTTGATGTCCTGCACTGCATTATCATGCTTAGGAAGCCAATGCCAAACAGCATCCGTGTCCAGAAGCCTTCTCAATGGCTCGCAGACCTCTGAGAGGTGAGGTAGGAATTTTGCCAGGTAGGTAACAAACCCAATGAAGCGCTGCAGGGATTTCACATTTTCCGGCTGTGGCATATCCAGTATGGCTCTGAGTTTGTCTGGGTCAGCCTTCAAACCCTCCCGGATAGGATGTGTCCATGGAAGCGGACCTCTTTGACCTTGAATTGCAGCTTTTTTATGCCAAGTCTTAATTTTACCTGCCTACAACGATCCATCAGTTCCAGCAGTTTGCCATCATGATCTTGCTCTGCTTCCTCATCTGTGTCCCCACAGCCAACCACAAGGATGTCATCAGCTATTGGTTCGACACCACTGAGTCCAGTCAATAGTTCATGTTGTTTACGTTGATACACCTCTGGTGCAACTGATACTCCAAAAGGCAATTTGAGCCATCTTTTCCTGCCCAAGGAGTCCAGAAGGTTGTCATGTAACTACTTGCAGTATCCAGTTTACACTGTAAAAATGCATCCCGGGCATCAACAAGCGTGAACAGACGCGCTTTAGGCAGCTTGTACAAAACATCCTCGAGCGTTGGCATGATGTAGTGAGATCGCCTCAGTGCCAGATTCAAGAATTTGGGATCTATGCATATTCTTAGCTTATCAGGCTTACTTACAACCATGTTACTTATCCAGTCAGTTGGGTCAGCCACTGGAGCCAGTGTGTCCATCGGCCTCATATTGGTCAAGCTGCGCCTTGACTGCCTGTTTTAACGCCACTGGCACATTGCGTGGTGCACATTGGACTGGAGGGACACTCAAATCAAGGTCAAAATGAACTTCCCCTGGTACGGATTCTACTGGCCCAGTAAACACATCACTAATTCTTGTAAGAGCCGATGTTTTTCAAGGGCCCTTTGGATTGATTGTCTATCACGTTGAGCTCTGCAGGGACGGAGAAATGTATCAGCCCTAGACGCTCACAGGTTGAGCCTGATAACAGTGGCTTTTGGCGGGCCTCCACAATTTCAAACTCTAGCTTGTGTCTCTGTCCACGTAAGACACATTGAGTCCTGAAGAGTCCTAGAGATTTCATAAGCTCACCAGAGTATAGCTTTAGTTTGGTGTCACTTGGCTAGTAGATTGCGTCTGGCGCTAACATCATTTTGTCTTTTAAAACACATTACATCACACGTTGCTCCTGAATCGAGCTGACAGGATTGGGGTCTATTATTTAAACGTAAAGTGACGAACCATTTCTTTCCTCTGGATTGCACAGCGCCGATCACTTCACTGCTGTATAGAACTTCAGCGGAGACTGTCTCTTCCTCATATGCAGATGCGTTCTCCACGGTGTGTAATTTTCCAATCGATGGCTGTCGTCTACTTGACAGACAAACATTAGCAAAATGGTTTGTTCTTCCACAAGACCTACAAGACTTCCCATAAGCTGGACACTGCTCTTTAATTCTTTGATGCACAGTCCCACAGTATTTGCATGCTGTAAGGTTGTCAGCGTTTGCGCTAATCAGGCGGCGTTGCTGCGGTTTGCTTATGTTATAAACGCTGCATTGCAATGTTTATGCTGTCGGTCCTCTGTCTGTCCTGTTCCATGACTTTCAGACGTCTGTCAGTGAGCTCTGCTGTACGGCACGTTTCAATGGCTATGTTTAGAGTTAAGTCATGTTCTCTAAGGAGGCGCCTGCGTGCGCTCTCACTAGCTATGCCCAAAACAATTTTGTCTCTTATTAATTCATCTTTGAGAGCTCCATATTCACAAGTTGCTGCCTTTTCTCTCAGGCGTGTAACAAAGTTATCAAAAGATTCTCCCTCTTCTTGTTTGCAGCATCCAAACACATACCTTTCGTAAATTATGTTTTTAGCAGGTTTGAAATAAGCTTCCAGTGCTTGTAGAATGGCTGTAACATTTTCTTGCTGCTCCGCTGTGAGGTTCACATTGTGTTTATACACATGCCTGCATTCACTGCCCATCACTCTCCTCAGAGTTGCTGCCTGCACTGCTGCAGATTTCTCATTCAAGCCTGTAGCCAGGGAATAATCTTCAAATTCAGCTCTGAAAGATTCCCAGTTGCTGCTCCAATCTCCATTCATTCTCATCTCCTCTGGGGGAGGTATGCAAATCATTGCAGCCATATTGCCAGGAAGCCTCTGAGCTCTCAAATAGAAAAAAGAAAAAAAAATCCACAAGGAACAGCCTTAGTCCACAGTTCACAAACCTGTGTAGTTTCCCAAAGCTGCTGTGCTCCAGGCAAGAGGCTCAGTCCTGATTTTAGTTACTTCTGACACCATGTTTCATGTATAGAAATGAAGACACTGCAAGCTGCTTGTGTGAGGAATCATGTTGGATCATAGAACTGCCTCCAGGTCAGAGGTCAGAACAGGAAACAGGAAGTATAAGCATAATCAATACACAACAGTCTCCCTCCCCGATCACTCAGTGGCACTGCGTGATCTCGTTGTCCAGTATCGCAACCCTCAATAGAGTCCTATAGACTCCAGTGGTGATACTTGCGCTGGCGCAGAGGCTCTGCTGCGAGTATCCCAGCGGTTAGTGCTGCGTTCTGAAGGAAGGTGCCGAAGTAGGGCCTGCACCGGAATTAGGGTTGCCAGGTCGGCCATGTTTTCCTGGACATATATAATTTATTCTTGCTGATGAGAAATGCCACCCCGCACCATGTATAATCCATACACTGCAGGTCAGAAATCAGAATCCCAGGTGACCGGTCTGGATTTCCTTCCTGCAGCATATGAATTATACATGTTACAGGGCAGCACTTTTCCCTGTGCTCCCCTCAGCATGAAATGGTAATATGTGTCGAGGAAAACATGGTTGATCTGGCAACCTTACCCGGAATACCACACTAAGGCTGGGGTCAGACTAACGCATTTTTAACGTGCGTTTAGGCGCACTTAATCACGGCCGCTGTAGCAGCAAATAACAGGCAATATACGAAGTACGGCCTCACGAAAGTTCGGCCGCGCAACGCAAGCGGCAAACAAACGCATTTTTTTGAGAACGTGATACCGCTAGTACTGACGTACAGAGTGCGCTGCGTCCGCTAGCGGCGTGTGTGCGTGATTAGGAGACGTCAGACGCTGCTAATGTCCGGCCAACATAACGTCCAGACGCAAAAAGTGTTTTATTGACGATCGGTAAAAAATCACGCACGAAACTTCGCATCGTATGACCGATATCGCGTATTCCGTGAAAAAATACGTCAATGCGTTTGGACGCCCTTTTTTACAGTCGACGCAAAAAATGCGTTCGTTTGACCCTAAGCCTAAAATGGGAATCTTAGGGGTAACCTGCAGGCGCAGATTTTCCCTTTCGCATCCACATGTTAGAGCAAACTAGGGAATAGGGTCCATAGTATTTAAAGGGAGAGAAGTCACAGAAAATGAGCTGGGATTTAACCCTGTCACTACTGGAGGAGAATCAGTGCTCAGCTGGGAGGTATTTTACAGAATAAAGGGTTAATGAATGGCCTGATCGTGCTGTGTCTCCCTCCCTGTCCCTCAGTGCTGGATCCAGACAACTCACAGCTCAGTGTCTGCCATTCCCTCTCCCCCAGCAGCAGCTCCTGGATCATGTGACCCCTGCTGCCTCCTGAGCTGTGATGTCATCAGAGTGCGTCCATTTCCCTGTGTTGCTGGAAATGATGTGTGAGAAGTTGAGGCTGTGCAGGGAATGTCCGGCCCTGTCCCCTTACTACAGGCTCTATGAGGCTGCTCACACCCCCATGTGACTGGAGAGGACACACACAGGAGTAGTAGAGACAGAGCTGGTGCCCTGGGAGAGGAGGCTCAGGTATGTGTGGGCGCCATGTTCCACATGCTATTTATTGCATGGAAAGCTGTCTCTTGTCATTGTGGGACAGTCATGGTGTAGTGGCAATAGGCTGGAAGATGGCCGCTATTATAAGCCAGGCGACCATCTTGTTCAGAATATTGGTTCACTTGTATATAACTAGGCAGGTTTTTAGCTGAAATTAGAATGCAGCATATGTAGAAATTTAGGAATGCGCTGAGATTAGCAGAAAAACAATCAAAGAGCTGAGAAAGATCTCTGCTGTTCCCGGGAACCGAAGAAAGATACTCCAAGGTCGTTGGGGCCCGCAGAAATACAAAGGAGTATAGAGACCAGGCCAGGTGCCATTTGTAACAAATGACTGAAGGCGCTAGGGAACCAGGCGCAGCCCGGAACAGTGGGAGAAACTAACCATGATTTATTGTTACTAATATAAAGCTTGCCAATTTACGGCCAATTTTAATGGAATGTCTTTGTGTTAGCCAAAGGGAGGTATTAACCCACGTAGGGTGGGATAGCGTAACCGGGAGGTGGGCTGATTGGGAGGTACCTAATTGTGTATTTGGGATATAAGATTGGATGTCACGGGGGAGACGGGGCTCATTCTTTGCGATTGAATCCTGTTTGAGCATCTGTTGTGATATCACAATAAAGTTTGCCTTTCCTGAAGAGACTTGTGTTCAGACAATCCTTGCTCGTGTCCGGTCCGGCCTCGTCCCGAGTGAACCCGTCTGATTCCGCTAACAATGGCGCAGCCCTCACAGCCGTGTAGCTCAATTACAGCGCCGTGCGTTACTTTAAACATGGGGACATTTCAGCTGGGAGAGGATCATTGTTACAGTGCATGGCTCCTCACAGGCAGATCATCACTAATCCTATCCAATCCCCAATCTCCCCTGGCCTGTACAAAGTGGCGCTGTAATGACTCTGAACGCTGCGTCCTCCCGGCCTCTATAAAGCAGCGCTGTAATGACTGCGTATAAACGCTGCGTCCTCCCGGCCTCTATAAAGCAGCGCTGTAATGACTGTATGAACGCCGCGTCCTCCCGGCCTCTATAAAGCAGCGCTGTAATGACTGTATGAACGCCGTGTCCTCCCGGCCTCTATAAAGCGGCTCTGTAATGACTCTGTATAAACGACGCGTCCTCCCGGCCTCTATAAAGCAGCGCTGTAATGACTCTGTATAAACGCCGCGTCCTCCCGGCCTCTCACGACGCACACACATTATTAATGAAGTAAGGTGATGCGGGTCGTGTAAATCATAATATTATTCAAAGCCTCCTCAGTTTCCAACATAAGAAGTTGTTCTTGTGTGACAGAGGGATTTATTCCTCACATAGGAGTCTCTCTCTTCCCGCTTAGACTCCCTAAGGTATCGTCCATAGCCACATGGTCAGACCATATCCACTAATGGATGCAGCTTCCTGGAGCAGTGGAATAAGATGTTGACTAATAAAATCACATAGAATGGAAGAGTAGAAAGAGTAGCCTTTGCCTGCGGAATGAGAAACCCTCCAAGTATTATGAAGGTTGTGATCGTGAAGGTGATCTTGTAGACCTTTCATGGTAAAGCGAGATTGAGAAGATGCTGCCCGACCAGTCCTGTCCATAGCCGAGTCCATCACACTGTTTAAGTCCCCAAAGGTTCAACCTCATTACTGATGCTGAAACCATTACTGACCCTGAAACCAAAATAGACACCCCTCTCGAGGAGGAAGTATACATGGAGTGTAAATGTGTAGGGTATCGCATTGAATGGTATTTGGGCTTGTAGAGGTTCATACACGTTTTGTAATTAAGCTTCCAGACCTTCAATGCTCACCTTCACTTCTAAGTCTTGGTCAGAGCCCTCATCCTTAAGATTTGTACGAATAGTCCTAACTTGTTCTTTCCAGATTTTGTGGAATTTCTTGCTGCATTTTTTTACAGTAAATTTTTCCTCTCATATGGATGTCCTGGCTTTCCAGCTCTGGGGAGGTAGCAGCTGGATGCCAGGTATAACCATGAAAGGTACTTACGTGGGGAACTCACAGAACACTCTATGCCCAATGCCGTGCCATACTAGATGGCTTTCCTTTCCATCAAGTATGGCATGGCATTGGGCAAGGAGGGTTTTTTGTTATTACAGAGCCTAGATGCAAAAAAGTGAGAAGTTGTGGACTTCTCTGGTCACACAGAAGAGCTAGGCATGCATGTTCCACATAAATGGGTATAGCGCAAGAGAGCATTTGCATGTCCTACCTAGAGTTAGTTGCTGTATATGGGAATGTAGCACATGAGTTCTGTAAGCTGCTCTCTGATTTGCTGGGATATGTAAATGTCCTCTGCAACTTTAAATTTAATGATACTGTATATCTCATTATCTCATTTTAAGTTATGGTGGAGGGTAAAAAGTGAGATTAAAAGCCTCCACACAGCAAATAATAGTTATAATTGTGGAAGACCTGCTGGGTGGATTAGAGGTAACATCACTGCTCTATAACCGTGGAGAGAGACTGTGGAAACACAGGTTCGATCCCGGCAAGAGCACCTCTCCAGTAAGTGTCCTTGGGCAAGACACCTAACGGTACATACTCGCCACCCAGGACATACTTGAAATTGAGAGAAATCTCAATGTATCCTTCCTAAAATCCTTTCTCAAAAAGCAAAAATTGTGGAAGACACTTACACATCTTACGTTTTCGTTTGTTTAAAAAAAAAATCACCACCTGACCAGCGACACCGATTTCTCTTCCTCTCCATTACTTCTGAATGCGGACCTCCCTGAGGTTCTTACGGAAGTTGTGTACGTACGATAGACAAATTGCAGATCTATCACTTGCGCAGAGCTGCACACGCACCACCATCCTACGGCTGCTGTCTCCATAAACAGATATTCATAATCCTATATGCCACGTGACACCTGCAGGAAGCCCTCCATTTCACGCAGTTGTACAGCCAAATTGGACTGGAGGAGTAGGAGAGGGGGTACTCCACACCGCCTGACTACTGTAATAAGCTAAAGTGATCAGCGTGCACAGATTGTCCCTTTTTAGTTGGAAGGGGTGTGTCTGAGCTTCATTTTTGCTTCACACAACACCGGGCGACCTCTAACATGCATAATATTTATTTTCAGTTTCAGGAATACTGTGCTTCTGCTAATCGTTCCTTTCCAAAAAAACTGGGCGTCCGGGTAAACTGTGATAATGAATAATGACAAAGCCAGGGATCCGCTGATCCAGAAGATCCTGGATCTAACTCTGGAGATCATCTTTCTGCTGACTGGAGGGGTAAGAGATTCTATGAAATTCACATATTACTGATGGTATTTAATAACCCCGGAGATGTCTTGGTTGCGTCATGCTGACAGCCCCCATGGCTCTGTTTGGCTGGTGGCCACTTCAACAGACTTCTCTTCAAGGATTTGGTAGAGGGACAGGAATGCACTTTAAATCAGTAGTCCCCAACCCTGGTCCTCAGGACCCACTGACAGGCCAGGTTTGCAAGATATGTGAAGCACATCACAGGTGACATGATTTGCTGCTCAGTGATTGCAAGATTCAGTCTACATTTCTCCAAGGTGACCCTTAAAATCTGACCTGTTAGTGGGTCTTGAGGACCAGGGTTGGAGACCACTGCTTTAAATGGAGGCTGTTACGGATCCGGGTACCCCCACGCTCAGTACCCTCCGTCTGGGTGCCCCTTTCCACTGAACCAGGAGATATTCGTACAACACAGAGTAGATGACACATAAACTGTGAGGAGTTCTTGCAGATTCAAAAGGCACACCGTTGAGACACCCCCCTCCCTTCCAGAATACATTACAGATAACAGGCTCCAGCCACTGGACAATAGAAAAGACATTCAACACAATGGAGTGTTTACACAGCACTCTTATCTAAACAGTCTGCTAGGACTAGAGGGAAACCAAGGAGTCTTCTTACAGCAGTAAGTATACAATATGCAGAGGGAAGGGGTAGCTACAGAAATGTACAATATACAGAGAGAAGGTACACATAAACAATACTCTATTCCCTTATGTGTTTATTATATACACAGACATCAGGTAATAGGGCACACAGAACACAAACACTCTACCCTATACACAGAGACAATGAAATGCAAGCAAAATAACTGGAAATAAACATTGGGGTGGCCGTTTCATCACAGAGGCCCTCCACCCATTTTTTTGTTTTTTATTTCCATCTCAATCTGCACCTGGTTCTCCTCTTTGGAGACTGTTCATTGACATAAACAATACAACAGAATGGTAAGCGCCCGAAATGTGTGATTGCCCAATACCCAGCTAGACCAGAAAGTAGTGGTTTCTCCCAAACCAAGAACAAACACTTAAGTATGGTACGTATCTGGTCAGCGCGAAAGATGGAACGCAAGGGATATTTGGGCAAATCCTGTAGTAGTTTCCTCCGTGGAGGTTCAACATGTGAGAAATAGGAAGACAAAAATACTACATTGGTGCAGTATGCCTCACACAGGGTATACAGAGTGCATATGTTGGAAAAATATTCACTCACAAATCTAGAGCCCCAACACTGGCTCTGAGCGGGTAATCGCCTTTGGGTTGTTTTTCTGGAGATGTTCTCAGGTAACCCACTCCTTTTGTCTGCAATTCTTCACAGCTCTCTCGATGGGGGAAATGCAAAGTAAAGCAGAAACAATCGAAAGAAAAAGCTCCTAGCGGAGTGACAACTCACATTTGCTGGAGCTTATTCAAGCTCAGGATATGCGCCTATGGATTTTGTGTGGTCAAATCCAAAGAAAACCATTTAGATGCTGGAATTCGTTCTTTAAAACATTTATTAAAATAACAATAGTTTAAAATAAAGTAATAACAGTCCAGGACACGTTTCGCCGCTAGTCACGGCTTCTTCAGCTGGTATCATAAATAATATACAACCGTGCATCCGTTACATACAAAACGGTTGGAACTCAGACATACTAGCAGTTTGTACTTTAACTATACACTACAACACTGCCCGAAAAGATCCATCATTGTTCACATTATACAGACTCACTGTTTATTAACGTGATCCCATTTGTGTATAATAAGCCAATACTTAGTAAGTGTGATATAAACTATCCCATTGATGTAAACAGCGCCCAACCAGGGATTAACCCCATTCCTCAAATTGATAGCAAGCAATAGCAAGTCATTGTCTCTCTATCCCAGGAAGGCAGTAGCATACACCCTATACACGCTGTATCACGAAATAGGCGCCATTCAAGGGCAAATCTCCCCCCCCTTTTTTTGGCCAGATTATTATGACTACCTGACTTTTTTAGGCAAATTAGCTATAATTTGGTGCTGAAGTTGCTAGAGGGCCAGACCATTATAAATAGGGAAGCAGGTTGTTTACCACGACAGTAGAAGTGTGTGTTTTTTTTTCCCCTGAAGATGAGTAAACAACGCGATTTAACAGCCTTTGAAGGTGGGATGTTTGTTGGCGCTCGGAGCCATGGAGCGAGTATGAGCAAGAATTCATTAAATGTTCAAGAACAGCTGTTGTTATAATATTTAAAGACTGGACTGTCAGCCGAAAATCTGGGTCTGAACGTGCGAATTGTGGCCATCAATGTTAGGGCAGAACAAAGAGTGGCAAGACTGGTACAAGGCAACAGTGCATCAAATTACTGCAGATCTTAATCAGGGATCCTCTCAAATGATCTCTGAATGACCTGTTCACCCTACACTTCATCGTATGGGATATGGAAGCCGAAGGTCTGTTCGGACACCTTTGCTGTCTGCAGTTAACAAGATAAAACTTCTCCAATTCGCACAGGAACACAAGGATTGGACAGTCGAGCATTGGAAAAAAGTCATGTGGTCGGATGAATCACGTTTCCAGTCGCATCATGTAGATGGCAAAGTGAAAATTTGACGGAAAAAGCATGAAAGCAGCACCCTACATACATGAGTACAACCCTTCAAGCTGGTAGGGCAGTGTTATGGTTTTGGGGCCCTTAAATTCGTGTGGAACAAAATCTGAATAGCACAACATACCAAAGCATCGTTGCTGATCAAGTTCATCCTATCATGTTGATGGCGTATCCCAATGGAGATGGCTTCTTCCAACAAGACAATGTGCCATGCATGCCACGTTGCTCGTATTGTGCAGCAGGAGTGGTTTCAAGAATATGAGGGAGAATTTACCTTGCTTAGATTGCCCCCACAATCACTAGATCTCAATGCAATTGAGCATTTGTGGGACGAAGTTGAAAGAGCCATCAGGTCATGCACCGATCTCCTTGAGGTTCTTGCTCCCCGGAGTAAAGGTGGCCTGGTCCTGGAGACTGAATTCTACACTCTTGCAGGACCAGGAGGTGGTGGCCAAACTTTCCGATAAATTGACCTCTTATTTCGATACAAATGTCACTGAGGACGTGGGTCTCGATGTCCTTTGGCCCGCCCATAAGGCAGTTATTAGGGGCCACCTTTATTCAAGTGGATAGTAGATTGAAGAGGGAGAGACTCCGGCGCCTCACCGAACTGCAGCTTCAGTTGGCAGATCGTGAGCGAGCTCATCCTCTATCCCAATTGGAGGGAGACTACGAGACCCTGCTCATGGTGCATCAAGAGCTGCGGGTGCTCTTGGCGTCGGACGCGGCCTGGTCCCTGGCCTGGTCAAAGCGGACCTTTTTTATGAATATTCTAACAAAGCTCATACTATGTTGACGAATAAGTTAAAGAAGAGCAGCAGGTCTAGGATGGTGACATCGGCCTGCACCCCTGCAGGGGGGGGCTCCACCACATTGCCCCAGGAGATTAATTCCATCTTCACGGCCTACTTTAAACAACGTTATAACCACTCTCTGGAGAAAGAGTGCTCCAACTCTGACCACATGCAGAGGGTGAAAGTCTTTCTTACGTGATGGCAGGGCCCGGGGATCTCCCAGTCCTCCTCAGATGGCTTGGAGAGTGAGGTGACAGGAGAGGAAATCCTCTCGGTCATAAAACAGATGAAGCCCCATAAGTCCCCTGGCCCTGATAGCATGCCAGCCCTTTATTATAAAAGCTTCTCTCCTTGTCTGATGCTGTACCTAACCAGGCTATATAACTCCCTCCTGGACGGCTGGCCGGTCGCCCAGGATTTTCTGCGCTCGGACGTAGTGTTGATCCCTAAGGAGGGTAAGGACCCCACCCTCCTGCAGAGTCACTGCCCTATCTCTTTGCAGAATGTGGATTATAAAATATTTACTAAATTGATGGCGAACAGACTGGGGCCCCTTCTCCCCTCGATTGTTCACCCGGACCAGGTGGGGTTTATCCCATCTAGACAGTCATTTGAAAACACCAGGCTGACTGCTGTCCTGATCGAATGGACGCAGGCCTCTCGGACACCTTCTCTGCTTCTTTCTCTGGATGTGGAGAAGGCGTTCGAAAGAGTGGAGTGGCCGTACATTTTAGGCCTGCTGGAGCGATGGGGTTTTCCTCCTCGTTTTCGGGCGGCCTTTGGGTTCCTGTATGCGGCCCTCCTACGGGGATTCTGATCCCGGGAGCGGCACCAAAGTATTTCACTGTAGGCAATGGAACTCGCCAGGGCTCCCTCCTTTTTGCCCTGTCCTTGGCCCTTCTCCGGGCTTCTACCTCTATCTCGGATGTCAGTGGGGGGAGAGGAATTCTTAGTATCTGCCTACATTTATTTATTTTTATTTATTTATAAAGGATTTTACCAGGAAGGATACATTGAGATTTCTCTCGTTTTCAAGTATGTCCTGGGTTCGAGAACATTGAGTGGTTACAGAAATACAAAATAGTAAAATGGAAGATATTAACACAGGACCAAATATACAGATTAACAGAAAAATAAATATGGAGGAAATGTAGTCATTATGTTACATGTTTACAGGTGCATTTTGTATTGAGGTATGCTAATAGGGAGCTCTTAAGGGACTTTAGACTGGGGGAAGATTTGACGGCGTCTGGGAGGTTATTCCATATTTGCGGTGCTCTGTAGGAAAATGCGGATCGAGCCATTTTCTTTTTGTATTGCGGTATTGCAAGTAAGGTGCTGGTCCTGGATCTGAGGTTATAGGATGAGGGAACTGCTGGGGGAAGCAGCATATTCAGGTAGGGTGGTAGCTTCCCAGAAAAGCTCTTAAACACCAGGTTGGAAAGGTGAAGGGTGCGTCTAGAGTCCAGCGATGGCCAGTTTAGTTCTTTTAACATGTCACAATGGTGGGTCATGTAGTTACATTGTAGCACAAAGCGACAGAATGAGTTATACAATGTAGTAAGTTTCTGGAGGTGTGTTTGCGGGGCGGCTGCATACACTACATCTCCGTATTCAATGGCTGGCATAAGCATTTGTTGTACAATCTGCTTTCTTACCGCGGGGCTCAGGCAGGATTTGTTTCTGTACAGGGCACCTAGTTTGGGGTAAAGTTTAGATGAGAGTTTTTCGATGTGGGGGCCAAAAGATAGATTTGGGTCTAACCACATACCTAGGTATTTGAGAGAGGTGACTGTGGTCAGTGTGCCGTTTGATTTTGTCCCAACACATAGATGGGGTGTTTGCAATTTGTGTAGTTTAGGTGCAGTTCCAAAGAGCATTGTAACCGTTTTGTCAGTATTTAGAAAAAGTTTGTTATTTGCTATCCACTTTTCTACCCCTGTGAATTCTTCTTGCAGCACGGCCTCCAGCTGCGGGAGATTTGGTTTGCTGGTATAGATTACCGTGTCGTCTGCGTACATGTGTACAGTTGAAGCTTTGCAGACATTGGGCAGATCGTTTATGAATATTGTGAATAGCAGGGGGCCAAGTATCGAGCCTTGGGGTACACCGCACGTGACTGGGAGGGGAAGGGAAGTGCTGTCAGAAATGGACACAAATTGAGACCTGTCAGACACATATGATTGGAACCAGGTTAACGTACTATCACCAATACCAGAGTTTTTAAGTTTTTGTAATAGGATGCCATGGTCTACTGTGTCAAAAGCCTTGGCAAAGTCAAGGAAGATGGCTCCAGTTAGATTTCCTTGTTCCATGCCCGCTTGGATATCATTACAAACTTTTAAAAGGGCAGTTGTAGTTGAATGGTTTGGACGAAAGCCTGATTGATCTGGGGTTAAATAGTTCTGATACTGATAATAATCACGTAATTGAGTGTAGACACATTTTTCCAGAATTTTTGACATTACAGGGAGCAGTGATATCGGGCGGTAGTTGGATACCAAAGTATTGTCTCCACTTTTATGGATAGGTACCACCCTTGCAGTCTTCCAGAGTTTGGGTATGTATCCAGTCGCCAGTGATTCATTAATCAGGGTTGCGACAGGTTTAGCAATTGCTGGTGCACTGATTTTCAGCAGCATTGCTGGGATTTGATCAGGTCCAGACTGGTATTTCATTTTTTGGTTACAGAGAAGTTTAGTGATGGCACCGACAGGCACAGGCCTAAAAATTAATAGGTCTGGGTTACGGGGTTTTTGTACTGTTGGTGGGTCCTGACCTTCGTGCGGCCTTTCTGATTGCGTTTCATTTCCTAGCTTAGCAATGAGGGTGGTGGCGCATCCAACAAAATAATTATTAAAAGCATTTGCTACATCTAGGGGGTGTTGTACAGTTTGGTTGTTTACTTTTAAAGCAGCTGGTTGGGAGTGGCTGGGGGGTGCTTGTATGTTACTTATGATTTTCCAAAAATTTCTGGGGTTTGATATGTTATTGTTTAAATTTTCATTGAAGTATTGGGCTTTAGCCATTTTTGTTTCTTTTGTGCATTCATTCCGGCATTTTCGGTATTCACAGTGATCGTTCATGGATCCAGTACTCTTGAACTTTGACCACAGGGAGTCTCTAAACTGGTACATATGCGTGAGGTCAGCTGTAACCCAGGGGAGATGGGCCCCTTTTACTCGCACTTTACGCAGCGGGGCATGGGAATTCCAGACTTGCAGGAGCTCAGACTGAAAGTATTCAACTGCACAGTCTAGGTCTGGGATTAGGTTTAGCCTGTACCAGGGGAGCTGTTTGAGATCACTTAGGAAGGATTCAAGAATAAATTTCTTGAAAGACCTGGTGGTTATTACCTTTGGGGGAGATTTCAAGGCCTTTATTTTGCGCACGCAATACACTAGACAATGGTCACTAAAGCTATTAGCAAGAACGCCTGCCTCCTGTATTCTATCAGGAGATGAGGAGAGAATCCAGTCCAGCAAGGTATGGTTAGGGCTTTTCATATTAATGCGAGTGGGGGAGGAGATTAATTGAGTTAGCTGCAAAGTTTTAAATAGTGTGCAGTGTTTATTGTTTTTAGGATTTAGCCAATCTGTATTAAAATCACCGAGGACCAGCAGTTCACTTTTTTGGTTTTGGGCAAGTAGGTTATTAAGGATTTGAGATATGTCAGAGAGGGAGTGCACTGGAGAGCTCGGTGGACGATACAACCCAGCAACAATGATTGATTTACTGAATGGGATCTCAATTATACCAGAGAGGAAATCAAAGGTGACAGGAGAGCTAGAAGTCTGTAAGGGGGTGAACTTTATGGACTCCTCAACATAAATAACAATTCCCCCTCCTCTCTTTGCTCTGTCTTTTCTATAACATGAATACCCCTGTATTGATATGGCAGAGTCTGGTACTTTTGGGGTTAACCACGACTCTGTGAGCACAAAGACTTTGGGTTTGTAATAGCAGCACCAAGCCTGAAGCTCATCCAATTTAGGGAGTAAACTTCGGATGTTACAGTGCACGAATGAGAGGCCTTTTTTAGTGGGGAGACTAAAGGTTGTGTCACCTATAGGACCAGGGTTAGATTCCACATCGTTTGCCAGGGAAAGTAGCAGAATGAATAGAAATTTGGACAGAGTTTTCTTTTGGTGATACTGTAATTGCACAGTATTAAATCTCTGTGTGGGGGTAGGAGGGCTGGACTTTAGTACTCTCCCCCAGCACTCTGCTGACAGGTTAGAAGAACCAAGTAGGCTGGGGTGTATAGGGACTTTATTTCTATCCTGGGGAAATTGGAAAGGTGTATAGAGGGCGAGGGTAGCTTTGGAGAGAAGGGAGGCGAGAGAAAAGAGAAGTAGTAGTGGTATATACATTATAGAGTAAGGTGGGGGTGAGAGTAGTTGGGTGGGCGAGAGTAGAGAAAGCAGGGATTTAATGAGGGAATGTATTGCAGCTGTGTAAGGAGTGTGATAGGAGGGTATAAATCAAATGAAAACTGTGGGGTGGGTGGGTGAGGGGAGGGTAGGGTGGGAACAAAGTCCAGGAGAAACCAGAGTGAGTTGCTGCCTGGGTCTGATGGGTGGGGAAGCGACGTAAGAATGCTTGCTGAGAGATAAATAATAAAAAAACAAAAAACAAAACAAAAAAGACACATAAGATCAGAAGGGGTTTGGGGTGCAATAAAATTCGTAAACTCAGTGGTTCAGAACGGGGGGGGGGGAAATAGATAAGAACAAATGGTTCTAAGGTTAATTGAGCAGTGTCAAATGTGCCTAGCTACACATACTGAATACATTGTATATATGTATGCATATTTTTCTCAGAGTAGCAATTAGGTCTACCAGCACAGGACTGAATACATATGGAGAAACACACACACACTTAATACATGTATCCTATAAGTATATACAAAACTATAATATATTACACACACACACACACACACACACACACACCACACACACACACCACACACACACACACAACACACACACACACCACACACACACACACACAACACACACACACACACACAACACACTTAATACATATATCCTATAAATATATATATAACACACACACACAACACACACACGCTGACAAGTTACAGTGCAGTCATATTAAGCATAGGAGGCTAAGTATGGGTGATAGAAATTAGTCTGAGAAATCACCTTGCTGGGAAAAATTTACTTAGTGGAACGATGGAGGCCTGTGCTCTTCAAGTCCAGGAGAAACCAGAATGAGTTGCTGCCTGGGTCTGATGGGTGGGGAAGCGACGTACATGGATGATGTGCTACATGACGAACACCCTGACATCAATTTCCCCCCCCCCCTTCCTGGCTGTTCTCGAGTACTTTTCGGAAGTTTCGGGCTACTCCGTTAACCTGGACAAGTCCCGGGCTATGCCTTTGGGGATGTCTCAGGAGGAGGTGGGTAGACTGCGCTCCCTTACAGGCTTTCTCTTCTCTCCCGACTCTTTGAAATATCTAGGGGTATGGCTGACGAGTGAGCCCGCGGAGCTCTACAGGGCCAATTACGACGCCATTTTCACCCGTGTGATTGCAGATTTGACTACCTGGGATGGCTACGCCATTTCGTGGGTGGGACTGGTGGCCGGTGTTAAAATGACCCTGTTGCCTAGCCTACTGTATCTGTTTCAGACCCTGGCCGTTCCTGTGGAGGTTGCCTCTCTGACGCACCTGCAGGGGCAAATTGATAACTTTATATGGCAACACAGACGTCGCAGGGTCTCACGGAAGGTCCTGCATAGACCTAGGGGCAATGGGGGCTTGGGGGTGCCAAGTCTGTTTTTTTATTATTATGCGGCCCAACTGGCTCAATTTGCTATGTTCCATGCTCCACCTGGTACGCACCTGTTTGCCCCAGACCTCCCCTCAATTTTATTTTTGGTTACCCACACCCACAGACCTCTGCTGCGATTCACCTGCTCGGCCACCATCAATTCTCTCAGAGTCTGGGATAAACTACGGATCAGACATTCACTCTCCTCAGACTGGTCACCTATGTTTCCCAATTTTTCGGAATCGTAGTTTCCTTCCGGGTCTGTGCCCTCGACCTTTTGCAGCTTTGGAAGAGCTAGGCCTGCAGCGGGTACACCATCTGTTCCGCGGAGGAGTACCGTTAGCCTTCGGAGACCTGCAGTCCAGGGGCCATGTGACGCCGGCCAACTATTTTTGCTACCTGCAGCTGTCGGATTTTGCTCTGGATGGTTTTGACTCTGGATGTTCGACGGGCAGCAACAATACCGCTTTCACCTTTTTGAACTGCTGTGTTCTCGACCCGCTCTGCCGAAAGCACTGATCTCTACTCTTTACATCTCCCTGGTCTCAGGTTCCTCGGAATGGGGACCACTGTTGTATACACACCGTTTGGAGCGAGATGTGGGCGAGGAGCTCCCTGGGGAGGACTGGGAGGATATTTGGGATAATGTGGCACACTGCTCCATAAATGTAGCGCACCAGGAGCAGGCCTTTAAAATGTTGTTCAGGTGGTACACCTCCCCCTCGCAGCTGTCCCATATGGGTAGTTGTCCTTCGGACCTCTGCTGGAGGGGTTGTGGGACCAGGGGCTCCTTTTACCACATGTGGACATGCCCCCAGCATCTGGAGATTTTGGTCGCAGATTCACATGTGCAGGAGGGGTGGGGTCGCGCCGATTCCCCGAAGGGTTGGCTGCAACCACCAAATGCATCCAGCCCAACAACATGTGTAGAACATAACAAAGAAAAAAATGTCATCTGCGCTTACTCCAATTACACCGTGTGAAACTAAACACAATTAGAGGTTTGGTTTCTTATTAATGGCCATTATAGGACTAGCTCGCCCGCCAACGTCACGGCACCTCTAAAAGGGCGAGTCCTAACCAAAATGAAACCACAGGCTGCTACATAGCAAACCATACCTGCTCATGCTGCTTGTCAAACATGAGGTAGACTGGTGGGCCTTTATTTATGCTCCCCCAGAAACAAAATCCACTTTGGGATCAAAACAAAGACCCGGAGTCTTGCTGCAGGGATGACCTGACTGGAAGTACATTAAAACATACATTCACATATACTGATGCAGATTCACATGTACTGACGCTTTGAAACTTTAAAGAATTATAAAAAAAAAGACATCAGGCAGCTGGTTCCACAACCATCAAATCTCACAGAACTGGACAGTGCTATTCATCAGGCATGGTGTCTGATTCCTCGCATCACCTTTCAACATCTCGTGGAGTCGATGCCAAGAAGAATCGCTGCAGTATTGAAGACAAAAGTGGCCCAACAAAGCACTGATGGGGTGGTCATAATAATCTGGCCACTCGTGTATATGTGAACAACGGCAAAATTTGTTTTGAAATGATTCCTTATTATTATTTTTTTTGTTGTTGTTTAGGTGCGTTCGTTATGTTACCGTGATTCGTATTTCGGATTGATTCGGTATTTCAAGAGATTAGTAATTCGTATTTTGGATCGATTCGTTATTTTGTTTTTATTCGGTATTTCAGAATGTGAAACAGATAAATTGCTTAGATTAGGGTTAAAAAAAGTAATACCCCTTAGGGATAGACCGATATATCGTTTTTGCCGATTATCGGCTGCCGATATTCAGAAAATTACTGGTATCGGTATTTTATTTGCAGATATTGCCGATAATTGTGCACAAATGAGGGATATCTAAAATACAAAAATATGCAAAACATAGAGTAATACCCTTAACACCAGAAATTATAGATAAGCCAATTTTACACTCTCAGATGTCTGGTTAATCAAGCATATAGATAGCCAATGCAGATCATTCTGTCTTCACTATTCTTGCATTACTTCTTTTAACATGTTATTGGAGATTCGTGGAAATGACATCAAATGAAATGAAGACCGAATGATCTGCATTGGCTATCTATATGCTTGATTAACCAGACGTTTGAGAGTGTAAAATTGTCTTCTCTATAATTTCTGGTGGTAAGGGTATTACTCTGTTTTGCATATTGCCGATAATTGGACAAGTTCGATCACTGTAGCTGCGACATGCAAGATCTCAAAGAACTGTTCGAATCCGGGGCTCTCCCACATCAGGTTGTAAGCCCTCACTGCAGAACGACCCCTGTTCACTGATCATAATGTGCATCAGCGTGATGACAACAGAAATGGGGCTTCCATCCCATCTGGCAGGGAATTCCCTATACAGGAGATGCAGGGTCTATTTCCTACAGCAGGGGTCAGCAACCTGGGCCCTCCAGTTGTTTTGGAACTTAATTTCCCATGCGGCTCCAAGAACCTAATGAGAAGCTGAGCATCATGGCAGATGTAATTCCAAAACCTGTGGGGCAATATTATAAAGTCACTGCTAACTTAGGCTGGTGTCAGACGAGCGTAGTGTTCACGTCCGTGATGGCGCACAAAAGTACATCCGTGATGGCATGAAAGAAAGCCCATCGGAGCCCGACACACGAAGTACGTCCGCACTGAACTGCGGACGCACAATGGCCGCGGCCCACGGACACAAGTTAGGCAAGAACGTATAACCCCTAGATCGGCTGCACAAAGTGCGCTGCGTCCGCAACGTCTGCATAGCTTTGTGTGTGCGTGATGCAACGTGGTCAGACGGACTGCATTTATACGTCCAGCATTTGGGACGGACGAAATGGTTTTGCTTTTTTAATTTATTTTCCCTCCTACATCCGTCAAAATATACGTCAGTGAAAAAAGCGAACTGTGTGGCCACTACTGCGTCTTCTGTACTGACGTACGTCCGTACTGCACGGACATACAGTCCGTAGAAATCACGTTCGTCTGACCCTAGCCTTAACTTAACCAGAGCTGGTGTAACCTTACCAGAGCCATTATAGTCTATGGAGTTGTTAAATTTACAACAGCTCTGGTTAACTTAGCACCAACTTTGTAATATAACCCTTAGAGGGC
Organism: Leptobrachium leishanense; assembly: GCA_009667805.1. Taxonomy (NCBI): domain Eukaryota; kingdom Metazoa; phylum Chordata; class Amphibia; order Anura; family Megophryidae; genus Leptobrachium; species Leptobrachium leishanense. Next base: position 148,434,159 of record CM019068.1, on the reverse strand, counting down.
CAAGCTTGCTGAACCCCTTACATAAAGACAAAGACACGGTCTTATTGATTGTAAAAATAAAAACTTAAATGAAAAAAAAATCTTATTAAATTGAAGAAATGAAGTGCACGTTGTGCAATGTTTAAATGTTAAACACATTGAGTTCATGGCATAATGTCAGATTTCTGCAGTTTTTTTTCACAACTTTAAGTTTACAGAATATATCGGCACCAAATATCGGCTATCGGCCAGAAAAGCTGCCGATTAATTGGTATCGGCCCTGAAAAAATGATATTGGTCTATCCCTAATACCCGTGTCCTTGGTGCTGAAAGGTTTCAGCGCCAAGGAACGCAGCTCCGCATGGCCCGGAGCAAAAGATCCCCCTGTCCTTGGTGCTGAAATATGTTTCAGCACCAAGGACAGCACTTGTCGAACGCAGCTGGACTGAAGGAAAAAACAACACGTTGCTTTCAACAAAGAGAAAAAGCCTCATTGATTTAAAATAATTGGGAATCCAAAAATTTCACCAAAAAGATAGTCAAATTCTAAAAAAACAATAACTAAAAAGGCTTTTAGCTGCAAGTGGAAAGAGTGAACGGTCAAATATTTAATAAAAACTTGAATTTTTTTTTTTTTTACATTGAAACCTATGGGATTCGCCTTCTTAAACCTGTTGAATAAACCCACAGAAAATCAGGGCATTTCGCTGGTGTTCGGTGTTCTCTAAATAGATTAACCATTACTAGTCTATAGGGATTTCAATGCCGCCGAACAACACCATGGTGCTGTCCATGGCCTGTAGTGCTGAATAAAACAAATTCAGCACTACGGCGAATGGACAGTGATGCGGTGCTGAATTTGTGAAACCACTGAAAGGGTATAATGCAGGAGTGGGCAAACTACGGCCCGCAGGCCACATATGGCCCACTACCAAGTTTTTTGCGGCCCGCCAACCAGCTGCGTTCTTCTACTCCCGAGGCGAGCGGCTGCTGACATGCAGCTTGGCCGCTCGCCTAGGATGGGAACCACCTGACCAGCGCGCGATCTTGCGAGAACACGGCTGGACAGGTGCTTCCCATCCCCGGCGAGCTTGACAGTGGCCGCTCGCCTTGGGAGTAGAAGACGCCGGCGGAGCCTGGGGCCACAGAGGGGGTGAGAGCTGGGGGCAGTATGTATCCATGTGAGCTGGGGGCAGTATACAGTGGCAAGAAAAAGTATGTGAACGCTTTGAGATTACGTGGAGTTTTGCATGAATTGGTCATAAAATGTGCTCTGATCTTCATCTAAGTCACAACAATTTGAAAAACAGTCTGCTTAAAATAATACAACACAAACATATGTTTTCATGTTTTTATTGAACAGAACATGTAAACATTCACAGTGCAGGGTGGAAAAAGTATGTGAACCTTTTGAACTTAATAACTGATTTGACCCTCCTTTGGCAGCAATAACCTCAACCAAACGTTTCCTGTAGTTGCAGATCAGACCTACACAACGATCTGGAGTAATTTTGGACCACTCCTCTTCACAGAACTGTTTCAGTGTAGCAATATTCTTGGGATGTCTGGTGTGAATCGCTCTTTTAAGGTCATGCCACAGCATGTCAATCGGGTTGAGGTCAGGACTCTGACTGGGCCACTCCAGAAGGCGTATTTTGTTTTGTTGAAGCCATTCTTTTGCTGAATTACTTGTATGCTTTGGGTCATTGTCCTGTTGCATCACCCGTCCTCTGCGGAGCTTCAGTTGGCGGACAGATGGTCTTACGTTTTCCTGCAAAATGTCTTGATAAACTCTGGAATTAATTTTTCCATCAATGACAACAATCCGTCCAGGCCCTGAGGCAGCAAAGCAGCCCCAAACCATGATGCTCCCTCCGCCATGTTTTACTGTGGGGATGAGGTTTTGATGTTGGTGTGCTGTGCCTTTTTTTTTTTTCTCCACACCTAGTGTTGTGTGTTTTTTCCAAACAACTCAATTTTGGTTTCATCTGTCCACAGAATATTTTGCCAGTAGTGCTATGGAACATCCAGGTGCTCTTTTGCAAACTTCAAACGTGCTGCAATATTCTTTTTGGACAGCAATGGCTTCCTCCGGGGTGTCCTTCCATGTACTCATTCTTGTTTAATGTTTTCCTTATTGTAGATGTGTCAACAAAAATGTTAGCATGTGCCAGAGATTTCAGTGAGTCTTTAGCTGACACTCTAGGATTCTTCTTTACCTCATTAAGCATTCTGTGCAGTCATCTTTACAGGACGACCACGCCTAGGGAGATTTAGCAACAGTGCTGAACTTTCTCCATTTGTAGACAGTCTGTCTTACTGTGGACACATGAACATCAAGGCTTATGGAGATACTTTTGTAACCCTTTCCAGCTTCATGCAAGTCAACAATTCTTGAACGTAGGTCTTCTGAGCGCTCTTTTCTGCGAGGCATGGTTCACATCAGGCAGTGCTTCTTGAAACCAGTAAACCCAAAACTGGTGTGTGCTTTTAAAGGGCAGGACAGCTTTCAGCAACACATCCAATAATATCACACTGATTGGACTCAAGGTCGGCTCACTCCTGGCTCCAATTGGCTCTTGGAGAAGTCATTAGGCTAGGGGTTCACATACTTTTTTCACCCGGCACTGTGAATGTTTACATGTTATGTTCAATAAACACATGAAAACCTATAATGTTTGTGTTGTATTATTTTAAGCAGACTGTTTTTCAAATTGTTGTGACTTAGATGAAGATCAGAGCACATTTTATGACCAATTCATGCAAAACTCCACGTAATCCCAAAGGGTTCACACACTTTTTCTTGCCACTGTATATCCATGTGAGCTGGGGGCAGTACATACCCATGTGAGCTGGGGGCAGTACATACCCATGTGAGCTGGGGGCAGTACATACCCATGTGAGCTGGGGGCAGTACATACATGGGGTCGACCGATTATCGGATCTACCGATATTTTGGGGTTTTTTGAATTTATCGGTATCGGTGTTCAAGTCCCCGATATTACCGATTTCTACTTGCAAAGCGCATGCGATGTTCTTGTTCCATTGCAGGAGAAGCCGACCAATGAGGAGCTACGTCGCCCACCACATGGTCCTCGCGTCAGCATATCCGGAAACCCTGCCCCTGCATGCAGATCTCGGAGAGAGCAGGGTAAGACCCAGTCACTGGCCTGAAAATAAAGTTTACTGTATGTTTAACTGTAGATCGCTGGCTGGCTGTTCCTTTTTAAGTAATTACAACCAGGGTGTGCTGCTGAGTGCTCTGCTCCCATCACTAGCCCCACGCAGTCACGCGCTAACCAACCCCACTAGCTGCAGCAGCTCCCCCTCCTTCCTCAGCTCCATCTTTAAAGCCCCGTTGCTCCGTCCACTGACTCCATCCATAATGAGCAGTTACGGCCCGGGACACAGCACTGCAACCCAGAGCTCAGCCTGACCTGAAGCCCCCTTAAACACAGCCTGCCTGAAGTTCAACCTGCAGCAGGTGAATAAAAAATGGCCCACAGCTGTGTGTGTGCACTGTCTGCAGTGTCCCGGGCCGTAACTGCTCATTATGGATGGAGTCAGTGGATGGAGCAACGGGGCTTTAAAGATGGAGCTGAGGAAGGAGGGGGAGCTGCTGCAGCTAGTGGGGTTGGTTAGTGCATGACTGCGTGGGGCTAGTGATGGGAGCAGAGCACTCAGCAGCACACCCTGGTTGTAATTACTTTAAAAAGGAACAGACAGCCAGCTAGCGATCTACAGTTAAACATACAGTAAACTTTTTTTTCAGGCCGGTGACCGGGTCTTACCCTGCTCTCTCCGAGACCTGCATGCAGGGTCGGTCGACCCCCTAATTTAATGTTTAAAATATGAATAAACATGTTCAGTTTATACCAGATTTGTGTGAAATTGTGTTCGTTTTCAAAAATTTAAGTGCACAGAATATCGGCCCCTGATATCGGTTATCGGCCAGAGAGACGGGCGATAATCGGTATCGGCCTGGAAAAAAACATATCGGTCTATCCCTAGTACATACCCATGTGAGCTGGGGGCAGTACATACCCATGTGAGCTGGGGGCAGTACATACCCATGTGAGCTGGGGGCAGTACATACACATGTGAGCTGGGGCAATACATACCCATGTGAGCTGGGGGCAGTACATACCCATGTGAGCTGGGGGCAGTACATACCCATGTGAGCTGGGGGCAGTACATACCCATGTGAGCTGGGGGCAGTACATACCCATGTGAGCTGGGGGCAGTACATACCCATGTGAGCTGGGGGCAGTACATACCCAGGTGGGCTGGGGGCACTATATACCCATGTGAGCTGGGGGGCACTATATACCCATGTGAGCTGGGGGGCACTATATACCCATGTGAGCTGGGGGGCACTATATATCCATGTGAGCTGGGGGCAATATATATCCATGTGAGCTGGGGGCAAGTAGAAGTAGACAAAATATATATGCGGCCCCCGATAACAATAATGTTTTCAATGTGGCCCTCCGTAGAAAATGTTTGCCCACCCCTGGTATAATGAATCGATTTATTTTTTTTTTTTTTTTTTGTGAACTAGATCAATTTGTTATATTCTGTTTCGCTTTGTTTTCGTTCCATTTTGGACGGAACCATATGTGCGCGCAGCCTATTGCATTAGGCTGGACGTCCACTGGATCCGTAGTCGTGCATCTGACTTGGTCATCAGACTAAGAACAATATCACAATAGACACAAGAAAGGTGGGATCTTCGAGTGAGGCAAAAGAAATTTTATTCGGGTACAGCAGACCTCAAAAAAATAATCATGTGACGTTTCGACCCGCAGGTCTTAATCATACATGTACACATTAAACTTAAACCCTTATACTTATACTGCTTTAAATTGTTTGCATGCTTGATGCAATTAACCAATCATATAATTAATTAAGCATTCCAGGCAGATGAATTATTTAACAAACATGCAGCCCCAAATAAAAAAAGAAATCTGGGGAAACAGAAAGCCTAGTATATATAAACAAATTAGTTTTCATGAAAAAAGAAAAAAAAGAAAGAAAAAAGGAAAAAAGAAAAAGGATTTAAAAAGTTTAAAAGAATTTTTGGAGGGGGATATTACAGCAATAATATCCACAAACATATTTATACCTACTTTTAAAGTATTCTACATATACATATGTACCATTGTATAGAAAGTTGACACCACTGTATCACAAGTATAAGTGAGATGATATAGATACATGTATAGATCTCATCACCAACCACATAGAGTGGATACTCCACTGAATAACACAGTTAGTATGGTCTATCATAATGAAAGACCATAGTCCAATGGCCACCATGTGGAGCCTCCAGAATATGGAGGATACATGTGATGCTCGATGAAGGCAAGGAAGAGAGGGATATAGAGAAAATAACGTTCAAAAACATATATTAAGATCGAATTCTCGATTTAGACCCTTGGGCCACAAAGTGTCAAGTTTATGTATCCACCTCTTTTCCTTGCGTTTAAGTAAACGAGTCCTATCACCACCACGTCTAAGTGGTGGGACTTGGTCGATGACTTGGAAACGTAATTGTGCTATACTGTGGGAGCGGAGATGAAAATGCTCTGCCACAGGTAACTCTAGTCGCCTAGTGCGAATCGTAGATTTATGTTTGCTAATTCTGTCTTTCACCTTCATGGTTGTTTCACCTACGTACAAAAGGCCACATGGGCATTTTAACACATAGATTACAAATGAGGATTCGCAGGTGAAAAAACCTTGAATAGGTATTTTCTCACCTGTCTGTGGGTGTGATATAGAATCTCCCTTGATCACAGCACTACATGAAGCACAATGTAGGCAGGGAAAAGTCCCATGTCTTCTTGGTGCTAAGGTGACCTGCTGATGCTTCTTGAGGGATCCCACGTCAGCACTGACGAGGGAATCTCTCAGATTTCTATTTCTTTTATGGGCAAACAACGGTGCAAATTGGAAAGATGGAATCCCACTGTAAGCTTTTTGGAGGATTTGCCAATGTTTCCGAATAGTCTGATTTATGGATCTACTAGCCTCATTAAATGTAGTTATAAATGGAATGCGAGACTCCTTGTTTTGTTTATTTTTATTTCTAGATTGGGAAATGATAGTGGTACGATCCAGAGTTTTCGATCGTATATATTCCTCCTGTAAAAGAGTTTTAGGGTAACCTCTGTCCGCGAACTTATTTGTCATTTGACGGAGTCTATCATCACGGGTGTCTGGATCAGAGACATTTCTTATAACTCTGGTGAATTGACTACGAGGTAATGATTTAAGTGTGCTCTCTGGATGAAAGCTACTATAATGTAAGAGACTATTTCTATCTGTGGATTTTACAAATAGGTCGCTGACAAGATGTGTTCCCTCGACTCTCAGGGTCAGATCTAAGAAGTTGATCTCGGATGGACTAGAGATCATGGTGAATTTAATATGAGTATTAACTGCATTCATCTGTGTAAAGAAAGTTGTTAGATCAGTTTCAGATCCAGTCCAGATACCAAAAATATCATCGCTGTATCTCCACCATGTGTGTACAAAATTAATGAAAGATTGATGTGGATAGATAAATTGATTTTCAAAAGCATCCATATAAAGGTTGGCGTAGGCTGGAGCCATATTAGATCCCATGGTCGTGCCTCTACATTGTTTGTATATCGTATCGCCAAATAAAAATATGTTGTTATAGAGCACTATCTCCACAAGTTTCATAAGAAAGGTGATGTGTTCCTCTGGGAATGAGTGTTTAACAAGTATGTCATGAATTGCTCTCATACCTTCCATATTGGGAATGGAAGTATAGAGGCTCGTGACATCCCACGTAAATAGGATGACAGAGCCTGTAAATGAAAGATCTTCTATACGTCTCAATACATCCTTACTATCCCAGAGGAAAGACTGGGTCTGAATGACCAAAGGCTGGAGAACCCTATCCAGGAAGACCGATATCGGCTGAAGCACGGAATCCGTGCTAGCCACAATCGGTCTCCCTGGTGGGTTCTCCAGACTTTTATGTATTTTGGGTAACACATAAAACACCGGCAAGATAGCATGTTCTTTTTTAAGATATTTATATAGATCCTTGTCTATGATGTTCAGTGTTAAAGCCTCTGAAACAACTGTATCAATTAATTTCTCCAGTTGTATAACTTCTCCCAGATGGCTCACACTATATGTATCGGTGTCGTCAAGCTGCCTGTACACCTCCTTAACATAATCCACGTGATTCATAATCACTAAGGCTCCCCCTTTGTCGGCGGGTTTGAGAATAAGATTTTTATTATCTCTAAGATCTTTCAACGCCTGTCGTTCAAGTTTGGAGAAATTAGGGTGTTTACCATCTGTAAAAACATCTAGTAGATGATCAATATCCTGCTTCACAAACTGAATGAACGTTTCTATAGGAGGGGTTGTGGGTGGGGAGAAATCACTTTTGGTCCAGAGTTTAAGTTCTTTGGCATGAAATGAGAAATCAGATATGTGAGTATCAGAAGTGTGTGTATCAAGGGTACATGTATCAACAGGTTCTGCTCTCCCATGAAAAAACACCTTTAATTTCACACTACGAAAAAACTTCTCTAAATCTACACGTAGGGTAAAGAGGTCAATAGGAGCAGCAGGGCAGAATGAAAGACCCTTAGATAGTACCTTATATTCAATGTCTGTGAGTATATGGTCTGATATATTTATCACTAGCGGTGCTGATTGTACATCCTTGGGTGATAGATCTTTTTTGTTCTTCCCGGGTTCTGTCTTCTTTCCGCGCTTGTGATGTTTCCTCTTCCTCCTCCGTCTTGTATCTGTTGATCTCTGACTAAAAAAGAAGCAGAATAGGTAGGAGCAACATGTGAATATAATTGGTCATCTGATGTGTCTAACTCTGTCTCTGTAGAGTCTTGATCAAGATTATTCCTGGTGTTCTCTTTTTGATTTTTTTGAAAGCGTGGTCTTCGAAAATAAGAGGATTGTATAGGTGTATTTCCAAAAGTGGTGTTAGCCTGAGTCCATCTATAGACTCTGCCTTTAGTGTAATCTTCCAAGTCTCGGGCAAATTTAATTCTTTTCCTATCTTCTATCTGTATCCTCATCTCTTCCATTTGTTTATTTAAACGAGTGTGTAATTGTTCCAATAGTTCCAGAGACAACATATCTTTTAATTGAACTTCAAGAGCTACTATCTCAGTCTCTAGTTCACCAAGTTCCTTTTTTAGTTGTTCGATAGTTAGTAACATAATGTCAAAGGAACATTTGTTAAGGATCATTTCAAACTTCTGGCAATATTCCACATTATCAGAAAACAGTGTGGGTCTCAATTTGATACGGAGACCCCTAGGGATACGCTTCACTTTAAAATATTCGGTCAGAGTAAGACAATGGAGCTTACAGCTTACCAGTCTTCCTTTCGTTTTTTCTAATTGCATTTTCAGTGTGACTTCACCTGGGTGGCAAAGGAAGCAATCCTGTGCTGCAGTGGCGCCGACAATCTTTCATTAATTTTGTACACACATGGTGGAGATACATCGATGATATTTTTGGTATCTGGACTGGATCTGAAACTGATCTAACAACTTTCTTTACACAGATGAATGCAGTTAATACTCATATTAAATTCACCATGATCTCTAGTCCATCCGAGATCAACTTCTTAGATCTGACCCTGAGAGTCGAGGGAACACATCTTGTCAGCGACCTATTTGTAAAATCCACAGATAGAAATAGTCTCTTACATTATAGTAGCTTTCATCCAGAGAGCACACTTAAATCATTACCTCGTAGTCAATTCACCAGAGTTATAAGAAATGTCTCTGATCCAGACACCCGTGATGATAGACTCCGTCAAATGACAAATAAGTTCGCGGACAGAGGTTACCCTAAAACTCTTTTACAGGAGGAATATATACGATCGAAAACTCTGGATCGTACCACTATCATTTCCCAATCTAGAAATAAAAATAAACAAAACAAGGAGTCTCGCATTCCATTTATAACTACATTTAATGAGGCTAGTAGATCCATAAATCAGACTATTCGGAAACATTGGCAAATCCTCCAAAAAGCTTACAGTGGGATTCCATCTTTCCAATTTGCACCGTTGTTTGCCCATAAAAGAAATAGAAATCTGAGAGATTCCCTCGTCAGTGCTGACGTGGGATCCCTCAAGAAGCATCAGCAGGTCACCTTAGCACCAAGAAGACATGGGACTTTTCCCTGCCTACATTGTGCTTCATGTAGTGCTGTGATCAAGGGAGATTCTATATCACACCCACAGACAGGTGAGAAAATACCTATTCAAGGTTTTTTCACCTGCGAATCCTCATTTGTAATCTATGTGTTAAAATGCCCATGTGGCCTTTTGTACGTAGGTGAAACAACCATGAAGGTGAAAGACAGAATTAGCAAACATAAATCTACGATTCGCACTAGGCGACTAGAGTTACCTGTGGCAGAGCATTTTCATCTCCGCTCCCACAGTATAGCACAATTACGTTTCCAAGTCATCGACCAAGTCCCACCACTTAGACGTGGTGGTGATAGGACTCGTTTACTTAAACGCAAGGAAAAGAGGTGGATACATAAACTTGACACTTTGTGGCCCAAGGGTCTAAATCAAGAATTCGATCTTCATATATGTTTTTGAACGTTATTTTCTCTATATCCCTCTCTTCCTTGCCTTCATCGAGCATCACATGTATCCTCCATATTCTGGAGGCTCCACATGGTGGCCATTGGACTATGGTCTTTCATTATGATAGACCGTACTAACTATGTGGTTGGTGATGAGATCTATACATGTATCTATATCATCTCACTTATACTTGTGATACAGTGGTGTCAACTTTCTATACAATGGTACATATGTATATGTAGAATACTTTAAAAGTAGGTATAAATATGTTTGTGGATATTATTGCTGTAATATCCCCCTCCAAAAATTCTTTTAAACTTTTTAAATCCTTTCTTTTCTTTTTTTCTTTCTTTTTTTCTTTTTTCATGAAACTAATTTGCTTATATATACTAGGCTTTCTGTTTCCCCAGATTTCTTTTTTTATTTGGGGCTGCATGTTTGTTAAATAATTCATCTGCCTGGAATGCTTAATTAATTATATGATTGGTTAATTGCATCAAGCATGCAAACAATTTAAAGCAGTATAAGGGTTTAAGTTTAATGTGTACATGTATGATTTAGACCTGCGGGTCGAAACGTCACATGATTATTTTTTTGAGGTCTGCTGTACCCGAATAAAATTTCTTTTGCCTCACTCGAAGATCCCACCTTTCTTGTGTCTATTGTCTATGGGACCTGCGGCGTCCCTTCGGTGGTGACCTCGTGAGGTTTGAAGTCTGGGCTCCCTCCTGGTGGAGATTGCGGCATTTGCCTTTTTTCCTAAGAACAATATCAGTCACGCGACTTGGGCTGACGAGGGTCGTCCACTGCATCAGACTAGCGATCAGTGACTTTGGACGACTATGGACCAAAAAAACTGTTTAATCTTGTTTTCTTTTTTCCTGAGACTATTGCATATTGCATTCTGCTTTTGGAAACCCTGCAGTCCTTTTGTGTGGAGATATGGATATCGAGGAGGTGGATGCGCTAGTTTGGTGTGTGAATTTTAATCCTTTTTGCACAGCTGAAAAAGGACTTCAAATTCGTTCATGGGGTGGGAAATGAGCTGACACATAACATTGTTTGCTTTTATATGTTAAAAGCCGGCAATGAGGACATTTTTTTTCTCATTTTTACATGATCTTTTTTAGTTTCATTAGAAAGGCTGGGCTCTGACCCATCCACTGACTAACCTTGTGGGGTGTAAAGAATGGAGATCCAGGGGTCCATAGGACCCCCCCATCTCTCCCCACACCAGTGCAGTGGCTTTTGTTTTAGATGAAACCATGTGTAATAATGCAGACTCTGACCTTTCCACTGATGCTCCATATGACCCTGTAGAACTTACGGTACCAGAGATACAGAGGCCCAAAGGACACTTGTATCTCCAGTAAAGGGATTTCCCAGCTTGGGAGGGGGGGAGTGGGAGAGACTCTGATATCGCTCAAGAGTGCAATGATGTCAGTGTCCGGGGGAAGTCCCACAGCAAGTTTTCCGCTGTGAAGGCAAGAAATGGCATTGAGCTGTAGGACTTCAACGACGAGCTGAGTACATCCTCTGCACACATACATGAAACCAAAGGATGCGCTCAGCATGTCATCACCAGCAAAGAGGTTAAAGGGTAAAATTTGAGTAGAGTGCCCATTTAACCTCTTGCTGCACGCAACAATATTTAGTCTCTTACCTGTACCTCACGATGCTGCTAATACCAGCCTTATGGGGCAATGCCGGACTGTGACAAAGACCCATTTTACACACAGCAGCCTGTTTAAAGATAGACACATGCATTTACACACACAGCCATACTTTCAAATACATAAGGAATATATGGTTATGTTATAGCTGACTGTACTATACATGTGCTATCACTTTAACTAGTGGCTCCGCCCCAGGATGACACGGGTCAGCGGGCATGGCAGCCATCTTCAGTAAGTCAGTGTGAAGCAATTATGAAGGAAGATGCATGATCCTGTGTTCCTGTAGCAATACTAAGCCTGTATATAGCAGTGTCCAGCAATAAAGTCGTGGTGTACCTGACAGCCCAACCTCCTATTTGAACATGCAGAGAGCAGAACACCCTACATCCTGGGGATATGTAGCAATAAAACGCACAGTAATATGCAGTGTGTATGAGCGTATCACAGAGGTCAACAGCAATAAAATTTACAGTAATATGCAGTGCGTATAAACATTTTAAATTAAGCAGTCAATCATCCGATCATCCCAATATTCTGTGAAGTACGTCCCTTTTAAATTTATATATTAAATATTTTTAATAATAAGTTGCCCCCTCTCCTGCTTAATAGTGTTGCAGGGAGGGGGGTTGAATAAGAATCATTGATGGTCCACTGGCAGAGAAGGGGTGTTGAGATGGGGGAACCTGACTGGCTGCATCCCATGGATAGCCGCTGGAACCCTTTACCTCTGCATCGCTGGCGGCAGCCTCTACATTCCTGGTGGATTTGGGGTGCTGCACTGCGATCTGTCAGAGAGCGCCGATGGCCAGGTGACAGTTCATCAGTGATCGCCGGTGCTCGTGTCCAGTGTGGGACATACTCTGCGGTCTGTGCGCAATGTCCCACACTGTACACGAGCACCGTGCAGCACCCCACAACCACCCGGACAACCAGGGATGTAGAGGCTGCCACCAGCCCTGCAGAGGCAAAGGGCCCTAACAGCTATCCATGGGATGCAACCAGCTGGGACTCGGGGTGTGCCGCGGGCCGGCATTAGGATGTGCCGCGGGCCGGCATTAGGATGTGCCGCGGGCCGGCATTAGGGTGTGCCGCGGGCCGGCATTCGGGTTTGCCATGCACACCCAGCACCCGACTATGAATGGAACCAATTCGTTATTTCGGAAATGATTCTGAAACACGAATCAGTATAATTTCGTCTGACTTGAGATTTGGAACAAAATGAAACTCCCATATCTAATAACCATCATTATTTAGGATGACCCCGACGAGCTCAATACGGAGCCTCCACCTCACTCAGGAATCCATGAGCAAAACAATGAGAAGATTCTGGATCTGACCAATAAAATCATCCGACTGCTGACTGGAGAGGTGAGGCTGCTGGGAATAGGACATTATACGGTAACACAAGGGATGTGTCTGGCCGGCTACTGTGTCATTGTGTGTAACAGAAACAAATATTCTATCCCTGGGATCCATAGAGCACCCGGAAGCCGGTGATGTATCAATACACGTGTCATGCTGTCTGCCCGTGCCAGTTAGTCCTCCTGGGCAGAGAGTCCGCCATTCTGGACATCTATCATCTGGGACTGCTCCACCTGGTCAGGGCCCTAGGAGGGCTTTAAATAGCAGCAGCTGACAGAGCTCGGTGCTCCGCTGTGGTTTCTAGTGACCCCTCCATGCGTTACTGAATCTCTGGGTTCTTGATCCCTCCGTTTGACCTCCGGCTGAGTATTCTCGGTTCTGGTTTCTGTTCTTGCCACTGTTTGGCTGTTATACAGATTCCATGTACTGACCTCTGGCTTTGTATTTGTACTGTGCTCTTTCTCCTTTCCCTGTGGCTTCAGCATTTCTGTGTATTGTCCTTGGGTTTATATTGATATTCTTTATTCAGTTTAGATCTGGCCATTCTAAGGACCGACCGTCAGATAAGGGGTTTCCTCGCTTAACTGGGTTTTGTCTGCATGCTGGGTTACTCGTTATTCTTGACATACGGCATATGCTGAGCTGTGTGCAGAACATTTAATTGCAGGTTTATCATTGTGTCTGTCAGGTTCCTATACGATGCGAGGATGTCTCCATCTATCTCTCCATGGAGGAGTGGGAGTATTTAGAAGGACACAGGGATCTCTACGAGGACCTCACAAGGGAAAATCACCGGCCAGTTATGGCACTTGGTAAGAAAAGGTTTAATTCTCATAATCTTTGGGTCAATCTGAAATGTTTGCTGTACGTCTGATAGACTCGTTCCTGAATGAACTTCTCACGTGTTAATGTGGTTTTCCCTTTCAATAGATAAATCTGTATCTGGTGAATCGCACACTCCGGTTTCTTTATCTGATTCTGGAAATAAATCTATAACCAATAATGTGGAGCAGCATCTTAACAAGCAAACAAAAGGACGAGCTGAATCTGCAACGAATACTGACCAAGAATCCCTGGCTTCTGGAGATGAACAAGTCCCAAATAAAACCAATTATTCAACCATAAAATGTACAGAATATTCACCTAGTGATATTAAGCAGGAACCGGCCTCTTGGGAAGAAGAAAATCTCACAGACGGAAATTACAAAGGAAATTCAGCTTCTTTGAAGTCTGACCTTGTGATGCCTGAAACAAATTGCAAAGTCGAAGAAATCCTTTCATCTACTTTTTGTGGGAATTCTACGCCTGAGTTAGCCCTTATCCACCAACATCTTGAAATCTCATTTTCTGAATGTGAGAAACAATTTACAAATGAAATTGCTCTTAAAGAGCATCAGAGGATTCATACAGGACAAAAAACGTTTAAATGCTCTGCGTGTGGGAAATGTTTTACTTCAACCACATCGCTTGCAAGACATAAAATTATTCACACAGGAGAAAAAACTTTTAAATGCACAGAATGTGGGAAATGCTTCAATCGTGCCTCAACTCTCATAACACATAAAATGATTCACACAGGAGAAAAACCATTTAAATGCTCTGAATGTGGGAAGTGTTTCATTCAGGCCTCAACTCTCACAACACACAAAATGTTTCACTCAGGAGAAAAACCTTTTAAATGCTCTGAATGTGGGAAATGTTTCCAACAGGCCTCACACCTTGCACGGCATAAAATGATTCACACAGGAGAAAAACCATTTAAATGCGCTGAATGTGGGAAATGTTTCAATCGGGCCTCAACTCTCACAACACATAAAATAATTCACACAGGAGAAAAACCATTTAAATGCACAGAATGTGGGAAACGTTTCAAACGGGCCTTATATCTTGCAAGACATAAAAGCATTCACAAAAGATAAAGGGCCCTATTACAATCTTCGCGCAAACGTTAACGCGCGCGCAAATACGCATTAACGCAAGGGGCAAAACCCTTTGCGCTGAACATCGTATTACAATGTCATGTATTACAAACGCGTGTAATCGTCTAACGTGGGTGAACCTGCGCGAACCCTTTGCGAACGTACTGTAGTGCGCGCGTCCTATACTTACCATCCGCATACCAGCGCACAAACGCATTTGCGCTCACAATGTTATTACAATCTATCCATTTTTTTTTTTTTTACTTTTTATAAATATATATATTTTTTTGTATTTCAAAAATTTTATTTTGCAATAAACGAAGGGTCACAGACTGACCAGCCAGGTGGCCTCACAGGGCCAGATAAGACATTCTCAGAGAAATCACATAAAAAGGGGATCTCAAAAGAAACTGCAGAATATCAAAAATTGGGGGAGGGGATACAATAACAGGGGGATGGATGTATAAACTCGTCAGGAGGGTCGAGCCAGCAAGAGTAAAACAGAGCGATGGAGTTCGCTGGGGGGGGGGGCACCAGGGAAACAAAAATAAAAGAGAAAAAAAAAAAAGTAGTAGAAATGGTAGTGAGGGACTGCCAAATAGATTGTGGTATTCCTGGCTCACCCCGGCAACCTTAAAGGAACTGCGGGCCATGGAAGGGGCCACTCGGCCGGGAGACCTGGGGCCAAAAGGGTGGACAGAGCCAAGTGGCTGGTGAGGCACTGGCTAGTATCAGAGCCAGATATACACGGGTTACGCAGTCACAATTTACGCATTTGATTATCAGTCGAAACTGCTGCAGTTCAGCAATAAAGTGTATTGAACATTAAAAGAGCTCGTGTACTGAGTGTTATTGCAAATACAAACACTGTTTTTTTCATTTTTATTAATGTTTCAATACCATTATTTATACAGAAGCAGCAGGGTAAAAAAAAAAAAAAAAACCTGATGAAAAACAAATTGTTTGGAAAGTTCTAGTACTTTTTATGCCCTATCCATCTCAAATCTTTGTCTGTCTCCTCATTTTGTCTGTCTTTCATTTCAAACTTTTTGTCTGTCAGTCTCTTAGCTCTCCTTCACTTTCTGCCCGTTTATCTGAACTCTCTGGTTTTGTCTGTCAGTCTCAAATCCTTATCTCAAACCTCTCTCCTTTTGCCCCTCTCCTTGGTGATCTCTGGCCCTGGCCGGGTCTCTGATGTCTTGGGCTGGGCTGGCTTTTTCACTGTCCAGGAGGACACGGCTGGCTGGCTCCTTCCACAGGCTCCAACGGCTGGGCTGCTCCCTCCTCCTCTTCTGCGTGCTGTGATCTGCCTGCCGCCCCCCCCCCCCCCACGATTGACGCAGGACAGTCACATGACTGTTCTGCGTCAATCAAACCATGGGGAGCACTGCCTCCCATGGTCGGCTTTTTTTTTTTTTAAAAAGAAGAAAAAATAGCTTACGTTTCATTTGCTGTCATTGCCTGGCGGCAATGACGAGCGTGCCTGCTACCAGCTTGAGCTCCGCAAATTGCGTAGCCTAGGCTGGCTCAGTGCTGCCCCTGCTGTCTGTGTAGTGAATCTCACACACACACAGCAGCCGGCAAACTGTGAAAGTGAAAGCACAGGAGAAAAAAAAGGGGACAGAGAGAAGAAGCAAGCACAGCGAGGGAGCGAGGAGAGGTAAGTATGAGAACTTTTTTCAATAAATAACCACTTATTTACAGTTTAAATCACACACATCACATCTCATTACAACACAATGAGCACATTAATTTACTGGAATGGCAGGGGCGGCTCTGCCACCCCTGACTGCACATCCCTGCTAGGTAGTCACCCTAGCGCAGGGGTCGGGAACCTATGGCTCGTGAGCCAGATGTTGCTCTTTTGATGGCTGCATCTGGCTCGCAGACAAATATTTAATAAGAAAAATTTAATATTGCGTGTGGTGGCTGGAGCCAATCACCGCTGTCCTCTTTGGATAATGCGTACACGGGCCGTAAAGGTCAGGAAGTAAACTTCCCTCCTGGGGGTTTCCGGGAGGCGGGCCAAGTGGATGGCCGCTTTTGTTTTGAGCTCCATACCGAGCCGTCGAGAACACCCCTGCAGCTTGAATTTCAGGCACTTCCCTGGCGGCTTCTTAGAGTGGGAGCTCATTCCGACCACTGCTCAGGGGCGATATTTAACTGACCAAGTTAAGGTCCGCTCACACGCGGTGCCACGTGTTGCGGCCATCTTGGAGATAGCATTGTGCGGCATCAGTACCTCCACGCGCTTCCCTCCTGTTTATTGCTTGGCTCTCCGCTCGACGATCACATCGGAGGGGATAAAGAATTCGCTGCACATCATCAACTTCCTGGATGAACTGATCTGACGGGGTGCACAATTAGATTTATACAGCATTGATTCACCGAAAGGAGAGTGGGAATACCTCCAGGAAACAAAAACATAAGCTAAGTACCCTGTACCATCTGTTTGTGCACCCCGCGGCGTAGTATATAATCAGGCCTGTCTCACACTTCCCAGTGGAGTTTACATCAAATCTGCCCCATCGAGCACCTTCAGGGCCTTAACCAGGAGAGAATACAAGGCCACTCAGGGTAAAAAGTTCCTGCAACATAAAAATATTTTTACACCCCCCCCCCCCCTTTTTTTCTCTCTTTTTTTTCTCCAGCTCTGCGCCCTCTAAATTAAAATTTTGTAGTGACAATTATTTAATTTTATTTTTCGGGTTGTGTTGACCCTACCAATTTTTTTTCGGTGGGTCCCCTGGGAGCCACTATCCCCGTGTTATATTTTTGACCGTTCACTCACTGTGATCTGCTTCTGCTATTTTTACGGTGGTCCCCTTGGGTGCCACTATCCCTGTGATAATTTTTTTTTTTTTTTTTTTTTTTCCAAAGTTTTTATTTTGAAAAAGAGTCAGCTTAACAACGTACAAAGCATGGAATGGCCTCGCAGGGCCATGAAATGTCATCAGAGAAACACATCAGTATAAAACAATGAGGTCATCTGAGGAAAAACACATTTTAGCAAACATCCCCTAAGAGGGGGGTCTCATCGAGGGTAAACACAAACAAAGCATGAAATGGCCTCCCAGAGCCATGTAATGTCATCAAAGAAACACATCAGTATAAAACAAAGAAGTCATCTGAGGAAAATCACATTTTAGCAAACATCCCCTAAGAGGGGGGGTCTCATCGAGGGTAAACAACAAAAAATAAGAAAAGGCGGCCTTATTTGGCGAACAGAAATAAAATCAAAGTAACCAACGAAAGTGACCTCGCAGGGCCATAAGAAATCACTTATGTAACATAGAGTTAACCATATAGTCATATTTTGACAGAAATTTCTCGCAAGGAAAAGAGGGGAGGGGGATAAGAAGAGAAAAATAAATGGGGAGAAAATGGTGCTGTATATATATCGCTGCTGAGAAGATGGTGACCCACAGGGCAGAGAGGAAAAAAAAAAAAAAAAAAAGGGGGGGGAGGGGTCAAATAGGGGGTAGGAGGAGAATGGCAAAGACCATAACCGTGACTCTCCTGGCACACTCCCGAGGGAGGCCATGGAGGAGCAATGTCACGAGGCCCAGGAGCCCGAGGGCCAAACATGACTCAAAGCCATGGTGGCACGCCTCCGGCAACCTGAAAAAATGCCAAAAAAAAAGGGGGGGGAAGGGTGGGTACACCATCCTCAGCAGATCAAGCACATATCATACCAAATAATATAAAAGGGGGAAGGAGAATAAGAACATCAATAAACAGAAAAAACGAAATCGGCGAAATGTATCGCGTATACTTAAAAAGTCATCTGAATGAAACTGAGAAAAAAAAAATAAAATAATAATTTTTGCAGGAAATCAAAAGGCACGGCGTGGGAATATGTAAAGTCATAAATAGTCCAAGAAAATTAATAGTATCAATGGGGGAAACACAATCCGAAAAAGGTCGTTAAGAGGCAATAAAGACCAGAGTGTCCAGGTATATCACTGCCTGATTTCAGGTCCATACTTAACCCGGATCCTTCGTAGAAGCGGGGGGACCGTTCAGTCAAGAACTATTTATCTCTGGGGTTGGAAACAGACCCATTGAACGTAGCTGGGACCACGCCGCCTCAGGCGAAGTCACCAGGTGTGTCAAATTATCATGATATATGTACAGAGATCCCGCCACCCCCCACCTGTATTTCACCCCACAGCTCCTCAAAAACTCTGTGATCTCTCGGAATTGACGTCGAGCAATCAATGTCACAAATGGGAGATCATTAAATAAAGATAAGGATACATTCTCAAAAACAATTGGTGCTCGGGCCACAGGGAGCGACATCAATTGGCGCTTATCAGCCACCGACCCCGCCACTGCCAGCACATCTCGAGGGGAGTCCACCGGGGCCGTGGCCGCCTTTCGAAGCCGGATGGCTTTCTGAAAAACAGGACTGGTGGCGGACTCGAGCATCGCAGACGTAGCTTTGTTAATAAATGGCAAAAGGTCGGCATCAGCAAGCGTCTCCGGGATCCCCCGGATACGGATATTCTTCTGTCGATGTCGGATTTCAGCTGCTTCTACCGCTCCCGTAAGCAGCGCGACCTGCGACTGTAACGATTCCACCTGCGGCGTAAGTAGTGTCTGGGTCACTTCGACCTCGTCAACTCGAGCCTCCGCAGCCGTCAAACGATCTCTAACCTGCGTCAGGTCTGCAGACATGGCCGCAAAATCCGCCCTCCACACCGCCTTCATCTCATCCATTGCTTCCCTCAATAAGCTCCGAACATCCTCCCTCGTGAAGGACATGCAGTCCGTACACATCCGCCTCCCAGGGGCTGTAGGAAGGGAGTCCACAGAATCCAAGTGGTCAGATGGCGTCTCCAGCCGTCGTGCTACTGATGGCTTTGGATCTCCGGCGGTCGACCCCGGTCGATTCTTTACCCCCAGCAATCCTGGAGAATGCCGGGCAGCCACCGAGGTCTCAGACCAAAACGGTTCCTCCTCTTCCGCAGAACTCGCTGTGGGAGACAAATATGTGTGGGGTTCGCCCTGCCGCTTTCGTCGGGCCTCACCTAGTGCATCACGGATGTCCGCTGCTGGGTACCATCCGGTAGCAGAGGTTTCTTCCCGGTCTTCCTCCCCATTAAAGTAGCAGTATACTGACTGTTTAGTCTGAATAAAAGTACAGCGGAGTATATTACTAACAAAGGTCGCCGCACAAAGCGGTCCCCAATCTGTCTCACTCCTCGGGATCTCCCAAGCACCTGGGTCCCCACTAACAACGGGCGCACCGGGTGCTAAGTTCGAGTAGGGCAGCAAGCGGCAGGCGAGTGAAATAATAAACTCCGCGGTTGCAAGATGGCCGACTGGAGTAGGCCGCAAGTGTTGCAAGTGATCGGTTGGGTCCTTTTAAACCACTGCTGCTCGGTGAGACCGCTTCAGGGGTGCACAAACAGACCTTATACAGGTTTGGGGTCGTCTATGAGGTCGATGGCAGTCGGGATTACAGGTAAACAAGCAAAATCTTCAACGGAGCCCGGCTGCACACGTCCTCTCTCCTCGGCTGTTAGCTCCGCCCCCTCCCTGTGATAATTTTGTGACCGTTCACTCACTGTGATCTGCTTCTGCAATTTTTACGGTGGTCCCCTTGGGTGCCACTATCCCCGTGATAATTTTTTGACTGTCCACTCACTGTGATCTGCTTCTGCTATCTTTACGGTGGTCCCCTTGGGTGCACTATCCCCGTGATAATTTTTTGACTGTCCACTCACTGTGATCTGCTTCTGCTATTTTTACGGTGGTCCCCTTGGGTGCCACTATCCCCGTGATAATTTTTTGACTGTCCACTCACTGTGATCTGCTTCTGCTATTTTTACGGTGGTCCCCTTGGGTGCCACTATCCCCGTGATAATTTTGTGACCGTTCACTCACTGTGATCTGCTTCTGCAATTTTTATGGTGGTCCCCTTGGGTGCCACTATCCCCGTGATAATTTTGTGACCGTTCACTCACTGTGATCTGCTTCTGCTATTTTTACGGTGGTCCCCTTGGGTGCCACTATCTCCGTGATAATTTTTTGACTGTTCACTCACTGTGATCTGCTTCTGCAATTTTTACGGTGGTCTCACACGGGCCCACCATACCTACACTGTAAACTTCCTTCCTTTTAATCAAGTAGTCAGCTAGCTAATTGCAGAAACCCTTTTATCGAAGAAGATGGCTAAAAGAAAAAAAGATGAGAAGTATCGTACTTTTCAGCAGGAATGGACAGAGGAATTCGCCTTTGTGGAGAGAGCAGGTTATGCAGTGTGTCTAATATGCAATGATAAAATTGCATCGATGAAACAGTCAAATATAAAGCGGCACTTCGACACACTCCATACTACATTTGCATCGAAATAGCCTGCGGGGGACAGCAGGAAGAAAGCATGTCAAGAGCTACTGTGCAGAGTGCAAGCTAGTCAGCAGCAACTCCATGTTTAGACCCAACAAGGTGACTGGAATTCGGCTAGCTTTGCTGGTGCTTTAGCAATTGTGAGAAACGGAAAGCCATTCACAGATGGGGAGTATGCCAAAACATTCATGCTTGATGTTGCCAATGAACTTTTTGACGACTTTTCGGATAAAGACAAAATAATCAAACGAATAAAAGACATGCCTCTGTCGGCAAGAACTGTTCACGATCGTACCATCATGATGGCAAATCAAATTGAGGCAACACAAGTGAAGGACATAAATGCAGCACCGTTCTTTTCTCTTGCTTTGGATGAGTCAACAGACGTAAGCCATTTAATTCCAGTTCAGCGTGATTGCAAGGTATGCTGTCGTGACACACTACGTGAGGAAAGTCTTGCCGTTTTGCCTATGAAAGGGACAACGAGGGGAGGATTTGTGCAAGTCTTTCACTGAGTTCGCTAAAGAAAAAAATCTGCCGATGGATAAACTTATTTCGTTGTGTACTGATGGTGCTCCGTGCATGGTGGGGAAAAACAAAGGATTCGTAGCGCTTCTTCCTGAACATGAAAAGAGACCCATCCTAAGTTTTCACTGCATCCTACATCAGGAGGCGCTTTGTGCTCAGATGTGTGGCGAGCAGCTTGGAGAGGTGATGTCACTTGTCATTCGGGTGGTCAACTTTATTGTTGGCCGAGCTTTAAATGATCGCCAGTTTAAAACACTGCTGGATGAAGTTGGGAATAATTATCCCGGTCTGCTTCTGCACAGCAATGTGCGTTGGTTGTCAAGAGGGAAGGTGCTCAGCTGTTTCGCGGCTTGTCTGAGTGAAATCCGGACTTTTCTTGAAATGAAAAACGTCGAGCATCCTGAGTTAGCTAACACTGAGTGGCACCTGAAGTTCTACTATCTCGTGGACATGACTGAACATCTGAACCAGCTCAATGTGAAAATGCAAGGCGTTGGAAATACAGTCTTATCCCTTCAACAAGCAGTGTTTGCATTTGAAAACAAGCTAGAACTCTTCATCGCCGACATTGAAACAGGTCGTTTACTACACTTTGGAAAACTGGGAGAGTTTAGAGATGCATGCACAGCAAGTGACCCTGCTCAACATCTTGATCTTCAGCAGCTAGCGGGCTTCACATCTAATCTCCTGCAGTCATTCAAAGCGCGCTTTGGAGAATTTCGTGAGCGCACGAGTGTGCAGTGGACAGCGCCGACCTGAGTTACATCCCCGATGTCTCCATCAGAGATTTTGAGCTACAAGCTGCTGACCTGAAGGCCTCAGACATGTGGGTGAATAAGTTCAAGTCACTGAATGAAGATTTGGAAAGACTTGCACGACAGCAAGCAGAGTTGGCGAGCAAACACAAGTGGGGAGAAATGAAAAAACTTCAACCCGCGGACCAGCTGATTGTCAAAACTTGGAACGCGCTTCCCGTCACATACCACACACTGCAGCGTGTGAGTATTGCTGTACTGACAATGTTTGGCTCTACGTATGCATGTGAGCAGTCTTTCTCACATCTAAAGAACATTAAGACCAACCTACGATCACGTTTAACGGATGGAAGTCTCAACGCCTGCATGAAGCTTAACCTCACCACTTATCAACCAGACTACAAAGCCATCAGCAAAACCATGCAGCACCAGAAGTCCCATTAATGGTAAGTACTTTATACATCATTGGTTAGCAACAGCATAACAACGTTATTAAAAATAATTCAGAGACTTATTGTACTTTAAAAGTGTTGGTCTTACATAAAATGCACACATTTACTTGTATTTAGTTTTAAACATATTGTATGGCTCTCACGGAATTACATTTTAAAATATGTGCCGTTCATGGCTCACTCAGCCAAAAAGGTTCCCTACCCCTGCCCTAGCGGCTCGCCCAGGCTACTTCCCAATGTCCCGCACAAAAAAAGGGGGGGGTGAGTCCCAGTGCTCCAACACGAACACCACTAACCCCAAAAAATTCAGCAGGCAGGACCATAAAATCAGTCAGGAGAACATAAAAAGGCGGGGGGAACAAAAATTAAGAGGATGGGAACACAGAACAGACATGAATAAAAGGCATATAAAAGTCATCCAAGGGTGTCTCTAGGAAAAAGAAAAAAAAAAAGGACTGCATTCAGAATAAGTCATCAGAGAAACCTAGAGCAGGGGGGGTCATCCACATATCAGGGCGTGCGTCATACAAGGCAGTTCGCAGGGGTGTTCTAAAAAAAGGGGAACTATAGAAAAAAGTCTGAAATAATGTGAGGGGTGACATCAGCCCCAAACTAGTCAGCACAGCGATCCTGAATAGATGCCATCAGCCAGGGTTGTGCGGTAGCGTCGCTGACATGGGAGTCTTAGCCAGTGTCCAGCAGCAAGGGGGGAATCAAAGTCCCCAATGCATCAAATGGAGGCATATCAGGGACCAGGCCAGCCAGAGAAGCCATCGCGGCAGGAGCTGATCCACGATCAGATGGCAGGACAGGCAGCATCCCCACCTCTCCAGCGACAGCAGAGTGGCCTCCGCCCCTCCACAGGACCAGGTTCATCTCGCAGCCGCTGGGTTGTCCTAGCACCTGGGAAGGGAGCCGAGGATCAGAAAGTCCCGCCGGGCCACAGTCACCATCAACCTGGTCATCTATCGGCACCACAGGGGAGATCGCCGGGGATTCCATCTCCAGATCACTGACCACCACTGCTGTAGGTAACATCTTAGGGGGATCAGGGAGCATAGCTAAAGCCCTCTCGGCCAGCAAAGGGACACTCCTCACACCAGCAGGGACACATCCACCTCCGACAGGATCACCGCTGGGCTGCACCTCCATCGCAGGCTCACCGATCACCGCCTCAGCAGAGAGCACCATGCTGCCCCATCCAGCTTCCCGCCGAGAGAGGATCCACGCAGCCCTGAACTCCTCCATCAGTTCAGCCAGCATTTCCCTCGTCAGGGGTAGTGAATCTGGATCAGCCATCAGGGCGAAATGGACCGACAGGCCTCAAAGATGGCCGCCGGGGTAGGCCGTAACCCAGGCCCGAAATTCAAAACGGGTGTCAGTGGTGAAGAAACAATCAGCTAGGTGTCACAGTGCCCGCTCCCCGACCTCAGGATGCCAATACTCTCAATTGGGGGTCTCAGGATAGACGGGGGGACGCAAAAATACAATAAAATTAACAAGTCTGCAGGAAAGCACAGAGACACGTATCCGTTCCTGTCGGCAGTTGGCTCCACCCCTCTATCCACAGTTTTTAATGCACAGCCTTTGCGCGCATAATTTTAATGACTCCTAAAAACTGGTGTTAATCGCAAATCTGAAGGACCTGGCTAAATCCAAATACACCAGCCCAAAAAAAAAAATACAGCAAAGTATAGTTACACATTCTTAATTCTGTTCTTTGGTTCTTAATTCTGATTGGCTAAATCGCGTGAAAAAAAGTCCGCACACTGATTTTTGGCGCGCAACGTTAATGCACATTTTTGCACGTCCGTTTTACACGCATTATTTTTTGATGGATGAAAAAATGTGCGAGGATTGTAATGCGTTAATTTACACGCGTTAACGTGCTGCGCGAGCGTTTTTGCGCAAAGATCGTATTAGAGCCCACAATCGTGTAGCGCTCACTCCCGGAGGAGCCGCTGAAAATGAACCACGGGTCAGTCTCCCCGCACTAGGGAATAAATATACTCCAACACGCTGTAAGTTTTACAAGTTAAAAGGTTTACTAAAAGGTTTTCAGCTCTTGAGACACGGTATATGCAGGAAGATTTACAGTACTTTCGTAACACGATAAACGCGTAGCGGTAAAAGAAACGAAAACACGAGGGCTTCGTATTTTCGGAAAAAACCCCGACCGAGCAGAAAATTAAAAGATACGAAATTCGAGGAAAAACCGCGTAGCGGGACACAATAAAATACACAGTTCTCGTATCACGGTAAACGCGCAGCGGGAACAAAAAAAGGAAAAATTGTTCAGAATGTAACTTTAACTTTGCCCCCTTGTATGGATTTGGAAAAAGGAAACTGAGTCCTGCACAGGTTAAGTCCCAGAACGTGAAGTGGTATGTATTCGTGCGTGTAGGGTACCCGGGTACTTTTCAACTGGCCAGTGAGTTTACTTTAACGATGTCTTCGACTAGTCAGTTGGGGCCCTGTGGGTTTTAGAAGGAAAACAGCAGCGTACGCTCTTATTTACATACGGCCTTGGGGGCCTCTCACCCATCCAGCGCAAGCTTGAGGTTCCGCTGACCCAGGACGTCTCTCCGCTCGATATTGACTGGGGACGCCGACCACCGGATCTGTTGTCTGGCCTTCTGTCTGTCAGCCGCGACTCAGCCAGCTTACCGCCTGCTCCCCGCTTCAATCGACCGCGGTACTCCTTACTCGAGGGGTCTTCTCTCCTCAGCACTGCACTCGGATAATATAGATGGTGATGTCTGTCTCCCGCAAGGCTGGGTGACCCAATCCTAAGGCCCGATCCACTCTGTCTGCGCTCCGGCCTATCTTTTGGTCTCTCCTTCTCTGTGTGTGTGCATCCGCTCTCCTCTGCTCCCTGGCGCGCTCTGCCTGTTCTCCACGAGGTGCAGGATGTACAGCGTCTCCACAAACCCACCCACTTCCTGTTTCTTCGCAAAGCATGCCGGGACATGTAGTTCGAGTGTCCAGAGTCTTTAATCGTGATTGTCTCCATCTTGTGGCTAAAAATGGGTACTGCCACAGTAAACTTTAACACATCGCTACAATCTTTTAAATGCACTCGAGTTAAATGTTGCACCTGTGCCTTATCTTGTGTAACACATAGATTATTCCCACTGGTGGGGTGTGGCCAGATGTCGCCGATGTAGGACATGTGTTGACGGAGCTCTGCTTGGGGGTGCTGTTCAACAGGGAAAAACACTGCTAAAATACACTTCTTACAGACCCCAGAGGTGCCTTTTTAATGTGTGTTTGTTCCATATCCCCGACAAGCAGGACTGCAAGGACTTTTTCACTCCTCGTGCAGAGCGGGCATCGGCTGGTGATGGAAAGGCCCAAGATGGTGGCGCCCGTTCTCCACAACCTTCGGTGAGCTTGGAGTCAAGGTCTCCAACGGCAGAGCTCATTGACTCTGTGGGCAAGATGGAGTGTATGTATAGCAATTATACAACCATGCTGACTACTAGGTTGGATGCAGTGGCGGCGGATATTAGGAAAGACATATATAGGATATGTGAGAGCGATCCCCCAAACTGGAAGAGAAGATGGCGGTTGTAGCAGAAGCACTTGAAGCCTGAGATACACTTAGCGCGTAGCGACGCACACCATAGTGAAGCAAACATTTTGCAGGCTTGACTTCACTTCGCTCCGCCTCGCAGCCAGGCATTAAGTTTGCTTCTCTCCGCAATGGACAATCCACTAACTAAATTAAAATGTACACGACAAAACCTTATTTTCACAAAGCGTATGTCCTATAGGAAAAAAAGTTTATATTGAATAAAATACATCGAAATTCTGCCAATTTAATAGGAATAGTATAAAAAAAATTGGGGAAAAAAAAAGGTAACCCTAATCATGTATATTATAGGGACACAGGGAGTGCTAGGTATAGAGTAGGGATGCATTGATACCACACACAGACATATACGTATGTAGCGCTGTATTAGTTTTGGCCCCCTGTACTGAACTGTTGCTACCACTAGAGGGAGACAGAGCCTAAAAGACGTTATGAGCTATGCTGGACTAAAGGACTTTATCTCCCAGAACCCTTTGCAAAGAGGACAGGAAGTGGGCGTGCGCACCAAGGGAGACATCCGAAGACTCATGCAAGACAGGGGCAGAGTGACGAGAAGAGTAGGACGCATGCAAGACACCGTCAGGGATCGCAAACAGGCCGGAGTACGAGCGCTATTGTATCCAGTGCTGGAGATCGGAGACGAAGAGTGTGTTATCGCCTACTATACTTCGCTTAACTGCTGGGAGGACAACCAGGTTCCAGTAGGACCGCGAGTGAGGAGGCCGCGACGATCAATTGGGAGTGCAGACGGCGGATCGGTGTTCCTGTTGCGGAGATTCGGCAAGCAGAGAACAGATTTGTGGGCACCGAGTTCCAATCTAAAGCGGAGAGAGATCCTTTAGTCGAGGCATCGGTTCTGGACACTTCGTTCAACGGGTGGGTGAGAGGCCTCAAGGCGTACAGTTCCGAAACGAAAGTGCGCACTTGGTTTGTGACGGACTGCATCACATTGTCATCCAATATCTCCTGGTACTGAAGAGAATTCATGGTACCTTGCACACGCTGAAGCTTCCCTGTACCTGCAGAAGCAAAACAGCCCCAAAGCATGATTGACCCCCGCCATGCTTCACAGTAGGCAAGGTGTTCTTTTCTTCATAGGCCTTGTTCTTCCTCCTCCAAACATAGCGTTGATCCATGGGCCCAAACCGTTCTAATTTTGTTTCATCAGTCCACAGAACACTATCCCAAAACTTCTGTGGTTTGTCCACATGACTTTTGGCATACTGCAGTAGACTCTACTTATTCTTTGGAGACAGCAAGGGGGTGAACCTGGGAGTTCTGGCATGGAGGCCTTCATTACGCAGTGTGCGCCGTATTGTCTGAGCTGAAACTTCAGTACCCACATCTGACAAATCTTTTCTCAGTTCCTCAGCAGTCACACGGGGACTTTTCTCCACTCTACGCTTCAGGTAGCGCACAGCAGTCGAAGTCAGCATCTTCTTTCTGCCACGACCAGGTAGCGTTTCAACAGTGCCCTTTGCCTTGAATTTGCGAATGATGCTTCCTATGGTCTCTCTTGGTATGTTTAACATCTTTGCAATCTTCTTATAGCCATTGCCCTTCCTGTGAAGAGTAATCACCTCTTCTCTTGTCTTCCTGGACCATTCTCTTGACTTCACCATGTTTGTAACCACACCAGTAAATGTCTAGAAGGAGCTGAGTATCACAGTCATTTTAAAGCTGCCTAATTGGTGCTTATTATGCTTTATTGCTGCTCCATGTCATCCACAGGTGTTTTCAATACCTGATTGAAAACACTTGAATGAACCTCTGTTCTTCAGAGTGGTAGTCTTTAAGGGGTTGAATAATTGTGTCAATGAAGAATTCACAAAAGAAACATTTACTACTGTATTACAAAACCAATTGATATCATTTTAGTTGCATATGGTTCTTTAAAAAGTCCTTGTAGGATTTCATTCTGAATACAATTACAAATGTACACTAAATTCCCTAAAACCCTTTACAGCATTGGGGGTTGAATAATTTTGAACACAACTGTATATGTGTGTGTATATATATATAATGACTGCTCTGTCAAGTTCAACATTTCTTCTGGAGGGATGGGGGGTTATTTAGTTGAGGCTGTCCACATGCCACCCCCCAATGTATGTGTAATATAAAAATATCTTACCTGCCCTTGCCTTCCCCAATAAATTTGCAAATGGTACATAAAAAACCTTGCTGCCTGAGACCCCGCGCAGCCCACATGCTACCCCATCTACCTGGATGTGTATATGTATGATTTATGATAAGATACAGACAGAGGGGTTGGCATGTGGGCTGCGCGGGGTCTCAGGCAGTGGGGGGGGTTGTACCCTTTGCAAATTTATTGGGGAAGGTAAGGGCAGGTAAGATGGTCACATTATGGAGGGGGATCCCGTCGGCACCTGGCCCCAGGTCCTGCTGCGGGGAGGCTCTCCTCTCCCCGAGCTGCTGGACAAGACTGAGGGAAGAGTGCTGAGCAGCACCGGTGGGAGGGATTTACAGCACACAGCGCAGGCGCTGTGTGCTGCAGATCCAGCCCCTCCTCTGAGTGTCGCTCCGCCACCGGGAAAGTTGGATTTTTCGAACTCCTGTCGCTCAGCGCCGCATCCTGCTGCAGCCTGAGCGAGGGAGGTGGAAAAATCTGGATACACTGAACGCGCCTCGACATTCAGCGCCGCCTATAGTGTATCTCAGGCTTGATGCTATGGTGGCGCATGTGGAGGCCCTGGAAGACCTTGTAAATACTTATGCAGATAAGATAGCGAGTTTCGATTGATCTGCTTTGAATATATTGTTCACTGTATTTTGGTTTGTGTTTGTTGTGATTTTGTTTTTCTTATGCAGTTCTCGGTGTTCGTATGTTATTTTTGAGAAAAAATGGCGTCTTTATTGGTTACACAAGATATAACGCTGCAGTTGTATCATTTTTAGGTGTTTTTGTCTTGTACTTGACTTGCCTGACTTTCTATGCCAATGAAACATATTTAAAACAAAATAGCGGATCTTGACGATCGATCTCTCAGACAAAACTTGAAAGTCTGTGGTATTCCAGATTCAGTGCCGCATCATAAATTGGCAGATTCTGTCACAGATATTTTTCAGCATTTGTTGCCGGACATTAGCTCTGACTTATTGTTCATGGATCGCATTGATAGACTCCCTAAATCTCTGTTGGCAACCCCTAAAGCGCCGGAAGATGTGCTTTTGAAATTGCATTATTTTAAACCAAAGGAATTAATCATGCAAGCGCTGCGCAAACCTAAGGCGATACTCCCTCTTTATAGACCCATTTCCATCTTTCCAGACGTGTCTTGGGCGACCCTGCAAAAACAGTGTTTGTTGTTGGCTCCTATTTCGCCAATACTACGGGCAGCGGGTGTTTCATACCGCTGGGGGTTCCCTGCTAACCTTATGCTTTATCAGGTAGGCAAACTGCAGACCATTTCTACTGTGGAGGAAGGCCGGCAATGTCTACAACGCTGGAGTCTCCCTCACCACCAGCGGACACACAATCAACATCTCCGATGCGTATTGAAAAAGAATTTAGCATGGGTTGAAGCTACGATCTTGCGAATATGACGCGTCATGTATCTGTAGTCATCGATGAGGAGTTCTATTCTCATTACTATCTGATACGGGAGTTGACTTGTCTTCTTGGCTGTTACGGACCCTTTACTTGACATACCTTTGGACACAATTTGTTTATGCTGGACTGTTTCAGTCACCGTCGTGCTGTATTACAAGTTCTTTTTTTTTTATAATTCTTTATTTTCCATTTTTCAAAAACAACAAGGGCATCTTAACACAAAACCACATTTTTAGAGATTGCTACTGGTTAGCCCTGAGGAGCCCCTGCCATAGGACCGCAGGGGGGAGGCCCCGAAGAGGGGGTAAAAGAAGAAATAAGAAAAAGATCAAAGAAACACAAACATGGAGGAAAAAGAGAGAGGAAGAGACCTCATAAGGGGGGGAGGAGGGGGAAGGGGATAGGGTGCCGCCCCAAAGGAGTACATAACCCAGGCATCATAACCCGCCAGGAAAACAAACAGTCCAGCTCTTAACCCACATCAAACTCCAGCCAGGGGTCCCAAATCTTACTATGTTGGGGCATGGTATCATGTACAAGAGCCGATAAACGATCCATGTCCATATTATCTCTAATCCGAAGGTACACCTGCGCCATAGACGGAAGGGACACAGATCTCCAGCCTTGGGCCACCGCTCTTCTAGCCGCCAAGACTATTTTATGCAACAGCTTGTTCTCCGGTCTCGATAGGGCGTCCTGGGTGCGGTGAAGCAGGAATGTCCATGGGTCTAAAGCCACTCCACACTGTAGGACCTCTTGGATGAGAGCCTGAATTTGAAGCCAAAAGTGTCGGATCAGGGGGCATGTCCACCACATGTGGTAGAACGAGCCCTTAGTGCCGCAACCTCTCCAACATAAGTCAGAGGAAGACCCGTCCATGTGAGAAAGTTGTGAGGGGGTAACATACCAGCGAAACAGCATCTTGTAAGCCTGTTCCTGATGGGCCACATTGATGGAGCAGTGTGCCACATTGTCCCAAATATCCTCCCATTCTTCACTGGGCAGGGCATCCCCCACATCTCTCGCTCCCAGCGTGCAACATAAGTTGGGTCCCCCCAGATTGGAGAGCCTGAACAGAGGGAGACATAAAGCGAGGATATCATTGATTTCGTGATGCGAGCGTCATTACAGCGAGCCTCAAACGCCGTCAAGGAAGACGTGGCGGCCGTACGGACTTCAGGCGTCCGCGCATAGTCCATGACCTGCAGGTAGCGAAAGAAGTCCGCTGGTCCCACCGGACCTCTCTGTCGGATGTTCTCAAACTGAAGCGGTGCCCCCGCTGAGTAAAGGTGGTGGATCCTCTGAAGGCCCAAGTCTTCCAGATTTGCAAAAGGGCGAGGGCATAGGCCCGGTTGAAACTTTCGGTTGCGGAGAAAAGGCATCATAGCTGAGTGTTCTTTGGCAAAAGTGAAGCGACGGTTCACAGTGTCCCAAATTTGGAGAGAGTTAATGGTGGCAGTGCAGGTGGAGCGAAGGATTGGACGATAGGTTTTGGGAAGCCAAAAATAGAACTGCGGCAAGTCAGGAGCAAAGAGATGCGACTCTAAGTCCGCCCAACGGTGCGTACCAGGTGGTGCATGAAAGGTAACAAACTGTGCTAGTTGGGCAGCATGATAATATTGTAACAAACTCGGAACTCCCAAACCTCCCACCACCCTCGGTCTATGTAACACTCTTCTAGCCACCCTATGACGTTTATTATGCCAGATGAACCGGTCCACATGGGACTGTAGATGCGCCAACGAGGCCGGAGGGACAGGCACCGGGAGGGTTTGGAACAAGTACAGGATTCGGGGGAGTAGATTCATTTTTACGCTAGCAATACGACCCACCCAGGAGACATTAAAGGCATCCCAAGTGTCCATATCAGCTATAAGACGTTGGATCAGTACATCGTAGTTAGCTCTAATCATTGCTGCGGGATCACTGGTCAGCTTCACTCCCAGATATGTGAGAGAAGAGGTGGAGAAGTGAAATCCCGTGAGGAGACGCAACCGGTCGACCTCCGGTTTCGGTATGCCTATCGGCAACGCGCGAGATTTATCTATATTGATCTTAAACCCGGAAATATCCGAGAAATCCCGAAGAAGGGAGAGCAAATGGGGCACAGAATGGACCGGGTCCGTGATGGTCAGGAGAAGGTCGTCCGCATATGCTGACACCAGGAATTCCTCCCCACCAATCTGTAAACCCGTGATAGACGGGGAGGACCGTAATTTATCCAGCAGGGGCTCAAGGGCTAGAGCGAAGAGCATGGGTGACAGGGGGCAACCCTGTCGCGTTCCATTACCTATGGGGAAAGATTCCGGGGAGCCCCCGTGGTGATTATTTTCGTAAGGGGGGAATTATACAGGACCCGGATAGCAGCGCAAAAGCCAGGGGGAAATCCCCATGCTCCAGTAGGTGAAATAAATAAGGCCAGCCCACCCTATCGAACGCCTTCTCCGCGTCCAAGGAGAGGAGCAGAGAAGGCGTCCCCGTTGCGCGAGCTCTCTCGATCAGGACCACGTTTCTCCTTGTATTTTCATATGCCTGCCTCGTGGGAATGAACCCGACCTGGTCCGGGTGAATAATGGAGGGGAGGAGTGCTCCTAGTCTGTTGGCCAGGATTTTCGTAAATATTTTAATCCACATTCAGTAAAGAGATCGGTCTATTATTGTGGGGGAAGGAAGGATCTTTGCCCTCTTTAGGAATCAGTATCACATCAGATCGGAGGAAATCCGGAGGCACCGATCGCCCCTCCAAAATTCCATTATATAGTTTAACTAGATATTTGCTCAAGCGAGGAGAGAATTTTTTATAATAAAAAGCCGTAAACCCGTCCGGGCCCGGTGCTTTATGAGGTTTCATTTGTTTAATCACTGAAGCCACCTCGGCCTCTGAGACTTCTGATCCCAACCCCTCCAGCAAGAGGGGGGGGAGCTCCGGGCCTTTCCACGTGGCCAGGAATTCCTGCACCTCCCGCACGTGTTCAAGATTGCGGAGGGAGTGATCGGGGAGTGGTTATATAATTGCTTAAAGTATGCAGTAAAAATCTGGTTTACCTCGCTGGGGATAGTAGTGATCGAACCCTGGGGCGTATGGGCCGAGGTCACCTGTTTGGATCTAGTTTGGTTCCTCAATTTGCGCGCTAACATAGTATGTGCCTTGTTAGAATATTCATAAAAGGTCCGCCTGGTCCAGGCTAAGGACCGGGCCACATCCGTCAGTAAGGCTGACCGGAGCTCCCGGCGTACAGTTGTCAGGGCATCAAAATCAGCCTGAGAGTGAGAGGACTTGTGCGCTGCTTCCCGGTCAGCTAGCCTCTCCTGAAGTTCTACCAGCAGACTCATCCTCTCCCTCTTCAGCCTGCTACCAATCTGAATCAGGTGACCTCGTATGACCGCCTTATGGGCCAGCCACAGGGAGTCAGGACCAATATCGTCTAGGTCATTCTCCTCAAAGTATCTGTCCAGGTGGGCAGACACTTCTTCCAGCACTGCAGCCGATTGTAAGATGGAAGAGTTGAGGCGCCAGGACCAACCCGATCGAGTACCCGGCAGTTTCACCCATATAGATACGGGCGCATGGTCAGACCAACTAATGGAGCCTATCGCCGAGCGGGTAGTTAATGGGATCGTTCTGGTTGGTAACAAGAACAGGTCTATCCTTGAGTATGAGGAGTGGGGGTGAGAATAAAAGGAGAAATCGTGGTCTCCTGGGTGATGGAGTCGCCAAATGTCGAGCAGCTGCGTGTCATGATAAACCGAGCTAGCATCGCATCCTGAGGAGACGCCGTAAGTCTGGCACCTAGCCCCCTGATTTCCTGTCAATTGCTGGCGCTGGGGCCGCGTTAAAGTCCCCCCCATGACCAGAAAGGAGCCTTCCGTCAGCTGCAGGAGCGTCGTAAGATGGGCCCAGAAAGAATCTTCCGGGGTGTTGGGGGCATAAACATTCAGCAAAGAGATAGCCACATTATTAATTGTCCCGGATTAGGATATACCTGCCCTCATCATCTCTATCCACATGTTGAACCGTCATCTGGCATGCTTTATGTAGTAAAATCGCCACCCCCGGCGTTTACCGGTGCTGGAGGCGAAAAAGGAGCGTGGGAAGGTGCGGTCTGTGAGACTGAACTGGCGTGCCCGGGCAAAATGCGTTTCCTGCAGGAATGCTATCTGACATCGTGCGCGTTTTAATTCTCGGAGGACCAATCTCCTCTTCGTAGGGGAATTTAGTCCCTTAACATTCTGGGACAAAATATGGCATTCAGGAATCATGGGCGGAGTGGAGGGGGGAACGCCACGGGCAGGCCAGATCAGGTACACAGGACAGGGCGGCACCCCTGAGGACCCCAATGGGGGGAAAGGAGACAGAGGGACAAAGGGGGTAAAAGACTGGGAGGTGAGGGAGGGGAGGAAAAGATGAGAGAGGAGAAGAAGACACATAAAGAAAAAAGGAGAGAAAAAACTTCCGGACTTATCCATTGCCAGAACGACCATGGGGATGGTCAGAAAGGAGACGCGACCCTGGTTGAAGACCAGTAGGATCGCAGAACGGACGTCACCGAGCAAGTAACGGAGCATGAAAAAACTATCTAAAAACAGCATTACGAAACTTTACAACAACGACAGTATCCCCACCATTATCATGAACATTAACAGCCGAACATTACAGGGTTATATAGCACTTGGGGAACATTCACAACTCAGCTAATGCAACCACCTGATACCATGTGGGCAAGTAAACAAAAAGAGAAAAATCAATATCACCACCAAGGTTTCCCCATCATCTCAGCCGGGATCCCTGTCCCCCTCCTCTCGAATCCGGGAGGGCACCTTCTCCCAGCGCGGTGTAAGCTGAGGTGCCGGGGAGGGGGATGAGAGCAGGTTACCCGCGTCCGGTAAAGGGGGGCAATCCAGGCGGGTGAAGAATTGCTGCGGGTCTGACTGTAGGGTGAGAGTGGAGGTTTTACCACCAGCGAAGGCCAAGAGTTTGAACGGGAAGCCCCAGGCATAGCGGATGTTATGACGGCCCAGGTGGGCTGTGATGGGGCGCCAGGCCCTTCGACGCTGCAAGGTCTCCGGTGCCAGGTCCTGAAACAGAGCGAGCTTCACATCTTCATACACCAGGTCCACGTCCCTGCTTTTACGCATGACTTCCTCCTTAACTGTGTAATAATGAAGGCGGAATATGACATCACGAGGCTGTTGGGAGTCAGCCCGGGGAGCTCTCAGGGCTCTGTGAATCCTGTCCATGAGCAACCTCGCCGGGGGCACCTCTGGCACCAAGCGTTTGAGAAGGCCCAGCACCGTCTCGTGTAGCTCCCGTGTTTGTACAGATTCGGGCAATCCCCGCAGGCGGATGTTGTTGCGGCGGGATCTATTGGCGACATCCTCCAGAGCAAGTTCCATACGGTCCATGCGGTGAGATAACGTGTCAGTAGTGCGCGCCAGTGCATTGTGTGCCGCCACGAGGTCCCCCGTGCTTTCCTCCAATTCTCCAATGCGTAGGCCCAAGGCCCCCACTTCCGCACGTACCTCCGTGGCTATTTTAGCAATGTCCATCGCCAGACTCGCTTGCATGTCCCCCATCCTGGCCAGAATCTGCGATATATCAGCTCTAGACGCTGGTTGGGACCCTCCTGGGACCGAGTCCTGGCCTGTGTCCTCACCGCGGATCCGGCCGCCATCTTGGCTGTCATCCAGGCCGCGGCGCTGGAAAATTGGCGCCACTACAGGGGTCGGTGGATCCGTTTTTTTGCCCCCTCGGGTGGTTCCCGGCATGCTCCCGGTAAGGGGGAATCGAAATGGTGGGTCAAATTGATCTATGTGCTGCTGCTATGCTCCGTTTTGACGGCTAGGTGCAGGAGCTCCTACACCATGCGTCCGGCTCGGTCGGCGTCCAGACTCCGCCTCTGTATTACAAGTTCTTTGTGTTTGTATTTGACAGCACACCTGGATTCTCAGAGCTTTGCTGGACCTGATGATTTTTTTTTCTTCTTTCATATCTGGTGATCCAGAGTCCCCTCCTCGGTGGAGAGATAGAGGACGGTGTTCCTTTGATGGTTGTATGTACACCTTTGTATTTAGTTTTTGGTGTTTCTGCTGTGTGCTCCTATACTGCTGAAGTCGAGCTGCCATTGGCGTTCCTTATAGTATTGCGGTACTGCAGAGCCTTCTATAGGATACACCTACTACTCCACTTTTTTCCACCTTCTATTACATGAAGATTAGATCTCAATGTCCGGTGCTTATATGCTCTTATTATGCGCTATTCTCTATGTTCTGATGTTAAGCAGGGGGACCCTGATATATTATGTTACCAAGAGACTGGCTGCTATAGATTAACTCACCCAAGCGTATCCCACATTGTAACACTCAGTATCATGCGACTGGCACCTACCAAATCGAAAGGGTTTCAATACTTATGATAGGGTCTTTTCAACTTCATAGGAGACTCCGTGACCCGAGAGGGTGATGTCTCAATTTGGTGTGCATCTCCTCCACAGGTTCCCTTCATTAGACCTGTTTTGTCCAAAATGTCTGTTTTAACTGGGGAATCTCTTATGCAGGGATTTCAACATATGCCTGGATCCGGTCCTTGATCGCTCTGCACCACCATATGCTTCTGTGCATAAACCATGCAAGAGTTTATACAAGGATTTGGCAGCGCCACTGATAGATATTAGAGAATATGTGCAGGGTTCACCAACCACCCAAAGTGCCCTCTATCCCCGAACACACAGATAAAATCAAAAAGTGGATAAAAAATAGGTGTGGCGCTCACCTTAATTAACAACAATACTTATAGTATAGATCCGTATGGATTTACAATCTTATGCACCCGATAACTCTAGAAATCACCACAGGTGAATATCTCACAAATATACCTTATGGTACAACAAGAATTTGGATGTGGCTTGGATTTGATGTACCAATAGGGAAAAAACACAAAGATAATATATCATAGCGCACCCTATATGAAAGCGTATCGTGACAAACAGACATATGTCTTGCACTCACGTGACTCTGAGCCAATCTGGGCTCTCAGAGTTTAAGGCTTTAGGGTCGTTCATACGGCCACCCGTCTGCCGTTTTTCTTTGATACTTCTTTCTCTTAAAATGTTCCTCCAAGTAGGGAGAGAAAAGAGAAATCGCCAATAGCGTGATACAGTATATGCTCCAATATCAAAAGAAAATCTGGATATCTCACGTGGTAAAGAGCCGTGTCCAGGCTCTATCCAAGGTGTGTTTAGAACTCCAGACACTCCAATAGTAAAGGATGGATGCCAGCAGTAATAACAATATAAAATTTATTGCATAAAAAAACACCATAAAATGTATGGAATAACTTCACCAAAAGTCTCTGTAACGCCAAGACGTGTTTCGCTGCAGGAGTCCTCCCGTCTTATGCTTCCTCAGTCGGCTTTCAGTGACTCTCGTGAAGTCCGTTCTTCTTATACTCTATTTCCGCTTTGGCATCCAATCAACAATGACCTTCCTTGCGCATGCGCACTTTCCAAAAATCCACTCGCTGATGTTTACTTCCGCTTTCTCGGACACAGACTTGCGTATCATCGATCACATGGAGCGCATCCCCATTTTCCCCGAGTGTTCGGTCATAATAACAAATGGAAGATGAAGGGAGGAGACATATATATGTTATAGATGACAAGGAACCCTTATTACAAAAATGGCAAACTTCGAAATTCTTGTTTAACCCATAAGGGACCAAGGTACCCAACTTGAAGATCCATTGCATTTCTATGCGTTTGATTTTATTTAGAAGATCTTCCCCCCTCAATTTGGTTTAACCCTCTGGACTGCAAAAAATTGCAGTCCTGTTGGTGAACAATTGTGATGAATCTTGTGAGCCGGAACACTATGATGTTCAAAACCCCTCTGTCTCTGATCTCTGTCTCGTGAGAACGCACAGCGCCATGGAGGGAGACGAGGAACTATTTATTCGCAGTCTCACTTTGCTCCCAGCGATAAGAGGCGGTGGATCGAGGCACCATTCTTGCCGCGGGATGAGAAGTGAGTATGGGATTCATGGGGGGGTTCTTGGGGTGTTAAATGATTTTGCAAATGCAGAAACCGTTAATACCAGCTGTAAGGTGTGGCTAAAATATTGGCTTGTGCGTCCCTGTAGTAAATTAGCGCTAGCACTTTGTAATACCTCACTTACTCAACATGCGGAGCGAAATCAATTTGTAGCATTTTAAGTATAGGACGCCCAAAATACAGTAAGCTCTTGCAATCACTGATGCGCGAATGAATTTTTCAGTTTTAGCATCAGGAGGGTAATATGGGGGGCGTGCGTTAAATACACTTATCCTAGTGTTAACACTTACACATCCGAACGCCAACAATGGAATTTAGCCCTTATGGAAAACTGTTATATAGTTACATAGGCTGAAAAAAGACATGCGTCCATCTGGTTCAGCCTCTCACACATCACCTACTGCTGTTGATACAAAACTAGGCAAAAAACCCAGTCTGAAGCGCTCGCCAATATGCAAAATACTGGGAAAAAAATCCTTCTTGACCTCAGAATGGCGTCAGATATCTCCTTGGATCAAGAAGCTTACCCACCTATTAAATATTATAATCCTTAATATTCGGTGTCTGCAGGAAGTCATCCAGTCGTTTTATAAAAGTCTGTACAGTCTCTGACCCAACCACCTCAACAGGCAGAGAATTCCACAGCTTTATTGTTCTCACCTTAAAATAACCCTTCCTATGATTGTTGAGCATTTTATATCCCATAATTGTTCCTACAGTTGATATAACCTACATAGCGCCAACTATGGAATAGTGGCCTAACGTTAGCGTTTCCATATATAAGCATTACCATCAGGATAAGGAGTTTAACACATGCCCCCATATTAAATTCCTGTTGCTGCCCCCCCCCCCCCCGTTAGTAATCTGCTATCTGTACTTTGCACATCCTATACTTAACATGGGGAGCGCAAACGGCCATTAGAATTCTGAAAACGTAAGGCATTACAAAATCCTAAAGTTACTGCAGGGACGCAATTTTCAATTAAGCACCCTGTTGTGTATTGATTATGCTTATACTTCCTTTTTCCTGTTCTGACCTGGAGACAGTTCTATGATCCAACATGATTCCTCACACAAGCAGCTTGCAGTGTCTTCATTTCTATACATGAAACATGGTGTCAGAAGTGACTAAAATCAGCCTCTTGTCTGGAGCACAGCAGCTTTGGGAAACTACACAGGTTTGTGAACTGTGGACTAAGGCTGTTCCTTGTGGATTTTTTTGCTATTTGAGAACTCGGAGGCTTCCTGGCAATATGGCTGCAATGATTTGCATACCTCCCCCAGAGGAGATGAGAATGAGTGGAGATTGGAGCAGCAACTGGGAATCTTTCAGAGCTGAATTTGAAGATTATTCCCTGGCTACAGGCTTGAATGAGAAATGTGCAGCAGCAACTCTGAGGAGAGTGATGGGCAGTGAATGCAGGCATGTGTATAAACACAATGTGAACCTCACAGCAGAGCAGCAAGAAAATGTTACAGCCGTTCTACGAGCACTGGAAGCTTATTTCAAACCTGCTAAAAACATCATTTACGAAAGGTATGTGTTTGGGTGCTGCAAACAAGAAGAGGGAGAGTCTTTTGATAACTTTGTTACACGTTTGAGAGAAAAGGCAGCAACTTGTGAATATGGAGCTCTCAAAGATGAATTAATAAGAGACAATATTGTTTTGGGCATAGCTAGTGAGAGCACACGCAGGTGCAGGGGTGGACTGACCCATCGGGCACTGCCCGAGGGCCCGCGGGTGGCAGGGGCCCGGTTTTAACGCACACAGTGGCCCCGCTATTTTCCCTCCGCTCCAGGCACCGGAGCTATAATCATCACAGTCCAGGGCCCGGCAGCGCTCTCCCAAACTGCCGCGGCGGCGCTGCAGCGTGCCTGACTCCCTCACATTCTTACTCTCGACTGTAGGTACCAGTACTGCAGCGTAATCCATGCTCATAGTAAGTTCCTGGCAAAATGGCAAGGGCCGTATGAAGTTGTAGAGCAGTTTGGGGAGGTGAATTACAGGGTACACCAACCTGGTAAACGGAAACCCAGCAAAATTTATCATGTAAACCTATTAAAGCCCTGGAAAGATCGAGCGTCCCTGATGGCCCAAAACCCCTTAGCTATGACTCGCACACTGTCTACTGTGGTGCCTGAGGTAGAGATCGCTGAGGCCCTGTCTGTGAGTCAAAAGCAAGAGGCCAAAGAATTTCTACTAAGGAATAGAGAATTCTTTTCTGATTTACCAGGCTTAACCACCATGCTAAAGCATGATATTGTGACTGAACCGGGGGTAAAAGTAAACTTAAAACCCTATCGCATCCCAGAAGCCCCCATGCCAAGTAGTCTCAGATGAGATCAAGAGGATGTTGGATGTTAAGATTATTGAAGAGTCGCATAGTGAATGGTGTAGTCCCTTTGTCCTTATTCCCAAACCTGATGGTAGCATCTGATTTTGTAACTACTTCCGGCGGCTAAATGAGGTCTCTAAATTTGATGCTTATCCCTATGCCTAGGGTAGACGAGCTAGTCGAGTGTTTAGGCCCTGCTCGTTATATCACCACTCTTGACCTTAAGAAAGGGTACTGGCAAAGACCCCTAACCGATCTTGCTAAAGCGAAAACCGCATTTTCTACTCCAGAAGGTCATTGGCAGTATAAAAGGATGCCGTTTGGCCTACATGGGGCTCCCGCCACTTTTCAGCGGATGATGAACCGTGTCCTTAAACTACACAAAAACTATGCATCTGCATATTTTGGATGGCGTAGTGATCTTTAGTGCAGAGTGGGAGAGCCTTGCCCAAAGTACATGCTGTCATTAATGCCCTCCGCGATGCTGGACTGACAGCTAATCCAAAGAAGTGTGCAGTGGGTTTGGAGGAGGCCCGCTATTTAGGATACATTATTGGAAGGGGAGTAGTGAAGCCCCAAGTCACCAAAATCCGAGCTATCCAGAGTTGGCCAAGACCCCTAAATAAAAAACAGGTGAGAGCCTTTTTAGGGTTGATAGACTATTACAGAAAATTTGTCCCCAATTCCTCCGCTAGGGCAGCTCCTCTCACAGATCTAACAAAGGTAGGAAAGTCTTCGGCTATGACTTGGACCCAATAAGCAGAGAGCGCTTTCCAGGAGCTCCAGACAGCACTGTGCAAAAGTCTGGTTTTGATTACTCCTGACTTTACGAAGGAATTTGTGGTTCAGACGGATGCATCGGAGTTGGGCTTAGGTACTGCTAGTATAGATTTGAAGGTAAAGACCAATAGCTCTTTAACTTGTATGGGTAAAACAGATTCTGGAGCTGGTGTTACCAGGAGTTTAAATGAATCCCTGTCCCACCCAGAGCTAATTAATGTGCAGCTGCACCTAGGTGTGTGTGTGTGTGTGTGTGTGTGTGTGTGTGTGTGTGTGTGTGTTCGTGTTCTCAGTGCATGGAGAGACTGTGTGCTGAATGCAGCAACTCCTTTGTGAGGAGAATAAGAAAACCTGTGAGGCAGGGTTCTATGGATGAACTATAAGCTGTTCCCTTGGAGGAAAGCAACCCAGCTCGGAGGACTGTCACTAACTAACCTGTAAGGCTCAATGGAGCAGACTTTTATTTGTTCCTATCAATTGATTTTGGCTGGATGCCTGCAACCTTATTGTTTTTTTTTGTTTTTTTAATGATGGCCGTCTGAAAAGTAAAGCTGGCATTTTTGTTGAAGCGACTGCTAGTTTGCCTCTGTATTGAGACTGATCCCCTACAGCTCATACACACCGGACATTACTGTGAGTTTTATTGCTGTGGAGCTCTGTGACTCTTACTGAACAAAACTACGCTCAAATAGAAAAGGAATGTCTGAGTATAGTGTTTGCCTGCCAGTGCTTTCACCACTACCTCTATGGCCGCGATGAGATTACAGCGGAAACTGACCATAAGCCTTTGATTTCTATTTTCAAGAAACCTCTTTTGTGGGCGCCCAAACGCCTACAGAGCATGTTGCTCACACTACAAAACTATTGCCTAAATGTTGTCTACAAGCCTGGCCCGGAAATGTATATTAGTGACACTCTTAGCAGAGCTACAGCAGCTGGAGGTGCACCCGACTATGCACAACACACAGTTTGAAATGTTCAACAGGACCTGGATGTCCGGTCAGATTATTCATTCAGACTATTTGAACGTCACGGACCAACAATTGCTTCAGATAAAACAGCACACTGAAACCGATGAGAGTTTGCAAGCTCTTATATATGTTGTTCTGGATGGTTGGCCTGATTCCAAGGAGGAGGTGCCATTAACTGCGAGAGGATATTGGACCTTCAAAGATGAAATCGGCATTCATGATGGCATACTAATACAAGGGGCCGAGGGTCATCATTCCTAAATCTTTAAGATCAGAGATGCTGACACGTATTCATGCCAGTCACATTGGTGGAGAAGCATGCTATAGGCAAGCACGAGATACCCTATACTGGCCCAACATGCAGAATGAGATTAAAGCCTTTGTTAGCCATTGCTCGGCATGCAATGAATATGCACAGGCACAACAGAAAGAACCCATGATGTCACATGTGCTGCCCACCTGGCCTTGGCAAATTGTAAGCATGGACTTATTTAATTATGCTGGGCAAGATTTTCTACTAATTGTTGATCACTATTCTGACTTTTGGAATATTAAGCTACTTCCTGACCTGTCTGCTGATACTACAATCAGGTGTTGTAAAGTACAGTTTGCACGTTATGGCCAGCCGGATAGGGTAATCTCAGATAACGGACCTCAATTCGCATGTGAGCAATTCAGACGGTTCTCTGCTGATTGGAGATTTGAGCACGTTACCTCATCGCCTCGGCACCCGCAAGCGAATGGCAAAGCGCGATCGGCTGTCAAGATCGTGAAGAATATTTGTAAGAAGGCCAAGTATGATGGTACTGATCCGTGGAAAGCCATTCTACATTGGAGGAACACCCCATCCAAAGGCATGGACAGTAGTCCTGCGCAGCGCTTAATGTCAAGGAGACTGAAAACTTCATTGCCTGTGGCCAACAAATTACTTGAACCTTGTGTGGTTACAGGTGTCCTAGAGGAACTGCGGAGGAGGAAACCGATCGCCAAACTGTCTTATGATGTGTCTGCTAAGGACTTACCTAAACTAAGCATTAGAGAGCCAATCCGTCTGAAGCCGCTTCCTGGTGACAGGACTGGTCGCTGGAGACTGGGTTCCCGTGTTCAGCGTGTTGCCCCTCGCTCAAATCTTGTGGTTGTAGACAGTAGTCTCTACCGCCGCAATCGGGTGGCCTTGCGAAGAGCGGAGCGACTCCCCGTACAAGCCTATGTGCCTCCTGCACGTGCTCCTCCCGAGGTGCTCAATGCCCCTAGTCCTCCTGGACCACATCCGCAAAGCGGAGAGAATACTGCTGTCCTTTCAGAAGGATAAATTGAGAATGACCTAATACAGCCACATGTACCATCAAGTTTGTCTGTGCCAAACACCCCAGCCAGGAGGGAGGGCGGCTCTGTATCAATGCTAACTGGAGCTGCACAACCTTCCCCAGGCAAAATCTCTGTGGCCTTGCGTAGCGGTCGAGTTTCAAGACCGCCAGATAGACTCAATCTGTAGTGTACCTACCAGTCACTCAGCATGCTATGTTTGAGACTGTTCTGGATCTGTTTTAGGTTAATTGTTTACAAAGTTTTTATTGAATGTTAAAAAAGGGAGATGTTGTGTATTGATTATGCTTATACTTCCGGTTTCCCGTTCTGACCTCTGACCTGGAGGCAGTTCTATGATCCAACATGATTCCTCACACAAGCAGCTTGCAGTGTCTTCATTTCTATACATGAAACACCTCCATAAATCCCATACTCGTCTCTCATGTCACAGCGGGAATGGTGGTCCAATCCGTCGCTTCTTGTCACCGGGAACAGAGTGAGCTCCCAATCTCGTGGTCCAGAAAAGCAACCCTTCATAGCATCATATGGACTCCTGGAGATGATATTTGTGGCAGCGCGGAAGCGATACTACGAATAGCCCAGCGGTTAACACCGAGTTGTGGGGTAAGGTGCGAAGCCCCGGAATACCACACTAACACAGGGACTGGAGGTGCAGATTTTCCCCTTTTGCGTCCCCATGTCAGTACAAACTAGGGAATAGGGCCCTTATTGTTTACAGGGAGAGAAGTCACAGAACTTTGAGCTGGGATTTAACCCTGTCACTGCTGGAGAAGAATCAGTGCTCAGCTGGGAGGTATTTTACAGAATAAAGGGTTAATGAATGGCCTGATCGTGCTGTGTCTCCCTCCCTGTCCCTCAGTGCTGGATCCAGACAGCTCACAGCTCAGTGTCTGCCATTCCCCTCCCCCAGCAGCAGCTCCTGCACCACGTGACCCCAGCTGCCTCCTGAGCTGTGATGTCATCAAAGTGCGTCCACCCCCCCACTTTGTTGCACGAAATGGTGTATGTGAGAAGCTGAGGCTGTGCAGAGAATTTTCCCTGAAGCTGCTCACACCCCCATGTGACTGGAGAGGACACACACAGGAGTAGTAGAGACAGAGCTGGTGCCCTGGGAGAGGAGGCTCAGGTATGTGTGGGTGCCATGTTCCACATGCTATTTATTGCATGGAAAGCTGTCTCTTGTCATTGTGGGACAGTCATGGCGCAGCCCTCATAGCCGCGTAGCTCCATTACAGCGCCGTGTGAGTCGCCGCGCAGGGAGGGGCTCTGACGTCACTTTAAATATGGGGACATGTCACATGGCTGAGGATCATGGGAATTACAGTGTGACTCCTCGCAGGCAGGTCCCCACTAACCCTATCCAATCCCCAAACTCCCCCTGGTGCTATAAAGCGGCGCTATAATGACTCTGTATGAACGCCGCGTCCTCCCGGCCTCTATAAAGCGGCGCTGTAATGACTGCGTATAAACGCCGTGTCCTCCCGGCCTCTCACGCCGCAAACACATTATTAATGAAGTAAGGTGATACGGGTCGTGTAAATCATAATATTATTCAAAGCCTCCTCAGTTTCCAACATAAGAAGTTGTTCTTGTGTGACAGAGGGATTTATTCCTCACATAGGAGTCCCTCT
This sequence comes from Leptobrachium leishanense, assembly GCA_009667805.1. NCBI lineage: Eukaryota > Metazoa > Chordata > Amphibia > Anura > Megophryidae > Leptobrachium > Leptobrachium leishanense. The sequence continues at coordinate 148,389,249 of CM019068.1, read as the reverse complement.
CTTCCCGCTTAGACTCCCTAAGGCAGTGTTTCCCAAACCTGTCCTCGGGACCCTCAACCAGGACAGATTTTGCAGATCACTTTTAGGGAAATGCAGACTGAATCCTGCAATCACTGAGCAGCAAATCATATCACATGTGCTGTGCTTCAGATATCTGGCAAACCTGGCAACACGGAGGGTCCCGAGGACAGGTTTGGGAAACACTGCCCTAAGGTATCGTCCGTAGCAGCATGGTCAGACCATATCCACTGATGGATGCAGCTTCCTGGAGCAGTGGAATAAGAGGTTGACCAATAAAAATCACATAGAATGAATGGAAGAATAGAAAAGAGTAGCCTTTGCCTGCAGGATGAGAAACCCTCCAAGTATTATGAAGGCACTGGCGGATCCAGAGAGGAGCTGCAGTTCCATAGTAGGTGATACCTGTTTCAAATGTCCAAAGGTCCCATGTATCTCTGGTCCCCTATATAGACCATTGAGGTGTTATTGGAAAGGCCAGGTTCTGCCCTTTCCAGTGTACAGAGTAAAAATAAACCGCAAGCGAAAACTTTTTTTTTTTCCTCAATTTTGTTTAGGTATGTATTTTCTTTGAAAAAATGCGGGATGGAAAGTGAAATGACTCAGAAGCAAAGGGGTTAACTTTTATGTATCAAACCTCTGGAACTGACTTGGCAAGTCTATTTCCTGGATAAACTCAAAATATATAAACCTCTATAGTGTGTATACAGTATGTCCAAGCCTGTGTGTGTGTGTCTGTATACAGCTGTGTATGACTGTGTACCCTAGTGCATATCTCCCAAATGTCTGTTTTGGGCCCAAATCTTTCATTTTTTCTTTTCCTCCCTTTTTGTTTTCTAATGTTCCTCCTTTTAGGAACTCCCCAGTAAATTCAGGGTGTGCAGGCGTATAACAGAGCTGCACAGCAATAAAATTCCCAGCAATGAGTTTGTAAACTATATAATAAATGTAAATAAGATCCATTGCTTTGATTTTAGTTTGGGAATAGCAGAGTTTATGAGCCTGCATATAACAACTTTCCTAAATGGTATGTGTGTGTTTGTGTCTTCGAGTTACAGTCAGGTCCAGAAATATTGGGACATCGACACGATTCTTTGGCTCTATACACCACCACAATGGAGTTGGAATGAAACAAACACAATGTGCTTTAACTGCAGACTGTCAGCTTTAATTTGAGGGTATGTACATCCAACTCAGGTGAACGTTGTAGGACTTACAGCAGTTTGCAGATGTGCCTCCCATTTGTTAAGGCACCAAAGGTAATGGGACAATTGGCTTCTCAGCTGTTCCATGGCCAGGTGTGTGATATTCCCTCATTACCCCAATTACAATGTGCAGATAAAAGGCCCAGAGTTCATTTCAAGTGTGCTATTTGCATTTGGAATCTGTTGCTGTCAACTCTCAAGATGAGATCCAAAGAGCTGTCACTATCAGTGAAGCAAGCCATCATTAGGCTGAAGATACAAACCAAACCCATCAGAGAGATAGCAAGAACATTAGCCGTGGCCAAAACAACTGTTTGGAACATTCTCAAAAAGAAGGAACGCACTGGTGAGCTCAGCATCACCAAAAGACCCGGGAGACCACAGGAAACAACTATGGTGGATTACCGAAGAATTCTTTCCCTGGTGAAGAAAACACCGTTCACAACAGTTGGCCAGATCAAGAACACTCTCCAGGAGGTAGGTGTATGTGTGTCAAAGTCAACAATTAAGAGAAGACGTCACCAGATTGAATACAGAGGGTTCACCACAAGATGTAAACCATTGGTGAGATTCAAAAACAGCAAGGCCAGATTAGAGTTTGCCAAACACCTAACAAAGCCTTCACAGTTCTGGAACAAGATCCTATGGACAGATGAGACCAAGATCAACTTCTACCAGAGTGATGAGAAGAGTATGGAGAAGGAAAGGAACTGCTCATGATCCTAAGCTTACCACCTCATCAGTGAAGCATGGTGGTGGTAGTGTCATGGCGTGGGCATGTATGGCTGCCAATGGAACTGGTTCTCTTGTATTTATTGATGATGTGACTGCTGACAAAAGCAACAGGATGAATTCTGAAGTGTTTCGGGCAATATTATCTGCTCACATTCAGCCCAATGCTGCAGAACTCATTGGACGGCGCTTCACAGTGCAGATGGACAATGACCCAAAGCATACTGCAAAAGCAACCAAAAAGTTTTTGAAGGGACAGAAGGGAAAATGCCCCAAGAACAAGTAGGAACTGAAGACGGTTGCAGTAGAGGCCTGGCAGAGCATCACCAGGGATGAAACCCAGCGTCTGGTGATGTCTATGCGTTCCAGACTTCAGGCTGTGATTGACTGCAAAGGATTTGCAACCAAGTATTAAGAAGGGAAAGTTTGATTTATGATTATTATTCTGTCCCATTACTTTTGGTCCCTTAACAAGTAAGTCCTACACCGTTCACCTGCGTTGGATGTACATACCCTCAAATTAAAGCTGACAGTCTGCAGTTAAAGCACATTGTGTTTGTTTCATTCCAACTCCATTGTGGTGGGGTATAGAGCCAAAGATGTTAGAATTGTGTCGATGTCCCAATATTTCTGGACCTGACTGTATATGGCTATGAATGGGTATCAGTGTGTGTCTGGACCTGCGGCATGTTACTGATGGTAGTATTTGATTCCCAGTGACAGAGCTGTGCCAGTGTGCGGAGCATTGCTGTGTGGTGTCTGTCAGATGTCACTTGAGCCACATGAGGATAGACCCTGTGCAATGCTCTGGAGAGAGTGAATGTGCTGAGCACGACTGTCACTGCAAACTGAACAATAAAAAACACCAGCTCTTAGCCAAAACTGGTAGAGTGCCTCCCCCGAAACCAGTTTCTGGATCCGCCCCTGTACAAAGGATGTGATTGAATGTTTTGGTATCAGTATTGCTAATATCATTATTATTATGTTATCTAATTTATTCAGACAGCCTAATGCTCAAGCTGAGATTACATGGCACTCTATTGTTTCATGTTTAAACAAATAAAATGGGCTATGGCTAGGAACTGGCTCACTTGAGGAAGAAGAGCAGGAGGGGAGACACCAAGATGTCATCTTCCAATGGCCTCCAGTTCTCTGATTGCACTGTATATATTTGTGTTACACGTTTCATTAAAGTCTGTCTGGTTTTACCCCTAGCAACGAGTACTGCCTCATCTCTGGGGGCTGCTGTAACCACTGTTTGACCCCATCCTTAAGCTTCAGCTAAGAGCTGGAAAAGGCTTGACAGATGTCTAGTGGGAGAATGGCTTAGAAGCACGATATGGTGGATACAATTAAAACGTAACTTTTAATAAATTGCCACAAAGAAAACCTGCTGCCTTAACTCAGGCATACGCAAACAGATACAGCACATATGACAAAAATCTCAAAAGGTTCCCCTATGACTGGAGACAAAATATTATTGAATAGCCGGATTCTGAAACTAGCGCAAAATTATCCTGAATGGCTTCCAGACATGCCACCCCCACAATATATTTTTTAAAAATTATTTTAGTTTGTTTAAAACACTCACTTTCTGTATAGCGACACTGGACTCCACTTCCTTTGCATTACTTATGACTGCAGACATCCCTGGGGCTCTTACAGAAGTTGCTCACGTACGATAGATGAATAGTGTATCTATTGCTTGAGCAGAGCTGCACACGCACCACCATCCTGTGGCTCCTGTTTCCATAAACAAGTATTCAAAATCCTGTCTGCCATGTGACAGCTGTGTAGGCCACAGGAAGCCCTGCACTTCACACAGCTCTACCAGCCAAATGGGACTGGAGGAGCAGGAGATGGTTTACTCCATGCAGCGTGACCACTTTAATAAGCTAAAGTGATCAGGGTGCACAGATTGTCCCTTAGTTGGAAGGAGTGTGTCGATGCTGCTCTGGGCTTCATTTCTGCTTCACACAACACCGGGCGACCTCTAACATGCATAATATTTATCTCCAGTTTCAGGAATACTGTGCTTGCTCTAATCGTTCCCTTCCAGAAGAACTGGGCGTCCAGGTAACCTGTGATAATGAATAAAGACAAAGCCAGGGATCCGCTGACCCAGAAGATCCTGGATCTAACTCTGGAGATCATCTTTCTGCTGACAAGAGAGGTAAGAGATTCTATGAAATTCACATATTACCGATGCTATTTAATAACCCCGGACATGTCTTGGTTACGTCATGCTGGCAGCCACATGGCTCTGCTTGGTTTGTGGCACTTTCACTGACTTCTCTTCAAGGTAGAAAGCAAGGAATGGCACTTTAAATGGAGGCCCTCCACCCCCTTGTTTTCCTCTTTACCACCTCCTGCACCTGGTTCTCGTCTATGGAAACTCTTCATTAACATACCCTGATCAGTCACAACATTAATAAACAAAACCAGAATGGCTGCACTCACCTCACATGTGTTTTTAAGGGCGCTTCTCAGTGGCCGGTTGGCATAAAATTTAGTAAATTCAGAGCACGCCATTACAATACAGGCAAAAGATAATAAATCTCCTAACTAGGTGAAACAAATGATGGAGATTTAGTTACAAGATGTGATCACATATTGCATAAGCCTGTCACAACGCCAATGTACCTCATCATCAGCAGCTCCTACTCTATGCCAACCTAATGTCTGCTCTTTTGCGATATACCCATGTACTAGCTCCTAATGTTTTAACAGAGACTAACCTTCACTCCCCACGAGCATGAGTAAGCCTCTGGCGCCCCGGACCCTGATGCCGGTTTGCTGGCTGTCTTTGCACCACGTTTGGTAGGTACTGACCACTGCAAATCAGGAACACCCCACAAGACTTTGGAGATGCTCTGACCTGGTCGTCTAGCCATCACTATTTGTCCCTTTGTCAAAGTCACTCGGATCTTTTCACTTTTCCATTTTTCCTGCTTCCAACACATGGAATTCAAGATAAGAACTGTCTGTTCACTTGCTGCTTAATATATCCCACCACTTGACAGGCGACATTGTTATAATGCTGTGTCTGATCAGGGTATTCTGTTACATTGATCTTGTGATATTGAGCTGAACCTGCGAAACACTTCCCTTATTTTACTCTGCTGTTCAATGTGTGAAGCAAACTCTTATAAAGAATATATAAGAACAACCCTGGAGCTGTTTGATACTGAGACCTTTCAAAGAGCAGATCAGTAGTAGCATCATCTTAATGTGCCGCTTTCACGGGTAAAACTTTGACAGCGCATCCCTTTTTCTAAGAATCAAATAGTACGGGGATCAAATTGCAACTACAGATGGCCAATAGATACCCCTATTACCCTATGTGTACTCTATACTGTTTCATATGTGGTGATCCCTCTACTATTTGATTGTATTGCACAGATGAAGATTGGCCGAGCCATCAGCACAGGGATCCTCTCTTCAGATACATTTAATTCTATATACATATGCACTTGTGTGTGACCTCTTTTCCCTTTAACTCACCCTTTTTGAGTCTATAAGTGTGCATCCATTCTTCTATACAGATCGGCGTATTTTTGCTTCTCTGTATAATTGAATAAATGAAAATATTTGGTTTAAAGATCCCAGATATACGGCATGCCAAGTGGGGGAGGGGGTCGCTGCGAGCATAAGAGACATCCTACAGGACAGCCTTCCGTTTAGTCAATGTGCTGCTCTGCTATGTCATGTATACTATTGATTAGTAGCAAGGACGCCCCTGCTGGCCGCTAAAAACCTTGGGGAACAGGAGGTGTGGCAGGCTGTCAGTCATGAGCTGAGTGACAGCCAGTGCAGCAAACAGAATGAGCGTAGGGCCGCTCTGTAGGATGGCTCTCATGCTGGCAGCGGGCCGCCCTGTAGGATGGCTCTCATGCTGGCAGCGGGCCCCATCCCAAAAGCAAGGTGCTTTCCTGTGGGAGAGGCGGTATCTTTGAATGAAAACGCTGTCCTATGTAAAGGGAGAGAAGCCCTGTCAAATGGGCAAAACTTATTTTGCCCATGACTGATTCCCTTTTTAATGACTGTCTTATGTAAATAAAGGTTACAGCATATCATACAGGACACTATGGAAATAAGAGCAGAGAGTGATGGATCAATGGAAGGATCCGGGGCTCCCAGATCTTGGACATGTTTATACTCGTAAAAGGCAAACATCTCTATATTGCTGTCATTTTCGTTGTTTTAGGATCACATGGTGGTGAAGATCCATGAGATGGTCACTGACAACAGTACCCACCAAATATCAGAGGCAGGATACGGCAGGACCCAAAGCTTCAATACGGAGCCTCCACCTCACTCAGGAATCCATGAGCAAAACAATGAGATCCTGGAACTGACCAATAAGATCATCCAGCTGCTGACTCGAGAGGTGAGGCTGCTGGGAATGGGACATTATACGGTAACACCAAGGGATGTGTCTGGATGGTGACTGTGTCATTGTAACAGAAAAAAAAAAATTCTATCCCTGGGATCCATAAAGCACCCGGAAGCCGGTGATGTATCAATACACGGTGTCATGCTGTCTGCCCGTGCCACAGTTAGTCCTCCTGGGCAGAGAGTCCGCCATTCTGGACATCCTATCATCTGGGACTGCTCCACCTGGTCAGAGACCTAGGAGGGCTTTAAATAGCAGCAGCTGACAGAGCTCGGTGCTCCGCCGTGGTTTCTAGTGACCCCTCAGTGCGTTACAGAATATCTGGGTTCTTGATCCCTCAGTTTGACCTCTGGCTGAGTATTCTCGGTTCTGGTTTCTGTTCTTGCCACTGTTTGGCTGTTACACTGATTCCATGTACTGACCTCTGGCTTTGTATTTCTACTTTGCTCTTTCTCCTTTCCCTGTGAATTCAGCATTTCTGTGTATTGTCCTTGGGTTTGTATCGATATTCTTTATTCAGTTTAGATCTGGCCATTCTATGGACCGGCCTGTCAGATAAGGGGTTTCCTCGCTTAATTGGGTTTTGTCTGCATGCTGCGTTACTCGTTATTCTTGACATATGGCATATCCTGAGCTGTGTGCAGAACATCTAACTGCAAGTTTATCATTGTGTGTATATCAGGTTCCTATACGATGTGAGGATGTCTCTGTCTATCTCTCCATGGAGGAGTGGGAGTATTTAGAAGGACACAGGGATCTCTACGAGGACGTCACGAGGGAAAATCACCGGCCAGTTATGGCTCTTGGTAAGAGAAGGTTTAATTCTCATAATCTTTGGACACATTTCTCTAGTGTTTGACACAAACAACAAACTGAAATGTGAGCTGTGCGTCTGATAGACTCGTTCCTGAATGAACTTCTCACGTGTTAATGTGGTTTTCCCTTTCAATAGATAAATCTGTATCTGGTGAATCGCACACTCCGGTTTCTTTATCTGATTCTGGAAATAAATCTATAACCAATAATGTGGAGCAGCATCTTAACAAGCAAACAAAAGGACGAGCTGAATCTGCAACGAATACTGACCAAGAATCCCTGGCTTCTGGAGAAGAACAAGTCCCAAATAAAACCAATTATTCAACCATAAAATGTACAGAATATTCACCTAGTGATATTAAGCAGGAACCGGCCTCTTGTGAAGAAGAAAATCTCACAGACGTAAATTACAAAGGAAATTCAGCTTCTTCTGACATGGGGAAAGCCGCATATTCTAAGTCTGACCTTGTGATGCCTGAAACAAGCTGCAAAGATGAAGAAACATTTTCACCTACTGAGTCAGTCCTCATCCACCAATATCTTGAAATTGAAAAACAGCAATTCTTATTTTCTGATATTGAGAAACCGTTTACCACTGGCATTGCCCTAAATATGCATCAGAGGATTCATACAGGAAAAAGACAGTTTAAGTGCCGTGAGTGGGGGAAATGTTTTACTTCGCCCTCATCGCTTGCAACACTTAAAATGATTCATACAAGAGGAGAAAAAACATTTAAATGCACTCAATGTGGGAAATGTTTTAATCGGTCCTCTAATCTTGCAACACATAAAATGATTCACACAGGAGAAAAACCATTTAAATGTTCTGAATGTGGGAAAGGTTTTACCATGGCTTTATCTCTTGCAAGACATAAGATTATTCACACAGGAGTAAAACCATTTCAATGCACTGAATGTGGGAAATGTTTCAATCAGGCCTCAACTCTCGTAACACATAAACTGATTCACACAGGAGAAAATCCATATAAATGCAATGAATGTGGGAAATGTTTCAACCGCTCCTCTAATCTTGCAACACATAAACTGATTCACACAGGAGAAAAACCATTTATATGCACTGATTGTGGGAAATGTTTTAAACAGACCTCACATCTTGCAACACATAAATTGATTCACACAGGAGAAAAACCATTTAACTGCTCTGAATGTGGGAAGTGTTTTGCTGGGGCATCTACTTTTGCAAGACATAAAAGGATTCACACAGGAGAAAAAACATTTAAATGCACTGAATGTGGGAAATGTTTCAATCGGGCCTCAAATCTTGCAACACATAAAATGATTCACACGGGAGAATCCCCATTTAATTGCACTGAATGTGATAAGTATTTCAACCAGGCCTCACATCTTGCAAGACATAAAATGATTCACACAGGAGAGAAACCATTTAAATGCTCTGAATGTGGGAAATGTTTCAAACGGACCTCGCATCTTGCAACACATAAAATAATTCACATAGAAGAAAAACCATTTAAATGCACTGAATGTGGGAAAGGTTTTACCATGTCTTTATCTCTTGCAAGACATAAAATGATTCACACAGGAGAAAAACCATTTAAATGCTCAGAATGTGGGAAATGTTTCAATCGGGCCTCACATCTTGCAGCACATAAATTGATTCACACAGGAGTAAAACCATTTAAATGCTCAGAATGTGGGAAATGTTTTAATCAGGCCTCAACTTTGTCAACACATACAAAGATTCACAAAAGAGAGGAATCTTTAAAATGCACTCAATGAGTTAAATGTTGCACTTGTGCCTTACCTCTTGTAACACATAGTTTTTATCCAGTGGGAATAAATTTTATTTTGGTGCCTTTAATTGGAAATGTTCTTAAGAACTTTACTTGTCTGTTTTGTGTTGTTGGTCACGGGGCTGAAAAAACCCTTTCGATGTATTGAAAGTGGAAACCACTTCATCTGGTCCTCACATCATCCCTCACATAAAGGAAGTTAGTCACTACACACTGTTGCTTTCTATTGCTGTATCTGCCGCACAGACAGGGAAAAGTCAAACTATGGCAGACAATACTAGCAGAGTTGTTCTCAGGTAAATATTTTAAATTGCGGCTTTTTTTTTTTTTTTACCATTATTCCAGCTTTGTTTGAAACAAAGGCAGGTATACTTTTGATATCAATGTCCCTTCGGTCGGGTAATATTCTCATATGTGATGAAGTCTGACAGCTGTGAGGTCGAGGGAACATCGATGATTGGGCCTTGAACTCTTAGGCTAGGGTCAGACGAACGCATTTTTCACGTTGTCCGTGAAAAAGTGCGTTCGAATGAATGGACGTATTTTTTCACGGAATACGCGATAGCGGTCATACGATGCGCATTTTCGTCCGTGATTTTGTACGGATCATCAATAAAACCCTTTTTGCGTCTGGACGTTATGTTGGCCGGACGTGTGCAGCGTCTGACGTCTCCCAATCACGCACACACGCCGCTATGCGGACGCAGCGCACTCTGTACGTCAGTAGTAGCGGTTTGACGTTCTAGAAAAAATGCGTTCGTTTGCCACTTGCGTTGCGCGGACGGACTTTCGTGCGGCCGTTCTTCGTATGTTACCCGGCATTGGACGTCATTTGCTGCTAGCATGGCCGTGATTTCGTGCGGTTAAACGCACGTTAAAATTGCTTTCGTCTGACCTTAGCCTAAATGTTTGAAGATGGTCCCATTGGGTGTTTTCAAATGATTTTTTTAGGTTGGATTTGGAAGGAGTCAGATGACTCGCTTTAGAGCAAAAAATTATCTCACCTCACATTTCATGTGAAGAGAGGTTTCCACCCACTTTATTATTAAAAATGGGCAAAAGACAGTGATATATAACATTAAAAGAGGGGGTGGGGCATTGTTGTAGAATTGCTTTTTGGCTGCTGCCACCAATATTCCCAGGAGTGGTGTGGAATGTTTCGTACACATCAGAGACCGGGTGGTAGGAAAAATGTTAAGAATTGTCCATTCTGGGGTCTTTGGCATTCTCAGACCCGAACCTGAAAACCAAATTCCAGGACTTTCCTCCAAAAATGGACATAACCATAAACAATTAAATAGATCAGTTAAAGAAGATTTGCATTTGAGGCATTGGTCAGTGTAGTTAGCTGAAAAGGTAGCCATTTTCATCAGAGAATAGTAAGTCCCATGCCCCTGCGCTCCCTCGCTGTCCCCCGCAGTCACCTCTGGCCGATCGCTGCGTCCTGGTTCCCTTCTCGCGAGATAGGAAACAGAAAGCAGGATGCAGCGATCGGCCGGAGTAGAATGTGATTGCGGGAGGTCAACGAGGGCTGTCAAAGGAATTGTAATTCTGGTAATTAGGAGTATAGATGGTTGTTGAGATCTGATGGCAATTTACCTTGTTACCCTGTTGATAATATTGATTCCTTTGATGGGACCAAGTATATTTAGGTCGTTCCTCCGTTAAGGAGTCATGGTCCATTGTATAACGTGGCCATTTGCGGTGATAGGTTGGTCAGGTAAGACCTATAGCTCTCCACAGGAACAGTACGTGCTGGAATTAAACGGCCATCTACCTCCTTTCAGACTTTGCATTTATTCGAGAATACGCGTAACGGGCTGAGTCCAGGTCAGTACCAACTTTTGCTGGTTATTAAAAAATGTGAAGTAAAGAAATGGGGACAGCGCTTCAACTTAAAAGGATGCAGTGTATAAGTGATGTGGTAAATATGGAAAAATACTCACAAGCAATGGTAGGTACCTTAAGGAGGATTAGACGTGGACTAAATCACTCAAAATCTTCATAATAGGATTGTCACGTATCGCGCTGTTCTGGGGCGCCTGGCAGCAACTTCCTCGCTGCTCGCTGGCCAGGCGCCGAATGTTATACACTGCCGGATGCGCTCACGTGGGACGCCGGGGGGCGGGGCCTGGCGTGATGACGCGGACCCGCCGGGTTTAAAGCCCGGCTTCACAATTTCACCGGTGCCCTGACGTGGTATCATTCCCCGCAGAGCTCTCGTGTGTCTGGTGTTGGCAGTGACTGACTCTCTGCTTCTGACTAATTTATTTATCCTCTGTGTATGAGCCTTGGCTTTGGCAAACGAACCACCCCTGTGTACGACTCTTGGTATTGGCAAACGAACCTCCCTGTGTATGACCCTTGGCATTGGCAAACGAACCACCCCTGTGTACGACTCTTGGTATCGGCAAACGAACCTCTCTGTGTATGACCCTTGGCATTGGCAAACGAACCACCCCTGTGTACGACTCTTGGTATTGGTAAACGAACCTCCTTGTGTATGACCCTTGGCATTGGCAAACGAACCACCACTGTGTATGACCCTTGGTATTGGCAAACGAACCTCCCTGTGTATGACCTTTGGCATTGGCAACGACGCCGCTACGCCTCTGCTCCTAAACAGCCTTGGTTTCTGTGGTAGTCTGTGTGTAACCCAAAGTATACAGCAGACTACCTTTTCTATTTCTGGAGTCCTAGGGAGAACGAAAACTCTATCTTGTATATCTGTCTGGTGTTTACCCTTTTGGGTACTCTGTCTGGTGAAATATCTGTCTAGTTGTGCCGACCATTCAAGGATCGGAAGGTTAGAGATCGGTCTACGTATAGGGACCACTATTCTGGTATTCAGGGGGATACGTGACAAGGATGACCTCAAAATACAGACAATGGTACAGTATTGCACAGAATATACTGCTATAGTAAAGTTGTAATGTTCACTACTCACACTTTATGAGAGCTGCTAGCTCTCATATGAAGACCTCACAGGTGTTCAGGGCCAACCTGTTGGCCTCATACTCCCGCACTCAGACCTCCAAGAAAGCACAGGAACATGGGTTGTATATAATCCAACAGGATTGTACAGGATAAGCAAATATCCACTCACCAAATAGAATTGAATCTCCATCAGAATCTTTCCAGGCTGGCAGCGTATGTAAACCTCAGTGCAGGAACAAAGGTTCCTGCACTGAGGTTTACATACGCTGCCAGCCTGGAAAGATTCGTTTGTCATGAGACAATGCTCGACTCACAGGCGCCAGCATTTGACAAGTGACAGACATTTTTCTGTAAAGTATAAAGCATTCCCATCTGAGATCCTCTGCCTGATTGAACGGGACCTCCCAGACGTGCTGGCGAGATGCCGCCTGCAACTCAAACGGTGATGTATTCTAATTGCATTAATCTTTCAAATAAAGTATGCTATATCCTACTGGCATGGTTTATTTTTAGCATCCAAAGTACCTAGCAAAACACCCGGCCACTGGGATGCAGATGGCCCTGGAGGAGATTTAGGACGGAGGGGCGGGGAGGTTTGAGAGTGAATAGGGTGAGTGTGGGAGCGATCCAGTACTGGATCCACAACTGTATTAAAGTAACCACCGATGATGCAATCTTTTTAGTGGAACGGAGTTGTAAGGGCATAGAGGTCAGAGAAAAATTGTCCGACTCACCTGACAGTATTAGCAAAGAATTAAGATCAGATTACAGAGTCTCGTCATATGGAAATATAATCTTATGTACAAAAAGTGCTTTATGTGCAATACGAACAAAAGGTGCAACAAAGCTAATCAAGTACTGATACTCCGCATAGTGAGTATAACATCGCTACTAAGATTTCTAAAAGGAGCCGATTTCATAAGGTGCAAAACAAACATGGTATTGCAGCGAAAAACAATACTCTGAGTAAAATACTTATGTAGTGTTAAACCGCTGAGTCCTCCGATTCTTGGTATCTCACAGTCATAAAATGAGAAAGAAGAACAGAGGATAGTGCAATATTGTTATATGCAGAGACGTGGTACGATGATCAAAAATAGGGGGAAAAAAACTCACATCTTCCCGAGCCTGATATGTCTTGGCTCTGGGTAATAGCGTCTGGCCAAATCGTGGGTGGCACACCCCTTCTTTCACAATATGATTATATTTCCATATGACAGACCCTGTAATCTGATCTCGATTCACTGCTAATACTATATGTATCCTTTTGACTTTATGCACTTTACTTGATATCAGGAATAGGGATGAGCTGTTCGGGTTCGGACGGTTCGGAGTTCGACCCGAACTTTGGCAGTTCGAAAGTTCGCGAATTTCGAACTTTTTGGGTGTGTTCAGTTCGGGTTCGAAAAAAAAAAAGAAATTTTTGAGAAGTATAGAAAATGCTTGAAAAAATACAAAAAAATCTAGAAATAAAGAGACTCTTTACTGCAGAATATTATAAGCAACGGTTTATTAGATATTGAATTAAAAACTAATGTGTACGTGGAAAGATTATCAACTCTAAATGACCACTGTTTTCAGTCTGGTAATCAATTTGATACATTGTACAATATAGTGAGGGGGTGGGGTGGTGTCTGTTTCTGATTGAGATTTGAGAATTAATTTCCCTCCTAAAACATCCTAATATGCTGCATTTAACCCTTTCGCTGCTGAGGCTTTTCACACCTCTGTGCTGAGGTAATTTTTACCGCTTTCGCTCATCATGTTTAACCGCGTTTTGTAGCCATATTTTGATATATGACCCAGCCATATTATATATCGTTCTTTCTGGCAGACTTGGCAGATTCATAATATGTCATTATTATATGTATACGTTATGTCATGTCTGTATATTATAACAAAAAATGCAATAAAATTAGAATTTTCAATAATTTATTATGTGTAAAGTGTTTTTTTTCACATTTTAACATGCGATCGTTTGCGGTTATAGTTTGTATGGGGTGCGCTTGTTAAAAAAATTAGAAATGGGGTCTCGTTACATTTTTTTTTGGGGAAAATTTCACTTTTTTTAACAAATGCACCGAATACAAAAATCGTTAGTGCAACATTATTGTTCACATTATAATTGAAATGGGAACAATATTGCTGCACTAACAAAACAAGAAACAAGCAAAAAAACTTGTTTATTTTTTTTTAGAATTTTTTTTAAAATATTTGTATTTTTTTATTTTTTTTAAAAAACATTTTTCATGCTCATGTTTAGTATCCTTGGAAAGGCCATGCTCTGGCCGATCCAACGATATCAAACATTAACCCCTAGCTGCCACGGATCGGGAGATAGGGGGTTCCTTGGAACCCCCTATCTCCTCCATTGGTGGCAGCTAGGGGTTAACTCCAGGACTGGCGTCATCGTGCTATGCATGATGACGCCAGTCCTCAGGGGAGTTCCTGGAGGCTTGGCCGACATCCAAGATGTTGGCCAGCTCCAGGAGAGGATCACGATCCGACGCTTTTCAGCACCGATTCGTGATCCGGCTCCCCAGGGGTTAATCACAGCCACCGTTTGGAAGGGCAGGCTGTGCCCTTCCAAACGGTGCCTGGATTAACCCTCTGCCCAACGGCGATCGGGAGGGAGAGAGGTCCTAAGGACCTCCCCCCTCCCTTTCAGGCGCTTCCTCCGCACATATGGGGGGGGCGCCTGAATTAGATGTCATCGCGCCGCCGCAATGACATCTAATTGCTCCGCCGGGGTCCCGGAGTGCTGGGCTAACATCCAAGATGTCAGCCCACACCGGGGGGCGCAGCAATCCGCCGGAATCCGGCGGATTGCTGCCTCCTGTGCATGGACGTGCTCAGCGCGTCCATAGCACAGGAGAACCACTTGGCTGGACGCGCTGAGCGCGTCCATAGCAGCCAAGTGGTTAACTGGTGTTTGAAAAAAATAGAAAGCAATGTTATTTTTCACCTCGGGATTAAACATTCACAGGGTTATTCAGAGAGCGGTGAAAAGCAGGAGAATAACTGGAGAAGTGAAAATTCTAGGTCAAGATAGCCAAACCAGAAAAATTCTCCCATTTAACTCACTTTCCAAATTGGCTATTTGGTCTAGATTGTTCTCTTCTCTTGCCAGTTCTCCTGGCTTTCACCTCTCTCTCAGGGTTGTTCAGAGAAAGGTGAAAACCAGGAGAATGGCAGGAAAAGAGAACAAT
The DNA here is from genome assembly GCA_009667805.1 of Leptobrachium leishanense. Lineage (NCBI taxonomy): Eukaryota > Metazoa > Chordata > Amphibia > Anura > Megophryidae > Leptobrachium > Leptobrachium leishanense. The sequence goes on along the minus strand of CM019068.1, from coordinate 148,374,164 downwards.
CTGGACCAAATAGCCGATTTGGAAAGTGAGATAAGGCTAGGGTCAGACTAACGCATTTTTTCGCAGCGACCATCAAAAAGTGCGTCCGAACGCATTGCCGTATTTTTTCACGGATTGCGTGAAAACGGTCATACGATGCGTATTTTTGTGCGTGATTTTTTATGGATCCAAACCAGGAAACATTGGGTGTCTGGACGTTATGTTGGCCGGACATGAGCAGGGTCTGAAGTCTCCAAATCACGCACACACGCCGCTAGTGGACGCAGCGCACTCTGTACGTCCGTACTAGCGGTTCTGCATTCTCGAAAAAATGCGTTCATTTTCCACTTGCGTTGCGCAGCCGGACTTTCGTGCGACCGTACTTCGTATATTGGCCGTCATTGCCCGTCATTTGCTGCTAGTGCGGCCGTGATTAAGTGCACCTAAACGCACATTAAAAATTCGCTAGTCTGACCATAGCCTAAAAGGGAGAATTTTTCTGGTTTGGCTATTTTGACCTAGAATTTTCCATTCTCCAGTCATTCTCCTGCTCTTCACCGCTCTCTGAATAACCCTGACAGGGTTATTCAGAGAAAGGTGAAACTCAGGAGAATGACTGGAAAATGGAAAATTCTAGGTCAAAATAGCCAAACCAGAAAAATTCTCCCATTTATCTCACTTTCCAAATTGGCTATTTGGTCTCGAATTTTCCATTCTCCAGTCATTCTCCTGCTTTTCACCGCCAAAAAATCAGTAAACTTTTTCTGCGTGTCCGAAAATGTCTCCTCTTTTCATACAGACTGCCGCCCCAAGCAGTTGTTTATGGATAGATTAAAGGAAAAGCATTAACCGTCATTTGAAATGTCATTTTTTGGTTTTTACATATTTCTATACATCCTAGAAATCCGCCACTTCACGGGCAGGTTATGGGGACCTCCTAGGCACGATATTTGAAGGAATTTTTCGTTTTTATTTTTAACCCTTATTTCATGGAAAACTCACTGTCCCTTTAAAAACATTTCTTTTTTTACTTTTTGTCCTTGTTTCCTGTCCCCCAGGGCACTACCCGGACCCCCATACACCTTTTATGGCAAATATGTAGCATATATGCCCTCTTGGCGGGCACTCTAAAAAAACGAATTTTCAGCCCCATTGACTTGCATGGGGGTTCGGGTTCGGGTTCGGACCCGAACAAATGGGAAGTTCGGGTTCGGGCCCGAACCGAACTCGGGGGGTGTTCGGCTCATCCCTAATCAGGAATATAAGCGCATTACTAGCTTAGATATCCTTTTTTAGATGCACATGTGCACTTTTGAAAATTCCATAAAGGTTTTAATATTTTTTTCTTGCCACTTGGCAGTACAATTACATTGTAACAGTTACGCTATATCTGACAACTTGTATGCACTTTACACCATTTTATGACACTATCAGGGTACTGTAATTCAAAGAGAATCGAAAAGTCAATGCACTTTCGGTGACTTTTCGTTCTCTTGAATTCGGTATGATTTGGCGATCCCATTTCGGCGACCCTGCGGTGTATTCAGCAAGCACCACAGGGCCGCCGTAATGCAGGGAAAAGTCACCGCAAAACCACCGAAAACTCACCGCAAACCGAAGGCGACCGCACACCAAATCCAGCAAAAACATCTGGATTAACCCACCAAAAACGCTGGAAAAACCCGAGCAGGAGCCGTTCACACGCAGCGCAGCCGCCGAATATGCCGACACCGCAGACGAATGCAGTGAATAAATTAAAGAAACAGTTTGCTTGAATGTTTGAAAAATGAAAAAATAAATCGGAAATTTATTTTTAAAATGAAAATCCCGAAAAATGCTTAAAATATCCTAACAAATCTAGAAATAAAGAGACTCTTTACTGCAGAATTTTATAATGAATGGTTTATTAGATATTGAATTAAAACGGGAATATTTTTAACATTGAAGCCTATGTGATTCGCCTGAATAAATCTGCCGCATGAAACCACCGAATGACAGGGCATTTCGGGAATAGGGATGAGATGTTCGGTTCGATCAGTTCGGAGTTCGATTCGAACTTTGGCCGTTCGCAAGTTTGCGAACTTCGAACTTTTTGGCGTGTTCAGTTTGACTTCGAATTTTTTTCTAAAAAAAGTTTAAAAAATGCTTAAAAAATACTAAAAAATCTAGAAATAAAGAGACTCTTTACTTCAGAATATTATAAGCCATTGTTTATTAGATATTGAATTCAAAACTAATGTCTAGGTGCAAAGATTCTCACCTCTAAATGACCTGTGCTCTCAAACGGCGTAAACAACAGGTGTTTAATTAGTGTTTGGAAAGAACCTGTGCTTCTAATTAGTCCAGTCTCATAAATTTGATACATTGTATCTGGGAGTGCTAGGTGTCATGTGTGAGTCTGTGATGGCGATGTTTCCATACATCCTACAAATCCGCCACTTCACGGGCAGGTTATGGGGACCTCCTAGGCACGATATTTGAAAGAATTTTTTGTTTTTATTTTTAACCCTTATTTTATGGAAAACTCACTGTTCCTTTAACCCTTTCACTGCTGAGGCATTTCACCGCTGTGTGCTGAGCTAATATTTACCGCTTTCGCTCATCATGTTTAAACGCGATTTGAAGCCACATTTTATTATACCACCCAGACATATTATATATCGTTCTTTCCGGCAAACTCGGCAGATTCATAATCTATCATTTTTATATGTATACGTCATGTTCTGCCTGTATATTATAACAAAAAATGCAATAAAACTTGAATTTTTAATCATCTGCAAGTGTTTTTTTTCACCTTTTATCACATGAACATTTGCGGTTATATTTTCTATGGGGTGCGCTTGTACAAAAATTAGAAATGGGGACGTATTAAATTTTTTGGGGGAAATTATGTGATTTTTAGCAAACGCACACCATAGAAAAAAATCATTAGTGCAGCATCATTGTTCACATTATAATTGAAATGTGAACAATATTGCTGCATTAATAAAAATAACACAAAAAAATTCATGTTTTTTTATTTTTTACTTTATACCTGGTCATGTTGGATATCAATCGAAAGGCCATACTCAGGCCTTTCGATTGACACCCTCCATGACCCCCTAGCTGCCACGGTTCTGGAGATATTGGGTTCAAATGAACCCCCTATCTCCACCAGGGGATTCCGGGCAGCTAGGGGTTCCCCGGCTATCTGACGTGAGGATGTCAGGCAGTGAGGGGGGACCCAGGGTTGGAGCCACCATCCAAGATGGCGGCCCCCACTGGAGCTAGGCCGCACTTTGGTGCCGCAGACGTTCTTCGTATGCTGCCCGGCATTGGACGTCATTTACGTCGGGAGGAGCTTGATTTCAGCATCTGAGGACGCTGAAGTCAGAACGCCGCGGGACCCCGGACAGAGAGGTGAGTATCTCCGCCGGGGGACCCGCAAAGCTGATGACGTGTGGGACACGTCCTCCTCAGCATACAGCGGGAGTAACTGAGGACTTGTCCCACACGTCGTCAGCAGTGAAGGGGTTAAAAACGTCTTTTTTTTTAAACTTTTTGTCCTTGTTTCCTGTCCCCCAGGGCACTACCCGGACCCCCATACACCTTTTATGGCAAATATCTAGCATATATGCCCTCTTGGAGGGCACTCTAAAAATCGAACTTTGAGTCCCATTGAATTGTATCGAGTTCGCGTTCGAGTTCGAATTCGAACTTGTGAAAAGTTCGAGTTCGAATGCGAACCGAACTCGGGGGTGTTCGGGTCATCCCTATTCGGGAACCTTTCACTGCTGGTTTTTGTTCTCTGAATAGCCGAAGCGTTGCTTCTCTATGGGGATTTCACTGCCTTTGAACCGGCACCGTATGTGCAGGCAATTCGCCAGGATTTGTTGAATTGCCTGCTCTCTGGCCAAGAAAGGTAACCGTACGCTGAATTTCAGCGTTCGGTTCCCTTTCGGCAGCCATTCGGATCTCTTTGAAAAACCCTGTATGTAATATAAATTACACTTGGGATTTAGTGATTAATTGGAACTTGAGATCTAGAGATAGAATAATATTGCACATAAACTAACTTTTATGCACCATAAGGATAATCCAAAAATAATATGTGTCCGCCACCACCTGGCGGTTCAAATGTTGGTCTAGTTCTCTCTTTTTTTAAATTCTTTATTTATAAGTTTGCAAAGGCGAAGAACATGAAATGAAAGAGTGGCCTCTCGCAGGGCCAGCACATCGAGTCTCAAAAAAAGGAATTTGTATAGATCTGAGGAACCCACGCTTCCTGGGAGGAAGGATCCTTGTCCCCTTTACAGAGTCCATTGAGGAGGTAACCCTAGGCACGTCGGCCTATATTGAATACACACAAAAACCAGCAAGCTTTATCAAAAGCTGTATCAAAATTTATAATATTGATGTGAGCTGTATTAGCTCATATATTCAGTTTGTAAAATGAGAGGTAAACAAGCCACCTGGATTCTAAATTCAATTAAGGCTGAGCCAAAAGGTAGGGATGTGCGTTTCGGGTTTCGGAATTTCGGAATTTTCACGAAATTTCCCGATTCGTGTCTTCGGATTCGGCCGAATTTCCGAATCGGATCGGACCCGAGAACCGACAGATCCGAAAAGTTTTCCGAGCCGAAACGAAAAATTTTCGGATTTTTCGAATGGACTTGAAATGTGTCAAATCAAAATTTATTTTTGCTCTATTCATGATTTCGGTTCCATTCGTGATTTCGGTTCCATTTCGGTAATTCTGGACATCGTATATTTAACTATTATCGGTTATATCGCTGATTCTGTAAATTTTGTATTTGTAAATGCGTATCACTTGTTTCTTGTGGCATTCGGGTCAGTTTAGCGTTTTTTAAATCGTTTTGTTCATTTTTTTTGTTCCTTGGCTTTCATACCATTTTAATATGATTAAATAAAGTTGTGAAATGTATATTCATAAGAAAAAATGATCTTTATTTAATAAAAAAAACACAATAGAATCGCCAGAATTATCGTATCGACAGAATGAATTATCGGATCCGAAAAACAAACCAAAAATTTATTATAAAAAAAGATATAAAGTATAAAAAAAGTAAACCATAGTAGTTTACGTCAAAACGAATAGAGTTAGACACTTTGAAATGAGGAGAATAGATGTTCCGAAAAAACGAAAATTTCTGAAATCACGAAAAGTCAATACAAAAAACGAGCAAAGTGACCCGAAAACACGAAAAATGGTCGATATTCCGAAAAAAAAATGTACACGAAAAACGAGCCGAACCGAACCGAGTCGAAACAGAAATCGGTCGAAACGAGCCGAATCGAAAATTTTAAACATCCGAACAAATCGAACCGAATCGAACCGAAAAAAAATCGGTGCACAAGCCTACCAAAAAGAATTGTTTCGTACAACAAATCCTTGTAATAAATATGATCTTCCAGGATTTGTCCTAGAGTAGTTCTAATGTTACTGGCAGACGAGCCCGTCTCCTTGTGCACAAATGTAGATACCTGTTAGATCTCATGTAGGGTGTCCCCCCACGTGCACTGCCTGTGTGTGTTCCCCCACATTTCAACAGTTTTTTCTGGGGGGGGCACAAGTAGCTGGTCTTGCCTAGGGCGCAAAATAGTCTATCACCGGCCCTGGCCCTACCTCGCACGATCAGGTTCTCTCCTAAAGACATTCCTGTTTAGGGAAGCCTACCACCCGACTCACTGACGCAACCAGTCCATCACTCCCACCAGTCCATCACTCCCACCAGTCCATCACTCCCACCAGTCCATCACTCCCACCACTCCATCACTCTCACCAGTTCATCACTCTCACCTTGCAGTCCATCACTCCCACCAGTCCATTACTCTCACCTTGCAGTCCTCTCCTCCTGTTTCCACCCCCAACCCTTCTAGATTGTAAATTCCCACGGGAATAGGACTTTAGTCTCCTCCTCTACTGGTTTGTCAAAATGTTGTTCAATGCATTGTAACCCTGTTTATATTATGCCAATTGTGCAGCGCTGCAGAATATGCTGGCGCTTTATATATTAATAATAAGGCCATAAAACTTTTATTTTACCGTTTTAATGTTTTATCTCAAAATCGAAGGGTAAACCCCTAGCTCTGATTCCTTACAATGGCATCTTTAGATTTATTTTGAGCAGCTCCTTAGTTGCCCCTATGGACAAACCTCCACTGGTCCAGCTGTGTTGCTTGGCTTTATCTCTGGGTGCCTTGGTGCTTCCTCACTGATGTTTTGCCAGAGCTGATGGTGTGTTGTCCTCTTTTTTTACTGACTCCTCATTCCCGCTATCCAAAAACATGTGAAAACAGTGTGACAAAGTGCGAAGATCTGATGGAGAATAGTCACACAACTATATTAAACTATACTAAAATAATGAACCTTGACCATATAATGGAGACACACAGCGCCGGCACAGACACTGAGATCATGGATGGGGAAAGTGCTCCCTCATTTTTTTTATTTTTTCCTTTTGTAATTATTTATTTTTGAAGTTTCAGACATATATACAAAGCAGCATAGTATAAGAACAGGTCACATAAGTGCAAAAAATATATACGCCATTGTACAAAATTGTACAGAAAAAGGGTCTGGCCTGGAGACCCCAATATTTTGAGGGAGTTGCTGGAGGCTAGGGGAAGTCTTAACATGCTGCTATCCCGTCAGGTCCAGTGGACCGGTCGGAAGTTTTTCGAGAAGAGCAACAAAGCTGACAGTCTTCTGGCCCGTCGGCTGAAGCAGCAGACCCGGGAGCGCACAGTGCATGCGAGTGCGTCTTAGCGCTGGTGAAATGACTTCTGACCCTCGTGAAATATCCAAGGCCTTCTGCTCCTATTATGCTTCCCTTTATGACGGCACTACAGCGACGCCTGGTCCAGCAGGGGATGTACTTATCCGGGAATTTCTCTCTCGAACCACCTTGCCTTCCTTCAGTCTTCCGCAACGCGCGGACATGGCATCCCCCATCTCGATGGATGAGGTCTCGAAGGTAATTAAAATCTTACATTCCTCTAAATCCCCCGGCCCAGATGGATTCCTACTTTAAGGGATTAAGCCCGGCCCTACTTCAACCCCTGACCAGACTGTTTAATACCTATATGCAGGGCACGGAGGTCCCGTCTTCTGATATGCTCCTGGCCCGCATTGTGGTCATCCCCAAACCAGGCAAGGACCCGGCGGTTTGCCCTAGCTACAGGCCTATTTCCCTGATAAACGTGGACATGAAGATTTACGCCAAAATCCTGGCTAACAGACTTGGCTGATAAATTGCAGAGGTCATTCATCCCGATCAGGAGGCATTTGTCCCCGGTAGAGAGGCCCCAGATAATATCAGACGGGCGCTTAATCTGATTCAGATCGCTAGGTCCTCGGTTAGTGACTCGTTTCTCCTCTCTTTAGACTCTGAAAAGGCCTTTGATCGGGTAGATTGGAACTATTTATGGGCAACTTTGGAATCCTTTGGAATAAGGGGGGACCTTTTGACAGCGATACAGGCTTTATATGCGGGCCCCAGGGCGCAGGTTGACACGGGGGTATTCCTCTCGGCCCCCTTTTCCATTTTAAAAGGGACCCAACAGGAATGCCCCTTGTCGCCGCTCCCATTCGCCCTATCTATAGAGCCCCTGGCGACGTTTATTAGGGAACACCCTGACGTCCGAGGGGGTAGAGGCAAGGGGAAAACCATTTATAAGCTTTCTCCTTTCTCTGACAATGTCCTTCTCACCCTGACCTCGTCAATCACTACCCTCCCCAATCTGATGACGGCCCTGAGAGATTTCGGTAGAGTATCGGGATATAAACTTAATGCGGATAAGAGCGAGGAACTCAACCTCAACATGACAGAGGTGGAGATGGTGGTGATTCGAGATTGGTTCCCTTTTCGATGGTGCCACTCCTCTATGGACGCTTTGGGAACCCAGCTGACTCCCAATTGGGATCAGATGTACGCGGCAAATTACGGGGTGTTACTTTCTACTCGCCATGCATTACTGTCCGCTTGGTCCCATTTACATCTTTCGCTCTTCAACCGAATATATGAGTCAAGATGACCTTGCTTCCGAAGCTGTTATACCTTTTCAGAACACTAACAATGCCTATTCGCAGGGCGGACCTGACTTTTCTTCAGTCGGCTATTCACTCTTTTATTTGGGTAGGTCGTCGAGGTCGGTTACCCAAAACCCTTATGTTTCAATCCAGACGACGGGGGGGGGGGGGGCATGGGAGTCCCACACCTCTATTCATACTACAAGGCGGCTCAATTTGCGATGCTCTCCATGATTAACCTGAGAAGCGGGGCCCTGCTCTGGACTACCCTTGAGCAAGATATGGGGGGACCAAGGCAACTGCGCACGCTTCAATGGGCCCCTAAAGCCACTTCCCGAATTTCCCACAATAGCCCAACGCTGCAGCATTCACTAACTGGAGCCATCTTCCTTGATTTTGCCAAGGCCTTTGACACAGTAGACCATGACATCTTGTTACAAAAACTCAAAAACTCCAGTATTGGTGATCGCACGCTAACCTGGTTTCAATCGTATGTATCCGACCAATCACAATATGTGTCCATTTCTGGCAGCTCCTCCCTCCCCCTCCCAGTCACTTGCGGTGTATCCCAAGGCTCGATACTCGGCCCCTGCTATTTACAATATTCATAAATGATCTGCCCAACATCTGCAAAGCCTCAACTGTACATATGTATGCAGACGACACTGTAATCTATACCAGCGAACCAAATCTCCCGCAGCTGGAGGCCGTGCTGCAAGAACAATTCACAGAGGTAGAAAAGTGGATCAAACACAACAAACTTTTTTTTAAATACTGACAAAACTGTCAGCATGATCTTTGGAACAAAACCTAAATTACACAAATTGCAAACTCCCCATCTATGGACTATATTACAATCTTCGCGCAAAAAACCTCTAGCGAAAATTTTTGTGCCAAGTGTTATACTTTTGCACACACAAATCACCTCTGCATTACAATCCTCACGGCTTCTTTTTTTCTGCCGATCAATTGCGCGTGCAAACAGTACGTGCACAAATGCAGGTGCAGTGCCGTCGCGCGCAAAAATCTTTGCGCGCGCAGTTTTCTGCTCCCATTCAGCCAATCAATGAAGAAACACACCAATCAAAAGCAACTGACTTGCATCTGCCAGAGGCATTGGAGACGGGTTCTGCGTTTATGATGTAAAATGAGCACATATGCTACAGTAATAATACACACACACACCTGCCATCATCCATTATATTGTTGCTGCATTCCTTTTTATGTGCTGTTCTTTTTTTGGGTTAGCCAGGTTGTTCAGAAATGCCGTTACCACTAGGGATGAGCTGTTTGGGTTCGGACGGTTCGGAGTTCAACCCGAACTTTGGCAGTTCGAAAGTTCGCGAATTTCGAACTTTTTGGGCGTGTTCGGTTCGGGTTCGAAAAAAAAAAGAAATTTTGAAAAAAGTATAGAAAATGCTTAAAAAAATACTAAAAAATCTAGAAATAAAGAGACTCTTTACTGCAGAATATTATAAGCAACGGATTATTAGATATTGAATTAAAAACTAATGTGTACGTGGAAAGATTATCAACTCTAAATGACCTCTGTTCACAAACGGGCATAACACCAGGTGTTTTCAGTCTGGTAATCAATTTGATACATTGTACAATATTTGTACTGAGGGTGGGGTGGTGTCTGCTTCTGATTGAGATTTGAGAATTAATTTCCCTAAAACATCCTAATATGCTGCATTTAACTGGTGTTTGAAAAAAATCTAAAGCAATGTTATTTTTCACCTCGGGATTAAACATTCACAGGGTTATTCAGAGAGCGGTGAAAAGCAGGAGAATAACTGGAGAAGTGAAAATTCTAGGTCAAAATAGCCAAACCAGAAAAATTCTCCCATTTATCTCACTTTCCAAATCGGCTATTTGGTCTAGATTGTTCTCTTCTCTTGCCAATTCTCCTGGCTTTCACCTCTCTCTCACGGTTGTTCAGAGAAAGGTGAAAACCAGGAGAATGGCAGGAAAAGAGAACAATCTGGACCAAATAGCCGATTTGGAAAGTGAGATAAGGCTAGGGTCAGACTAATGCATTTTTCGCAGCGACCGTCAAAAAGTGCATCCGAACGCATTGCCGTATTTTTTCACAGATTGCGCGAAAACGGTCATGCGATGCACATTTTTGTGCGTGATTTTTTACGGATCAGAACCAGGAAACTTTGGGTGTCTGGACGTTATGTTGGCCGGACATGAGCAGGGTCTGATGTCTCCAAATCACGCACACACGCCGCTAGTGGACGCAGCGCACTCTGTACGTCCGTACTAGCGGTTCTGCGTTCTCGAAAAAATGCATTAATTTTCCACTTGCGTTGCGCAGCCGGACTTTCGTGTGACCGTACTTCGTATATTGGCCGTCATTGCCCGCCATTTGCTGCTAGTGTGGCCGTGATTAAGTGCGCCTAAACGCACGTTAAAAATTCGCTAGTCTGACCCTAGCCTAAATGGGAGAATTTTTCTGGTTTGGCTATTTTGACCTAGAATTTTCCATTCTCCAGTCATTCTCCTGCTCTTCACCGCTCTCTGAATAACCCTGACAGGGTTATTCAGAGAAAGGTGAAACTCAGGAGAATGACTGGAGAATGGCAAATTCTAGGTCAAAATAGCCGAACCAGAAAAATTCTCCCATTTATCTCACTTTCCAAATCGGCTTTTTGGTCTAGAAGTTTCCATTCTCCTGCTTTTCACCGCCAAAAAATCAGTAAACTTTTTCTGCGTGTCCGAAAATGTCTCCTCTTTTCATACAGACTGCCGCCCCAAGCAGTTGTTTATGGATAGATTAACCCTTTCGCTGCTGAGGCTTTTCCCGCCCCTGTGCTGAGGTAATTTTTACCTGTTTTGCGCATCATGTTTAAACGTGTTTTGAAGGCTTATTTTAGTATATGACCCAGACATATTATATATCGTTCTTTCCGTCAGACTCGGTAGATTCATAATATGTCATTATTATATGTATACGTTATGTCATGTCTGTATATTATAACAAAAAATGCAATAAAATATGTATTTTCAATAATTTACAATGTGTAAAGTGTTTTTTTTCACATTTTAACATGCGAGCAATTGCGGTTATATTTTGTATGGGGTGCGCTTGTTAAAAAAATTAGAGATGGGGTCTCGTTACATTTTTTTTTGGGGAAAATTACACTATTTTTAACAAACGCACCGCATACAAAAATCGTTAGTGCAGCATCATTGTTCACATTATAATTGAAATGGGAACAATATTGCTACACTACCAAACCAAAAAAAATAAAAAAAGTGTTTATTTTTTTTTTTATAATTTTTTAAAAAAAAAAATTTAGTTTTTTTTTTCATTTTTTTTTTTTACAACTTTTTTCACTGTAGTGTTTGGTATTGTTGGAACGGCCATGCTCTGCCCGATCCAACATACCAAAATTTAACCCCTAACTGCCACGGATCGGGAGATAGGGAGTTCATTGGACTCCCTATCTCCACCGTTGGTGGCAGTTAAGGGTTAACTCTAGGACTGGCGTCATCGTGCTACGCACGATGACGCCAGTCCTCAGGGGGAGTTCCCGGAGGCTTGGCCGACATCCAAGATGTCGGCCAGCTCCGGGAAAGGATCGCGAACCGGCGCTTTTCAGCGCCGATTCGCGATCCAGCTCCCCAGGGGTTAATGCCAGGCATCATTTGGAAGGGCAGGCTGTGCCCTTCCAAATGATGCCTGGGTTAACCCCCGCAGAGTCGCCGATCGGGAGGGAGAGAGGTCCGAAGGACCTCCCCCCTCCCTTTCAGGCGCCTCCTCCGCACATGCGGGGGGGGCGCCTGAATTTGGTGTCATCGCGCTGCCGCGATGACACCAAATTCCGGCGGCTGCTGTTCCGGATGCCGGGCTGACATCCAGGATGTCAGCCCGCACCGGAGGGGCCAGCGATCGGCTGGAACCCGGCCGAACGCTGACCCCAATGGGAGGACGCGCTCAGCGCGTCCTCAGCACACCAGCGGGAATGCTGAGGACGCGCTGAGCGCGTCCTCAGCAGCGAAGTGGTTAAAGGAAAAGCATTTACCATCATTTGAAATGTAATTTTTTGGTTTTTACATATTTCTATACATCCTAGAAATCCGCCACTTCACGGGCAGGTTATGGGGACCTCCTAGGCACGATATTTGAAGGAATTTTTCATTTTTATTCTTAACCCTTATTTCATGGAAAACTCACTGTCCCTTTAAAAACGTTTTTTTTTTACTTTTGTCCTTGTTTCCTGTCCCCCAGGGCACTACCCGGACCCCCATACACCTTTTATGGCAAATATGTAGCATATATGCCCTCCACTCTAAAAAACCGAATTTTCAGCCCCATTGACTTGCTTGGGAGTTCGGGTTCGGGTTCAGGTTCGGTCCCGAACAAATGGGAAGTTCGAAGGCTCGAACCGAACTTGGGGGGTGTTCAGCTCATCCCTAGTTACCACCAGTTTTTAGGAGTTGCTAAAATTATGCATGCAAAGGCTATGCGGTAATTACCGCGAATAGATTGTAATGCCATCCTCGCACCAGCGCACATTCACATTTGCGCTCACAATGTTAAAAATAGGACGCGTGTAGTGTTGTAGTGTTGTAGTGTTGCACTGACTATGTAATACGGGATTTGGCGCAAATGGTTTTACCCCTCGCGTTAAAGTTTTTTTGCGCTGTCGGAAATGTTTGAGTGAAGATTGTAATTTAGCCCATTATATGGTTTTATTTCTTGTAGTTTTCACTGTGTCTGCTAAAAAGAGAAAGACAAAATAAAAGGCAAAGGACATCAGTATGAAGCATGGCCATTTCTTGAAACCTGTGAGTCTGTTTTCAAAGCTGTCAGACTTCAAGACAAATGGGCACATTGATATCACCAAGATATACCTGCCCTTGTTTCAAACAACGGTGGAATAATGATAAAAAAAGAATAGCTGCGGTTTAACCCCATAGTGACCAGGCTGTTTTACCATTCTTCGAAGTACCCACTGCTGTTCTTACATTTCTGCACTGTTTGAGTTTAGCTCTAATTTTCCTCTTACTCGTTTACCCACACATATTACATACCGTGTTTCTCGCCATTAACATAGAAACATAGAAAAATGTCGGCAGATAAGAACCTTTCGGCCCATCTAGTCTGCCCAATTACATGGATTCTTTACCTGGAATTATCTTTTGTTTAGGATAGCCTTATGCCCAGGGGTCAAGTCCTGGGAAAAAAAGTGAGGGAACTCACCCACGAATTCCACAACCCCTATTACCTGAAGAAAAAATATATATATCACGAGTATAGCAGTACATGTGATACCATTTTTATTGGGTTAACTTTACATTTAAAAGACAAGCTTTCAAGAGTGTAAACTGGAAACTATACTGATCAGTGAAAGGTATCACTACGTACAGGTATACTCGCGATTTTGGCAACTGGACTAACACGTTTTATATATAATCTATATATATATATCCAGGCACAGACCCCCCAGAATTATATACACAGCACTGGACCCCCAGAATAATATACACGGCACTGGTTATATGGATATATTTTCCCAGTTCACATGGATAGAATTGCCCCAGCTCTCATGGATGATGCCCCCAGCTCTCATGGATAATGCCCCCAGCTCTCATGGATAATGCCCCCAGGTCTCATGGATATATGCCCCCAGGTCTCATGGATATATGCCCCCAGGTCTCATGGATATATGCCCCCAGGTCTCATGGATAATGCCCCCAGGTCTCATGGATATTGCCCCCAGGTCTCATGGATATTGCCCCCAGGTCTCATGGATAATGCCCCCAGGTATCATGGATATATGCTCCCAGGTCTCATGGATATTGCCCCCAGCTCATGGATATTGCCCCCAGGTCTCATGGATAATGCCCCCAGGTCTCATGGATAATGCCCCCAGGTCTCATGGATATTGCCCCCAGGTCTCATGGATACTGCCCCAGCTCATGGATATTGCTCCCAGCTCATGGATATTGCCCCCAGCTCATGGATATTGCCCCAGCTCATGGATAATGCCCCAGCTCTTGGATATTGCCCAAGCTCATGGATATGCCCCAGCTCATGGATAATGCCCCCAGCTCATGGATATTGCCCCAGCTCATGGATAATGCCCCCAGCTCATGGATATGCCCCCCAGCTCATGGATATGCCCCCCAGCTCATGGAAATGCCCCAGCTCATGCATATGCCCCCCAGCTATGGATATGCCCCCCAGCTCATGGAAATGCCCCAGCTCATGGATATGCCCCCCAGCTCATGGAAATGCCCCCCAGCTCATGGAAATACCCCAGCTCATGGATATGCCCCCCAGCTCATGGAAATGCCCCCCAGCTCATGGAAATGCCCCAGCTCATGGATATGCCCCCCAGCTCATGGAAATGCCCCCCAGCTCATGGAAATGCCCCCCAGCTCATGGAAATGCCCCAGCTCATGGATATGCCCCCCAGCTCATGGAAATGCCCCCCAGCTCATGGAAATGCCCCAGCTCATGGAAATGCCCCCCAGCTCATGGATACTGCCCCCCAGCTCATGGATTTGCCCCCCAGCTCATGGATATGCCCCCCAGCTCATGGCAATGTCCCCAGCTCATGGATATGCCCCCCAGCTCATGGCAATGTCCCCCAGCTCATGGATACTGCCCCCCAGCTCATGGATACTGCCCCCCAGCTCAGCTCATGGATAGTGCCCCCAGCTCACCTCTCTGCGGCGTCTGCGCCCGGCGGCCGCGTGCTTCCTGTTAGAACGGCCGCAGACAGGAAGTGCAGCCGCTCGCCTGGGATGAAACAGCCAGGTGAGCGGCTCCACTTCCTGTCTGCAGCCGTTCTAACAGGAAGCACGCGGCCGCCGGCTAAGTACGGCGGCCGCCTGCTCCAGCCTTTCGGGCTCGGGCCACAGCGGGAATGCTGCGTTCCCGCAGCGTTCCCGCTGTGGGAGAAGTGCGGGAACGCCGTGTCCCGCGCGTTCCCGCTCGACTCGAGCCCTGCTTATGCCTATCCCATGCTTGCTTAAATTCAATTACTGTATAGAAACATAGAAAAAAGTCCATTAAATGGACTTTCTAAGGATTCCATTATTTTCATCATATAATTTACTATAAAAAATTATGAAATGACGAAAAAAAAGAACACTTTTTCAAACTTTGACCCCCAAAATCTACAACTGCTAAAAATGAGTTCAGAAATACCCAATGTTTACATGTTTTTGCTTTTTAGCCTCTTCACTGCTGAGCTATTTCAACCGGGGGCTGAGCTCATTTTGAGCTCATCATGTTGAAATGTGATTTGAAATCCTGTTTCATTATACCACCCAGACAAAATAAGTAAAACAAGATAAAAAATGTATCTATTTTATTTTTTAACCAAACATGATCCACTAGCTGCCACCGATTGGGAAATAGGGGGGTCCTTTGGACCCTTCTATCTCCACCACAGGGCAGTTGGGGGGGGCTGAAACTGACGTCATCGCACCCGGTGATGACGTGAGTGTGACAGCCAGGGCCAAATAAGCAGTGGTCTGACTTTAAGGAAGTCAGACCACCGCGGAAACCCAGCCAGAGTGGGGACTACAGGGAGGGAGAGCTCCCCTAGCATCATGAGGTACAGGGTTACGTGACCGTTTTCGTAGGATGTACCCTGTACATCCTTGGTCGATATGGGGTTAAGGTATTTACCCGCGTACAAGTCTGCTAGTATTGTCTGCCATTGTTTGACTTTTACCGGTCTGCATGGGAAATCTTCACTGTAGTTGCAACAAAGGCAAACAACGGCGCATAGTGAATAATCCCCTTTATATGAGGGATTATGTGAGGACTGGATGAAGTGGTTTCCACTTTCAGTACATTATAAAGGTTTATCAACTCTGTGACCAACAACACAAAACAGACAAAAAAGTCCTTAAAGTACAACATTTCCAATTAAAGGCTGAAGTGGTTTTTATCCAGTGGCAATAATTTTATGTGTTAAATGAGATACAATGTTTTTATCTATTGTGAACCCCCAGATACAGTTAGGGGGATCACAGTAGTATCCTCTTTTTCACTTCAGATCCTCTGAAACAAAACACAAATGGAATCCCACCATAGTGTAGTATTGTGAAAAAATCAACACATTTATTTAAAAGACATAAAACCACTCACAATATAAAAAGCACATAACAAAATGTGCATATACTCAAGTGCCGCAGTGGCTCAGACCTCCTGATTACTGCCGGATGTAGTCTTCCGCTCACTGTTCACCATAAAATCTGCCAGTTTGGATAAGCTCAACGCGTTTCGTGAGTATATACCGTATTTTTCGCTCCATAAGACGCACCTGACTATAAGACGCACCTAGTTTTTAGAGGAAAAAAACAGGAAAAAAATATTCTGAATCAAATTGTGTAATAATGGATATACTGCCCCAGCTCCTCTCGTGGATATTCTGCCCCAGCTCCTCTCATGGAAATACTGCCCCAGCTCATGGATATACTGCCCCAGCTCCTCTCATGGATATACTGCCCCAGCTCCTCTCATGGATATACTGCCCCAGCTCCTCTCATGGATATACTGCCCCAGCTCCTCTCATGGATATACTGCCCCAGCTCCTCTCATGGATATACTGCCCCAGCTCCTCTCATGGATATACTGCCCCAGCTCCTCTCATGGAAATACTGCCCCAGCTCCTCTCATGGATATACTGCCCCAGCTCCTCTCATGGATATACTGCCCAGCTCCTCTCATGGATATAATGCCCCAGCTCCTCTCATGGATATACTGCCCCAGCTCCTCTCATGGATATACTGCCCCAGCTCCTCTCATGGATATACTGCCCCAGCTCCTCTCATGGATAATGCCCCAGCTCCTCTCATGGATATACTGCCCCAGCTCCTCTCATGGATATACTGCCCCAGCTCCTCTCATGGATATACTGCCCCAGCTCCTCTCATGGATATACTGCCCCAGCCAGCTCCTCTCATGGATATACTGCCCCAGCTCCTCTCATGGATATACTGCCCCAGCTCCTCTCATGGCTATACTGCCCCAGCCAGCTCCTCTCATGGATATACTGCCCCAGCTCCTCTCATGGATATACTGCCCCAGCTCCTCTCATGGATATACTGCCCCAGCTCCTCTCATGGATAATGCCCCAGCTCCTCTCATGGCTATACTGCCCCAGCCAGCTCCTCTCATGGATATACTGCCCCAGCTCCTCTCATGGATATACTGCCCAGCTCCTCTCATGGATATACTGCCCCAGCTCCTCTCATGGATATACTGCCCCAGCTCCTCTCATGGATATACTGCCCCAGCTCCTCTCATGGATATACTGCCCCAGCTCCTCTCATGGATATACTGCCCCAGCTCTTCTCATGGATATACTGCCCCAGCAACTGGATGCTCATAGATACTGCCCCCAGGCCCCAACTCACCTGCTGCCACCGCGTTTTCAGCTCCCTTTGAGCGTCCGGCGGCATGGAGTTTGGGCACTCGCCTGGGGGAGCCATGTGACCAGCCGCGATCTTGCGAGAACTCGGCTGGTGACGTGGTTCCCCTAGGCGAGCGCCGAAGCTCCATAGCTCCATAAAACGCACGCACTTTTCCCCACCCTTTTTTCGGGGGGAAAAGTGCGTCTTATGGAGCGAAAAATACGGTACTTCTCACTTCCTCAGTAGCATAATTCCAACTGGAACACACCTCTTAATATACCGTCCTATCAGATGTTTTTGGTTGGAGAGACGTTGATCTCAGTGATATACCTCCAGGTACGGAGTGTCACTAATCTCCAGGCAATTTGATATCGATAGTTAGAAGAAATGAGACACAACCCTTGTCAGCAATACATATAATGTATCAGATGTGATTGGAATTAACGCCGGACCACATTAATCTCTCATTCTTTTATAACCGCAATCGATTAATCAATAAACCACCCCTTAACCAATTATTTCAGAAGATCCAGAATGGACATAATTTACATCTCTTTTCGTACGTATACAGATTCAGAAAAACCATAGGATATATCAGATAATTTAATTATATCAAACACAGATGATTTCCAGCCAGTGATGCAACAAAAGTGTTTTTATTACAACAACGAATATATATATTTGTTTAAACCGATAACAAGTGTTTGAGAATTTATTACCCTAATCACATATCAGAGATTACACATTTTAAACAAGGCCAGTTTTCCTGATCTGCATATCCACTTCCAGAGTCTCTACTCCGCTTGGAAAGTTACGCCAGCTTATAATGCAGACAGTAGAGTTTATTATCCACAGCCACTCGCAATCAATTTAACTATGTACAGATATTATCTGTTTATTATTGGATTAGAGACATTTAGTATGCAGATGTCACGCTGCAGTAATGACCTCTGACACCTTATTCTCAATCTATATAATAATCATAATTATTGATTTATGGAATACGAGTATGGCTGACGACAGAAACTCTGTCAACTTTTCAATTAAAAATCAATCGCTCCTCCTTATACTTACCTCTGACTGATAGGCTTGTGCACCGATTTTTTTTTTCGGTTCGACTCGGTTCGATTTTTCGGATTTTTAAACTTTTCGATTCGGCTTGTTTCGACCGATTTCTGTTTCGATTCGGTTCGGCTCGATTCGTTTTTCGTGTACATTTTTTTTTCTGGAATATCGACCATTTTTCGTATTTTCGTGTCACTTTGCTCGTTTTTTAACGACTTTTCGTAATTTCGGAAATTTTCGTTTTTCGGAATTGTACATGTTTTCAGAATATCGACCGTTTTTCGTATTTTCGTGTCACTTTGCTCGTTTTTTGTATCGACTTTTCGTGATTTCGGAAATTTTCGTTTTTTCGGAACGTCTGTTCTCCTAGTTTCAAAGCAATAAATTTCGATTTGACACATTTCAAGTCCATTCGAAAATTCCGAAAATATTTCGATTCGGCTCGGAAAACTTTTCGGATCTGCCATTTTCGGATCTAAAAATTTTCGGAAATTCGGCCGCATTCGAAAACACGAATCGGGAAGTTTCGTGAAAATTCCGAAATTCCGAAACCCGAAACGCACATCCCTACTGACTGATTTCGTAGCGGTTTTGAGCAGCGATCAGCTTGCAATTATAATCCTCTCGGGTGTATAATGTGTTGCTGTTTGTTCTCTATGGAGATCTGTCGCTGTTCAATTATGGATAGTGGGATATGTAGTGTATCTCTGAATATCTGGGAAAACCAGAGTGAAAAGTGACCCAGTGAGAGTATTAGTCAATTAAAACTTGAGAGTGCATGAGTGAGCATGAGGGTCTCCTTTGTTGGAGTGTAGAGATCATCTCACTTGCGTGACTCCAAGAGTCCACCAAGTGTGTAGATGTTGGAATGTCCGTGAATGTCCCCAGAATGTTTTCGAATTCTCTCGCTTGCCCGGTATATCTTCTCATTCCACACCTACTTTTCGATCACTGACCAATCACAAAGTTAATTCTAAAGTTGAAATAACATTAGATTTTAATTTTATAGGTTATTTCTCGTCGCTTGAGGGCAATATAGTGCCACAAATTTTTGTACTACACCTGGTCCCCTAATTGACATCTGTGACGCCATACTATAATCTAACTTAATCCAAAACAATTCGCTTTATCATCGTTTTAATTGGATTCTGCTTTCGGTGTAAGGTATACTCCTATACTCCCGAAACTTAGATAATATTAACGAGCAGCTAACCTTGGATTTCGGCCTTGGACCTAGCTCACAGAAAGAAAAACAATTCCATTTTAAATTCACTCGCTTTCAGTATATTTTCAGAAAATAACATTTCTTTACTCTTATATATTTGTGTAGTATATAATGATTATCCAAGGCACTTTGGGTATACGCTGGGGCAAATATAATTGAGTAAATACTGTAAATATTCTGGTGATGTATCTTATCTATCTGTTCAGAAAACACCATTGGATGCCGACGCCATTTTGTCTCCGATAGCCCTTACCCGACAGTCCTGCTAGTTGAAAACAATTATCGGAACTCCACACAGCTGTTCGGCGCATCGTTTCCCCGTCATTATTTTTCGCTCGCCACTTCTCCCATTGGCGGTTTGCGCGCATGCGTAGTCTTTCGTTTCGGTTTCGTTTTCAGTTCGTCATTCCTTTCCGGTGTTCTGCCCATCTAGCGAACTTGCCATAATGGCGAACCCATGTCACTTCCGGTGCACCTACGTCACCAAAAGTGAGGCGGATCAGCTGGATACAGCATCCGGAATGCCAGTGAATCCTCTGATCAGCTGCAGATAGGCATCTGGAATGCCAGATCAGCGAACCTCCGTCACTGGAGTGGTGTTGTGTTTCAAAGTAAAACCTCTGATCAGCTGCAGACAGGAAAGAATTACATCCTCATATAACACACAACCCCCCTCCCACGACTCTGTATAGCGCACAAGCCTACACACGGTCTATTTCAAGATTCCTCTATATATTCAGGGTGTGCGGCACACAGTCAGGGGGCTTGTGTGCTATACAGAGCAGTGGGAGGGTGGTGTGTGTTATACAGAGTGCAGGGTTGGATGTTCGTCAGTTACATAGCAGGGTTGGATCACGTGACTGCAGTGGGCGGGCCCTGGGTTGGTGTATGAGGAAGTAATTCCTTCCTATCTGCAGCTGATCAGAGGTTTCACTGGCATTCCGGATGCTGTATCCAGCTGATCCGCCGCACTTTTGGTGACGTAGGTGCACCGGAAGTGACGCGGGTTCGCCGTTATGGCAAGTTCGCTCGATGGACAGAACACCGGTTTTCTCATTGGCGGTTTGCGCGCAATCTTTCGTTTCGGTTTCATTTTCGAGTCGCCATTTATTTCCTGTTCTGGGATCCGCTTCGTTATAACGCTGCATCTTATATTCTTTAGCAGTCCTCATTCTTATACGGCTACAGTCCCATACACTAATATGCAATCATTAATACATACATAACAGTTAAATCAATACCAAACGCCTAATTATCAACGCATTGGAGATCTTTATTGCCGAATTCCCACAGCACTAAAATGACATAGAAAGAAATTGATAAATACCACATGAATACATTACACAGATATTCTTTCCAAAGCCATATCAATATAGTCATTATAATCTAAATACCAGTTATATTTATACTAGACCTTCAGGTCTTTGTTGCTAAATTCCCATGACACTAGATACAAAAATTAGTAAATACCACATAGATGTATCATTAAACTCTTTTAATACAGTTGCTCAGTTAAACCTATACAGACATATTCTAATTAATAAACGCTAGACTATCGATTTCATTAATAAGTCCTTTCCCATCCAACGTACCTAATTTATAGGGGTTTGGGTCGAAATCCTTACAGCCAGGTTCCCTAATGCCAAAATCCCGACGGCCAATTTCCCTACACAGAGAACTCCCTGACGGCCACCTTTCAGACATCCAAAATCCCAACAGCAAACCCGAACCCTACTCCCTAACCCCCCTAAACCTAACCCCTAAACCTAGCCCTATCCCTCTAAGGCCAGGGTCAAACGAAAGCATTTTTACACGCGAACGTAAAAAAAGTGCGTCCGAACGCATTGATGTATTTTTTCACGGAATATGCGAAAACGGTCATACGATGCGCATGTTCGTGCGTGATGTTTTACGAATCCAAACCAGGAAACTTTTTGCGTCTGGACGTTATGTTGGCCGGACACGAGCAGGGTCTAACGTCTCCAAATCACACACACACCGCTAGCGGGCGCAGCGCACTCTGTACGTCCGTACTAGCGGTTCAGCGTTCTCGAAAAAATGCGTACATTTTCCACTTGCGTTGCGCGGCTGGACTTTCGTGCGGCCGTACGTCGTATATTGGCTGTCATTGCCCGTCATTTGCTGCTAGTGCGGCCGTGATTAAGTGCGCCAGAACGCACGTTAAAAATGCGCTGGTCTGACCCCAGCCTAAATCTAGCCCTAACCCTAAATCTAACCCCCTAAACTTAACCCCCTAACTCTATCCCTAACCCCCTAAATCTAGCCCTAACCCTAACCCCCCTAAATCTATCCCTAACCCCTAAACCTAACCCCTAAATCTATCCCTAACCCCCTAAATCTATCCCTAACCCCTAAACCTAACCCCTAAATCTATCCCTAACCCTAACCCCTAAACCTAACCCCTAAATCTAGCCCTAACCCCCTAAATCTAGCCTAACCCCCTAAATCTAGCTCTAACCCCCTAAATCTAGCCCTAACCCCGCTTAACCCTAACCCCCCTAAACCTAGCCCTAACCCCTAATCCTAGCCCTAACCCCCTAAATCTAGAACTAACCCTAACCCCCATAACCTATCCCTAACCCCCTAAATCTAGTCCTAACCCCCTAAATCTATCCCTAACCCCTAAACCTAACCCCCTAAATCTAGCCCTAACCCCCCTAAATCTAGCCCTAACCCCTAAACCTAACCCCCTAAATCTAGCCCTACCCCCCCTAAATCTATCCCTAACCCCTAAACCTAACCCCCTAAATCTAGCTCTAACCCCCTAAGTCTAGCCCTAACCCCGCTTAACCCTATCCCCCCTAAACCTAGCCCTAACCCCTAATCCTAGCCCTAACCCCCCTAAATCTAGAACTAACCCTAACCCCCATAACCTAGCCCTAACCCCCTAAACCTAGCCCTAACCCCCTTAAACCTAGCCATAACCCCCTAAACCTAGCTCTAACCCCCTAAACCTAGGGTTAGGGTGTTTGTCTGGAAGTTGGCCGTGTAGGGAAGTTGGGATGTCCAACAGTTGTCCTGTCTGGAAGTTGGCTGTCGGGATGTTGGTATTAGGGAAGCTGGCTGTAAGGATTTTGTCCGGCACCCAATTTATAGATCCATTCATTCTCTCTTTTTATTAATTTAACTGCAATATCTCCTCCTCTCCAGTCCGGATCTACTAAATCGATACCAAAGCTTAAAAACTCTTCAAATCTAATACCAGAATAATGTTCCATAAATCTCTCGTGCAATGTTCTCGATGTTCTACCCACATATTGTGCTCCGCATTTACATTGCAACAGATAGATTGCATTTTTGCTTTTACAATTAATAAAGTGTTTAATTGGATAAGTTTCTCCTGTCACGGTACTTGTTTTGAACTCTAAAGTTCTTCTCGGTTGATGTTTACATGTGGAACACTTCCCGCATTTATAGAAACCTTTCGGTTTCTCAAAATAGGCGTTATTCTTTTTTCCTTGATCGAACCACACACTTGGGGCTACTTTCATCTTAATATTATCCACCCTCTTGAACACTGTTCTAGGTCTCTCTGGTAATAATTCTTCTAAATAAGAGTCATTTTGCAGGATGGGCCAATGTTTTTTCAGAACCTTCTTAATATCTTCAGTAGGGCTGCAACTAACGATTATTCTCATAATCGATTAGTTGGCCGATTCATCGGATAAAAAAAAAAAGGAAAAAAATGTGTTTTATGTAAAAAAAAAAATAAGCAATTTGTGTATTGTATGTAACTTATGTACGTACATACGCAAAATGCACAGCTTAAGCCAATGTTTGCTTTCTCGAATGAACACCACTACAAGCACATGGTCATAGATGGTGATGTCAGCATGAAATCGGGGTTAATAAGCTAAAGTGGTCAGGGTGCGTAGTGTCCCTTTTAAATAATTTTGTGAAAAAACTGAGTGGGAGGAGGGACTGGAGGTGGAAGGGAGTGACTTAGCTCAAGTGACTTGACCTGAGTGTGAGAGGCAGTGGGTATGGACAAAAGACTGGATCTGAGTGTGGGAGTGAGTTTGGGGAAAGGGACCAGACCAAAAGGAGGGAATGGCGGTTCCCGATCAAAGAGGGTGTGGCAGGGAGTGGGGTGGTGGCACAGGACTCCAGGTTCAAGTAAGGATAAAACACAGGCATACTGCTCCTTCACCCAGTGGCAGAATCCTATTGTTTGTGTTATAGTTCTGCTACTGTTGTAAACAAAATAAAAACAAACTGGTTGTGTCAGTCATAACATAGAACTAAATCATACCTAGTAAAGCAGCGCCGCGTCTTCTCCAATCAGCTCCGAAGCAGAGGTTATATACGTTCAACTCAGTATGACTCTAATCGATTAGTTGTTTCAGCCCTAATCTTCAGCATCTTCGTTATATTTGGTAATAAAAGCCAATCCATAATTATCACTATTCGTTCCGTTACTTTTATCCCCCAAAAGGTTTATTCTAGTCATCGATGCCAGAATTTGTCTTGAATCTTTAACCCCTTAAGGGCCGCTGACATACCCTGTACGTCCTGTTCTCGGGTCTCCCTTAGACCCGCGGACGTACAGGGTACGTCAGCGGCGCCTAATCCCCCTCCCGCCCGATACTCACCTCCCTCGCTGGATCCCACAGTGATCTGGCAGGGAGGAAGCCTGCCCATGTGATTTACATGGGCAGGCGAGGCTGATGACGTCACCACGCTGCGTGGTGACGTCATCAGCAGGCGTCACCATGCAATTCAATGGAGGGATGGGGGGCTCCTTCGGAGCCCTCTATCTCCCCAACCATTGAAGCTAGGGAGATGCCGTTTGCACTGCTGGAGAGGGGAGAGTCTCCCCTTTTCAGCGGTGTATGGCATTAACCCGTTCGCTGTCGAATCGTTTTTCGGCGCTAATTGGCGCCAAAACGCGATTCGAACCTGGAGGGGGGCTGACATCTTGGATGTCAGCCAAGCCTCCAGGTCCCCCCCACCCACTGACAACCTCACCATATGTGTGAGGATGTCAGTGGGCCAGTTAACCCTCTAGCTGCCATGTAGAGATAAAGGGATCCTTAGGATCCCCTTATCTCCCGATCCATGGCAGCTAGATGGTCATATTTTACATCATTTGAAAGGCCTGATTATGGCCTTCCCAATGATACCAAACATGACCAGGTTTGGTTTTAATTTTTTTTAAAAAAAAATAAAATTAAAAAAAAAAACATTATTTTTTTTTATTTAAGTTTTTTTTGTCTGGGGGGGGGGTTTAATTAAATAGGACCTAGGCTTTCATCGAAAAATAATTAGCACAAAATGGTCAGAATGAGCGCAGCGCACATAGGTGAACTGTCTCAGCAGTGAAGGGGTTAAAAAGCAAACGCATGTAAATATTGGGTATTTCTAGTCTCGGGACAAAATTTTGAACCTATTTAGCCGGGGTCTTTTTGGGTGGTTGTAGATTTTGGGGATTAAATTACGAAAAAGTGTGTTTTTACCATTTTTTTCATCATATTTCATATTTTTTTATAGTAAATTATTGGATATGATGGAAATAATGGTATTTCTAGAAAGTCCATTTAATGGCGGGAAAAAGGGTGTATAATATGTGTGGGTTGAATAAACGAGTAAGAGGAAAATTTGACCTAAACACTAACAGCGCAGAAACGTAAAAACAGCATCGGTCACTAAAAGACGGATTTGTGTAAAACCGCCCGGTCACTAAGGGGTTAATTAACTTTTCGGGATATTCTCTAGCTTTTAGTTTATTTTCTATTGTTACTGATTGGTTGACAAAATCATCGTAATTAGAACAGTTCCTACGTACTCGCATAAGTTGATCCTTAGGAATATTATCTTTCCATTTTTTGTAATGGCAGCTGTCATATTTTATATAGCTGTTGCCATCCGTTGGCGTAAAGAAGGTCTTCCTGTTACTCTTACCATCGTTCAGAAAGAATGTCAAATCTAGGAAATCTTTACTTTTCTCATTTATTTCTGCTGAAAACACCAGATAATAATCATTATGATTAACAAACAAGGAAATTATGGAGGATCGCTCTCTCCCTTTCAAACTAAATGTATTCATGTGGTATTTATCAATTTCTTTCTATGTCATTTTAGTGCTGTAGGAATTCGGCAATAAAGATCTCCAATGCATTGAATTAGGCGTTTGGTATTGATTTAACCAGGGCCGGCCCGACAATAGAGCAGTGTGGAGCAACTGCTCCAGGTGGGAAATTTTTGGCCAAATTTTGGGGCGGCATATTCTTGCCGCTGATGTTGCACTATTTTTGTTTTGGCACGGCGCCGGCGTCTCTTTGAGGCCGGCGCATGCTATGACCGGTGACTGGCCCACCCACATGCAGCCAGGAGGGGAAGAGTAGTGAGAAATGAATTAATGCGCGTGTGTGCAGGCCGGATCTCATTCAGCAGCGGAGTACGAGGAGGTACGCAGCTCCACCCTGTGAAGGCAGGGATTCCCCACCGGCAGCAGAAGAGAGGGTTTAGCAGAAGAAGCTGCATCAGAGGGAGAGTGTGCTCCCCCTCAGCAGACCCAACATTATTCCACATGCCTGATCGTCAGCCAGGTCCCCTCCACAGCTCACTGAGGCAGAGCAGCGTCCCGGTGAGTTAATGCTGGGAGTTGGGAGATCTCTCTCTCATCGTGCCTCTACCAAGATGTAGACAGGGTGAGGGGAGAGAGCCAGGACCGGGAGAACACAAGGAATCCCCCCCCAAGTGAAAAGTGTGCCTTGCTGCTCAGTGGGGGAGCGGGGGGGGGATATCAAGCTGGGTGTAAAGATGCCAGAAAGTGAGTGTATCTTTGCTGGTCTGTATGAGATGGCCCTGTGTGTGAATCCAGAGCTGCCTCATACAGAAAGTGACATGATATACATTTAGCGAATTCCTAGAGAGAAACTGCCCTATAGACCTAAATACAAAGCACGTATCTGTATATAAAGGCTTCTCACACTCTCTGTATAGGGCACAGGCTTTGTATTTATTTATATGCCCTATACAGAGAGCAAGGTCTGCCTTCTATAAAGCTATATGCATTGTATTTTGGTGTATATCTTACAGAGTGAGAGCAGCCTTATATACAGATATGTGCTAATTTAAGGCTAAGGTCAGACTAACGCAGTATTAACGTGCGTTTATCCGCACTAAATCACGGCCGCAGTAGCAGCAAATGACATCCAATGCCTGGCAGCATACGAAGAACGGCCGCACGAAAGTCCGGCTGCAGGTTTCCAGGTGGCAAACGAACGCATTTTTTCGAGAACGTCAAACCGCTAGTACTGACGTACAGAGTGCGCTGCGTCCGCTAGCGGCGTGTGTGTGTGATTAGGAGACATCAGACGCTGCTAATGTCCGGCCAACATAACATCCAGACGCAAAAAGGGTTTTATTGATGATCTGTACAAAATCATGGACGAAAATGCGCATCGTATGACCGCTATCGCGTATTCCGTGAAAAAATACATCCATTCGTTCGAACGCACTTTTTCACAGACAACGCGAAAAATGCGTTAGTCTGACCCTAGCCTAAGGCAGCTCTCTCAATGTGTATGGCATATATAATAAATGCAAAGCACATATCTGTATATAAGGCTGCTCTCACTCTGTAAGATATACACCAAAATACAATGCATATAGCTTTATATAAGGCAGACCTTGCTCTCTGTATAGGGCATATAAATAAATAAATACAAAGCCTGTGCCCTATACAGAGAGCAAGCGCTGTCTTATATAAAGCTATATGCATTGTATATTGGTGTATATCTTACAGAGAGTGTGCACATCCTTATATACAGGTATGTGCTTTGTATTTAGGTCTATAGGGTAGTTTCTCTCTAGGAATTAGCCTAAATGTATATCATGCCACTTTCTGTATGAGGCAGCTCTGGATTCACACACAGGGCCATCTCATACAGACCAGCAAAGATACACTCACTTTCTGGCATCTTTACACCCAGCTTGACACCCCCCCCCCGCTCCACCACTGAGCAGCTTGTGCTGCAAGGAACACTTTTCACCGGGGGGGGGGGGATTCCTCGTGTTCTCCCTGTTCTGGCTCTCTCCCCTCAACCTGTCTACATCTTGGTAGAGGCAGGATGAGCTCTGTGATACGCTCATACACACCGCACATTGCTGAGAGTTTTATTTCTGTGGAGCTCTGTAATACGCTCATACATGTCGTGTTTTTTTTTGGGGGGGACGCATTTTATCCATCGCACCAGGCAGCAGAGTGGCTTGGGCCGGCCCTGGATTTAACTGTTATGTATGTATTAATGATTGCATATTAGTGTATGGGACTGTATAAGAATGAGGACTGCTAAAGAATATAAGATGCGGCGTTATAACGAAGCGGATCTCAGAACAGGAAATGAATGGCGACTCGAAAACGAAACTAAAGATTGCACGCAAACCGCCAATGAGAAAACCGGAAAAGAATGATGAACGGTAAACGAAAAGAAAGACTACGCATGTGCGCAAACTGGCAATGGGAGAAGAGGCGCGCGAAAAATAATGACGGGGAAACGATGCGCCGAACAGCTGTGTGGAGTTCCGATAATTGTTTTCAACTAGCAGGACGGTATATTAAGAGGTGTGTGCCAGTTGGAATTATGCTCCTGAGGAAGTGAGAAGTATATACTCACGAAACGTGTTGAGCTTATCCAAACTGGCAGATTTTATGGTGAACAGTGAGCGGAAGACCAGAACCTGTACGGTAAAAGAGTCTCTGGTGGACTACATCTGGCAGTAATCGGGAGGTCTGAGCCACTGCGGCACTTGAGTATATGCACATTTTGTTATGTGCTTTTTAAATTTTGAGTGGTTTTACTTCTTTTAAATAAATGTGTCGATTTTTTTCACAATACTACACTATGGTGGGATTCCATTGTGTTTTGTTTGAAGTGAAGAAGAGGATACTACTGTGATCCCCTAACTGTATCTGGGGGTTCCCAATTGCTAAAACCATTGTAATGTACGGATATGCGCCATTGTAATTTTTTGTGCTAATTGTCTATTTAAGGGCTTTAAGGTGCCCCTAACTTTGGGCTGCAGTGGAGTGTGAAAACTGGTCACAATTTTATATTTCTACATTAAATGGGATACAACAGTTACATTTAACTCATTGAGTGCATTTAAAAGATTTTTCTTTTTTGTGAATCTTTGTATGTGATGTGAGAGTTGAGGCCTGATTGAAACATTTTCCGCATTCAGTGCATTTAAATGGTTTTACTCCTGTGTGAATCCTTTTATGTCTTGCAAGATTTGAGGCCAGGGTAAAACATTTCCCACATTCAGTGCATTTAAATGGTTTTTCTCCTGTGTGAATCATTTTATGTCCCGCAAGATGTGAGACCTGATTGAAACATTTCCCACATTCAGTGCATTTAAATGGTTTTACTCCTGTGTGAATCATTTTATGTGTTGCGAGACTTGAGGCCTGATTGAAACATTTTGCACATTCAGTGCATTTAAATGGTTTTTCTCCTGTGTGAATCATTTTATGTGCCGCAAGATGTGAGACCTGATTGAAACATTTCCCACATTCAGTGCATTTAAATGGTTTTTCTCCTGTGTGAATCATTGTATGTGTTGCAAGATTCGAGGCCAGGGTAAAACATTTCCCACATTCAGTGCATTTAAATGGTTTGTCTCCTGTGTGAATCATTTTATGTGTTGCAAGATTTGAGAACAGGGTAAAACATTTCCCACATTCATTGCATTTAAATGGTTTTTCTCCTGCGTGAATCATTTTATGTTCTGCGCGATGTGAAGCCCGTCTGAAACATTTCCCACATTCTGTGCATTTAAATGGTTTTTCTCCTGTGTGAATCATTTTATGTCCTGCAAGCGATGAGGACTTGGTAAAACATTTCCCACATTCTGAGCATTTAAATGGTGTTTCTCCTGTGTGAATCCTTTTATGTCCTGCAAGCGATGAGGACTTGGTAAAACATTTCCCACATTCTGAGCATTTAAATGGTGTTTCTTCTGTGTGAATCCTTTTATGTCCTGCAAGCGATGAGGAGTTGGTAAAACATTTCCCACATTCAGGGCATTTAAACGTTTTTTTCCCTGTATGAATCCTTTGATGCTTTTTTAGAGCAATTCCATTTGTAAACTGTTTCTCACATTCAGAACATGAGAATGGTTGGTTTTTGATTTCAAGATGTTGGTGGATAAAGACTGACTCAGGTGTAGAATTCTCCCCAGAAAAAGTAGGTGAAAAGGTTTTTTTTTTGCAATTTGTTTCAATAATCACAAGGTCAGACTTCGAATATGTGGCTTTCCCCATGTCAGAAGAAGCTGAATTTCCTTTGTAATTTACGTCTGTGAGATCTTCTTCACAAGAGGCCGGTTCCTGCTTAATATCACTAGGTGAATATTCTGTACATTTTATGGTTGAATAATTGGTTTTATTTGGGACTTGTTCTTCTCCAGAAGCCAGGGATTCTTGGTCAGTATTCGTTGCAGATTCAGCTCGTCCTTTTGTTTGCTTGTTAAGATGCTGCTCCACATTATTGGTTATAGATTTATTTCCAGAATCAGATAAAGAAACCGGAGTGTGCGATTCACCAGATACAGATTTATCTATTGAAAGGGAAAACCACATTAACACGTGAGAAGTTCATTCAGGAACGAGTCTATCAGACGCACAGCGAACATTTCAGTTTGTTGTTTGGACACATTTCTCTAGTGTTTGACACAAAGATTAGGAGAATTAAACCTTCTCTTACCAAGAGCCATAACTGGCCGGTGATTTTCCCTTGTGACGTCCTCATAGAGATCCCTGTGTCCTTCTAAATACTCCCACTCCTCCATGGAGAAATAGACAGAGACATCCTCACATCGTATAGGAACCTGACACACACAATGATAAAACTGCAGTTAGATGTTTTGCACACAGCTCAGCATATGCCGTATGTCAAGAAAAACAAGTAACCCAACATGCAGACAAAACCCAGTTAAGCGAGGAAACCCCTTATCTGACAGGCCGGTCCATAGAATGATCAGATCTAAACTGAATAAAGAATATCAATATAAACCCAAGGACAATACACAGAAATGCTGAAGCCACAGGGAAAGGAGACAGAGCACAGTACAAACAGTGGCGTCACAAGGGGGGGTGGGGGGTGCAGCCCGCACCGGGTGACACCCTAAAAAAAAAAAAAAAAAAAAATCCCAGGAAGGATACATTGAGATTTCTCTAATTTTCAAATATATCCTGGGTAGGCAAGGCCTAGGCTGGCACTTTCCAGGGGGCGGCAAAAAAAACACCACTAAAGGGGATATTCACAGAGCACCGAAATGACGCAGACATTTCAGTGTTCAGTTGTTCCGCGCACTTTCGGGAATCAAATTTCCCCAGTGAATTCACCGCAGGGTCCCCAAAGTGCAGGGAATCAGCTACCGAATGCCGACGCAAACCCGCCGCCCGCTGTTTTCAAAAAAACTACTGAACAAATTGTCTGGAATTAACATATATGGTCCTATGAATGATAATAAAAAGGTCTGTTACAGAAAAAAAGAAAAATTTCTATTAGAAAAAAATATATATATATATTTTTTTCTTTTGAAAAATGCCTGTAAGACAAAAATAAATAAAATAGACTTTTTACTACAGATTAAAGGAATAAACGGTTTATTAGATATTGGATACAAACGGGAATAATTTTAACATTGAAACCTATGGTGTTCACCTGAATAAACCTGCCAAATGAAAACACCGAACATCAGTACATTTCTTTGCTGTTCGGTATCTCTGAACAGATTAACCATTACTTCTCTATGGGGACTTTCACTGCTTTCGAACAGGCAAAGTAATTACTGGCAGTTTGGCAAAATTGGTGTGTGAGCATATCACAGAGCTCCACAGAAATAAACCTCACAGTAATGTGTGCCGTGTATGAGCATTCAGTGTTACATGGGTGTACTGACTTATGAGTAAGAGTAGTAAAAACAAAAACCCGTAAAACTCAGGGGGGGGGGTGAGACCATAAGTTGCTACACTGGGTGACACCAACCCTAGTGACACCAT
Organism: Leptobrachium leishanense; assembly: GCA_009667805.1. Classification (NCBI taxonomy): domain Eukaryota; kingdom Metazoa; phylum Chordata; class Amphibia; order Anura; family Megophryidae; genus Leptobrachium; species Leptobrachium leishanense. The sequence goes on along the minus strand of CM019068.1, from coordinate 148,342,439 downwards.
TGAGTACAAATACAAAGCCAGAGGTCTGTACACAGAATCATAACAGATAGGGTTGCACCGATACCGATACTAGTATCGATATCGGTGCGATACCGGGTACTGCAGGAGTACTTGGTACTCGTGCAGTACCCCCGATATTTTTTTCCGATACCGGAAGCCGGCATTGAGCCGGCTTCCGGTATCCGAGGGGCTGCGGCGGCTGTCCGAATGCTCTATCGGCATTCGGACAGCCGCCCCTGGAGCTCTGCGATACTCACCTTCCTTCAGCGCCGCCGAGAATGTCTTCGCGCGCGCGCGCTGGTTGGAAGGACCCCAGCCGCGACCACGTGGGACCATGTGATCGCGGCTGGGGTCCTTCCAACCAGCGCACGCGCGGAAACTTTCCCGGCGTCGCTGAAGGAAGGTAAGTATAAACAAAGTGAGCAGCTGCAGGGCCTGTCCGAATGCCGATAGAGCATTCAGACAGGCCCTGCAGCTGCTCTCCGCTCATACTTACCTTCCTTCAGCGACGCCGGGAAAGTTTCCGCGCGTGCGCTGGTTGGAAGGACCCCAGCCGCGATCACATGGTCCCACGTGGTCGCGGCTGGGGTCCTTCAACCCAGCGCGCGCGCGAAGACATTCTCGGCGGCGCTGAAGGAAGGTGAGTATGAGCGGAGCGGAGCGAGGGGGGGGGGGGGGGCATATCCATGAGCAATGGGGCAATATCCATGAGCAATGGGGCATATCCATGAGCAGGGGCAATATCCATGAGCAATGGGGCATATCCATGAGCAATGGGGCAATATCATGAGCAATGGGGCATATCCATGAGCAATGGGGCAATATCCATGAGCAATGGGGCATATCCATGAGCAATGGGGCATATCCATGAGCAATGGGGCAATATCCATGAGCAATGGGGCATATCCATGAGCAATGGGGCAATATCCATGAGCAATGGGGCATATCCATGAGCAATGGGGCAATATCCATGAAGCAATGGGGCAATATCCATGAGCAATGGGGCATATCCATGAGCAATGGGGCAATATCCATGAGCAAGGGGGCATATCCATGAGCAATGGGGCATATCCATGAGCAATGGGGCATATCCATGAGCAAGGGGGCATATCCATGAGCAAGGGGGCATATCCATGAGCAAGGGGGCAATATCCATGAGCAATGGGGCATATCCATGAGCAGGGGGGCATATCCATGAGCAAGGGGGCAATATCCATGAGCAAGGGGGCATATCATGAGCAAGGGGGCATATCCATGAGCAAGGGGGCATATCCATGAGCAAGGGGGCAATATCCATGAGAATGGGGCATATCCATGAGGCTGGGGCATATCCATGAGCAGGGGGCATATCTGAGCAAGGGGGCATATCCATGAGCAGGGGGCATATCATGAGCAAGGGGGCATATCCATGAGCAAGGGGGCATATCCATGAGCATGGGGCATATCAATGAGCAATGGGGCATATCCATGAGCTGGGGGGCATATCCATGAGCTGGGGGGGCAATTATCCATGAGCAGGGGGCATATCTATGAGACCTGGGGGCTTTATAGGAGGTCTGTTCTTATTGGAAAGCGTCACATGGCATAAAATAAAAGTATCGGTAATTGGTATCGGTGAGTACTTGAACAAAAGTATCGGTACTCGTACTCAGTCTTAAAAAAGTGGTATCGGTGCATCCCTAATAACAGATAACCATTCAAGGATAATAGAGCAAAACCAGAGTCCAAATACAATAGCCAGGGTCAGTAAATGGAATCAGTATAAATAGCCAAACAGGGTCAAGAATAGAAACCAGAACCGAGAATACTCAGCCAGAGGTCAAACTGAGGGATCAAGAACCCAGAGATTCAGTAACGTACTGAGGGTCACTAGAAACCACGGCGGAGCACCTAGCTCTGTCAGTTTCTGCTATTTAAAGCCCTCCTAGGTCTCTGACCAGGTGGACCAGTCCCAGGAAGATAGAGGTCCAGAATGGCGCCCTCTCTGCTCAGGAGGCTTAACTGTGGTACGGGTAGACAGCATGACCAGCTGGCATGACACAGTGTATTGATACATCACGGGCTTCCGGGTGCTCTATGGATCCCAGGGATAGAATATTTTTTTCTGTTACACACAGTGACACAGTCACCATTCAGACACATCCCTTGGTGTTACCGTATAATGTCCCATTCCCAGCAGCCTCACCTCTCCAGTCAGCAGCTGGATGATCTTATTGGTAAGTTCCAGGATCTTCTCGCTGTTTTGCTCATTGATTCCTGAATGACGTGGAGGCTTCGTATTAAAGCTTTGGGTACTGCCGTATCCTCCTTCTGATATTTGGTGGGTATTGTCAGTGATCATCTCATGGATCTTCACCACCAAGTGATCCTAAACAGTAAAAGTGGCATCAATATAGAGAGGATTTCCTTTTACAAGTATAAACATGTCCAAGCCCTGGGAGCCCCCGATCCTTCCATTGATCCATCACTCTCTGCTCTTATTTCCATAGTGTGCTGTATGATATGCTGTAACTTTTATTTACATAGGACAGTCATTAAAGGGAACCTGTTATGGGCAAAATAAGTTTTACCCATTTGACAGGGCATCCCTCGCTTTACATAGGTCAGCGTTTTCATTCAGAGATTCCCTCTCTCCCACAGGAAAGCACCTTGCTTTTGGGATGGGGTCGCTGCCAGCATGAGAGCCATCCAAATACTTGCCTTTTTTTCACTTATATAGGGAAGCGAAAATACACAGATCTGTATATAAGAAGGGATGCCCTGTCAAAGCTTTACCCTTGATAGCGGCATTTTAACCTCCCTGGCGGCTCAATTCTGATGATATTTTATATGTCAGAATCGGTACTATTTATTTAGCCCCCTAGCGGTATTAGCGTGTGGCTCGGGGTTAACTTCCAATGCTGAAAGTGGCAACCCTGAGCCACACTCGGGCTGAATATATACCTGTACCTGCGCTTCCTCGCTGTCCCCTGCTGTCACCTCCAGACGATCGCAGCATCCTGCTTCCTGGTTCCTTTCTCGCGAGAAGGGAACCAGGAAGGAGGACACTGTGATCGGCGGAGAGAATACAATCGCGGAGGTCAGCGAGGGAGCACAGGTACAGGTATGTATCCAGCCTGAGTGTGACTTGGGATTAGCGCTTTCAGCAGTGAAATTTAACCCCGAGCCACACTCAGGAGAACCGCCAGGGAGGTTAAGAAGAAGCTACTCGTGATCTTCTCTTTGAAATATCTTCAGTATCAAACAGCTCCAGGGTTGTCTTTTATATATTCTTTATAAGATTTTGCTTCACACAGTGAACAGCAGAGTAAAATAAGGGAAGGGTTTCACAGGTTCAGCTCAATATCACAAGATCAATGTAACAGAATACCCTGATCAGACACAGCATTATAACAATGGCACCTGTCAAGTGGTGCGATATATTAAGCAGCAAGTGAACAGCCAGTTCTTGAATTCCATGTGTTGAAAGCAGAACGTATGGAAATGTTAAAAGATCTGAGTGACTTTGACAAGGACGAAATACTGATGGCTAGATGACCAGCAATATCCACAAGCGCCGTGATCACACTCCATTGGGAGCCCTCCGCACCGGCGTAAAGCCACTGCTCCAAGGGGGCGCCGAAAAACCCCTATGATGCTGTGAAGAAACGAAGCAGGACTCCAAACAGCCTGGTGCTTAATAATTTATTCATGGGAGGATCACGAGCACACAGCCAGTAACATTTCGACCATGACAGCCTTAGTCATATGATTAAGGCTGTCATGGCCGAAACATCACTGGCTGTGGGCTGGTGATTCTCCCATGAATAAATTATTAAGCACCAGGCTGTTTGGAGTCCTGCTTCGTTTCTTCACGGCTAGACGACAAGGTTAGAGCATCTCCAAAATGACAAGTCATTTGGGGTGTTCTTGGTTTGCAGTGGTCAGAACCTACCAAAGGTGGAGCAAAGAATGACAGGTGTCAAACCAGCATCAGGGTCATGGGTGCCCGAAGTTTAATTCAAGCTCGTGGGGAGTGAAGCCTCTCTGGTCACACAGACGAGTTAGTACATGGGTATATTGCAAAAGAGCAGACATTAGGTTGGCATAGAGTAGGACCTGCTGATGATGAGGTACATTGGCGCTGTGACAGGCTTATGCAATATGTGATCACATCTTGTAACAAAATTTCCATTTGTTTTACCCAGTTAGGAGATTTTATTATCTTTTGCCTGTATTGTAATGGCGGGCTCTGAATTTACTATATTTGATGCCAATTGGCCAATCAGAAGCCCCCTTAAAAACTGCATGTGAGGTGAGTGCAGCCATTCTGGTTGTGTTCATTAATGTTGTGAGTGATCAGGGTATGTCAATGAAGAGTTTCCATAGACGAGAACCAGGTGCAGGAGGTGGTGAAGAGGAAAACAAGTGGGTGGGGGCCTCCATTTAAAGTGTAATTTCTCCTCTACCAAATCCTTGAAGGGAAAAAGAAGTCCGTGGAAGTGGCCACAAGCCAAGAAGAGCCATGGTGACTGCCAGCATGATGCAACCAAGACAACTCCGGGTTATTAAATATCATCAGGAATATGTGTATTTCATAGAATCTCTTACCTCTCCAGTCAGCAGAAAGATCATCTCCAGAGTTAGATCCAGGATCTTCTGGGTCAGCAGATCCCTGGCTTTGTCGTTATTCATTATCACAGGTCACCCGGACACACGGTTCTTGTGGAAGGGATCGATTAGAGGAAGCACAGTAATGCTGAAACTGGAGATAAATATTATGCATGTTAGAGGTCGCCCGGTGTTGTGTGAAGCAGAAATGAAGCCCAGAGCAGCATCGACACACTACTTCCAACTAAGGGACAATGTATGCAGCCTGATCGCTTTAGCATATTAAAGTGGCCACGCTGCATGGAGTGCCCCTTCTCCTGCTCCTCCAGTCCTATTTGGCTGGTACAACTGTGTGAAGTGGCGAGCTTCCAGTGGCCGAAAGAAGCGCTAGATATTCAATTTGTCTTTCGTACGTAAGAAACTTTCATAAGAACCCCAGGGACATCCACAGTAAGAGGTAATGGAGAGGAATAAGAAGGGGAGCCCAGTGTTGTTAGACAGAAGGTAAGGGTTTTACAAACTAAAATAATGCTTAAAATAAATATGTTGTGGGTGTGGCATGTCTGGGAGCCAAGGAAGATACCTGTGTGAGTTTTGAGCTTGTCTGAGGTCTGTCTACTACAGACAAAATGTCAGTTGCCTCGGGCTGTCGATTTCTAGGTTTCTTGTACCTATGGGCTCCCCAGATACAGTTGGTTTACCCCGAGAACAATAGATTGATGCGGTACAATTTGGTACAATCTAATATCAACACAAGTGGGAACAAGGGGGAAAAAGTAGTATAGTGTAGTATTTAATACAATAAAATCGTATTTAAAAAAGTCAAAAACAAACTCACAGACATAAGGCACATAACCAAATGTGCATATCAATATTTGCCTCAGTGGCTTAGACCTCCCCATAGTCTTTTACCCCCAGTCAGTGCCGGCGCTAACGTAAGACGGCACAGGCGGCCGCTTTACTGTCTGGCTTCCTGACAGTTTGAAGGGGTGCCGGGGTGGACTTCAAGAGGGGGAAATTTCCCCCCCCGAGAAAATCGCCACCGCTGGCGTTCTACTCCTACGAGGCGAACGGCCGCTGGCATGCAGCTTTGCCACTCGCCTGGGATGGGAACCACGTAACCAGCGCTCGAACTCGCGAGAACGCGTGCTGGTCACATGGTTCCCATCCCACCAGCGCTCGAACTCGCGAGAACGCGTGCTGGTCACATGGTTCCCATCCCAGGTGATAGGCAAAGCTCCATGCCACCAGCCGTTCCTCTCGAAGGAGTAGAACGCCGGCGGATACGCGGAGACTGGGGCCGTGCCTGGCAGCAGAGGTGAGAGCTGGGGGCAAATACACCCATGTGAGCTGGGGCAAATACACCCATGTGAGCTGGGGCAAATACACCCATGTGAGCTGGGGCAAATACACCCATGTGAGCTGGGGCAAATACACCCATGTGAGCTGGGGCAAATACACCCATGTGAGCTGGGGCAAATACACCCATGTGAGCTGGGGGCAATATACACCAATGTGAGCTGGGGCAAATATATCCATGTGAGCTGGGGGCAAATATACCCATGTGAGCTGGGGGCAAATATACCCATGTGAGCTGGGGGCAAATATACCCATGTGAGCTGGGGGCAATATATACCAATGTGAGCTGGGGCAAATATACCCATGTGAGCTGGGGCAAATATATATACCCATCTGAGCTGGGGCAAATATATATATCCATCTGAGCTGCGGGGGCAAATATATATAAATTATATATAAGACCAATGTTAAGCATCCTTTACTCTCTGCATGAAGACACTCGCGATAGAGATAATTTTTTTAAATTCTTTATTTAAAGAGCTAATAAAAACAAAGAAGGTCATGAAATCAAAAACAGAAACACGGCCACGCAGGGCCGGCTATGCCTCTTACGAATAATGCAGCGGAATATCCTAGGTCAAGCTACAAAAGGGCGGTAAACGAAGCGCCAGGGGCCGATACACGGCGAAAAAGGTACACGTTTTAAAAAATAAATAAAACAGAACTGTGGGACCACTAATACAACCACGTAGGTGCTGTACATATCAAAAATAGTCTGGAAAACTCGTTAAGAACTAAAAACAAAAATGCTCGGTGAGGAGTAGAGTAGTTCTCATCCCGGTTGTATCTCCAGAAGGTCCGGGGAGAGACCAGCCACCACGAGATCAGTCCATGCCTGAGCGGGGTCAGTGATCGTATACGGGACAATAGCATGTGTGACCACCAGCGAGCCCGCCATACCCCATCGGTAGCGAATCCCGTTCTTACGGAGGACAGTTGTCACATCCTTAAAGCGACGGCGGGCCAGCAGGGTCTGAAAAGGGAGGTCATGAAATAAGGCCAGGGTAGAGCCCTCAAATTGCACAGGGTCCCGTGCGCCAGGAGAGGTCATAATCTTCACCTTCAGGACAACATCCCGGAAGGCTACCATGACATCACCGGGTGTTCCCTGGAGGACATCGCAGGTCTCCTAACCCGAAACACAGAACCAATCACTTCTGGCGTGTCCAGAGGGAGTCCAGCGACCAGGAGGGCCAAACGGGTAGCATAGGGCAATAACTCTGCCGCCGAAACCGAATCAGGGATACCCTTGACCCTGATGTTGCGGCGGCGGTGTCTAGATTCCAAGGACTCCACAGAGCGAGATAGAACCTCCAGCTGAGATCTTAGGGCAGCGACCTGGCCAGCTAGATGTACTTGGTCCAACTTCACCTCAGTGGTTGTCGCTGTACCTCCAGCACCTGTGCATGAACTGCTGCGTCCTCTTCCCTGACCGCTGCCATCTCTGGTCTCCACACCTACCGCAGCTCATCCAGTATACGACCGAGGTCACCTTTCGTAGAAGGGAGATGGTCATCCTCCTCCCGTGGCCGAAACTCAGCAGCACTCCCTTTCAATGCAACCAGTCCAACCTCAGCCGCCCGCCCCGGAGACACCGGTCTCGGGCCAGGTCCAGTGCTGTATCTTGGCCTAAGCTGACAAGGCCTAGGACGGCAGTTTCCAGTGGGTGGCAAAAACAGCAGCTACTGTGTGTCAGTCTGGTGGATTGTTAACCCTTTAAGGACCTAGGGTCTTTAAATTCAATGCATTTATGATGGAACAGTTCTGTCATTCGTCCTTAAGGGTTAATTAGGCAGCAGAGGCCTTGTTAGCTTTTGTCTGGCTATCCATCATGAGTCTGACACTTCCTGGTGTCTCATTGCAGTGTCTGGTCAGCTTATTAACCCATTCAGTTAAATGGAGAGAGTTTCTTTTTTTTTCTTTATTTTAAATATAATAAGATAACAACACATGTATGTCGCACCAGAAGACACAACGTCAAAAAATAAACTAGCGAGAGTATAGCAAATAGGCAAACTTTTACAGGACAACGACATATCGAAAAAATAAAAAGGAAAGGAGTTTTTCATTCTTAATAAAAACATTTTGTTAAAACTCCATTAACGAAAAAACGTTATTAAAAAAGGGTTATAGGGGGCGTGGCCGGCTGCACATGGGAGAGGACGCGTGTTTCAGGAGCTCCGACCCGTCTCTCTCTCACTAGGTTCCCTAGCTGTCTTTATCCGCTGATTTTTCTTCCCTGGAACCTGGAGCGGCCAGCCATCGGGTTTAAGATGTCCGGGGCCCGTTCTGCCCCCCCCCCGGACCAGAGACTGTCATTTAGTAGACAAGGTAGGCTGCCGGTGGCCATCTTGGGGCCTATTACCAGGCTGCTCCCTACACCGGATGCCATGGGTACTCTCCGGCCGGAGAGTTCCCCCAGCGTCCATACGGAAGCTTTGCCCTGCACTGTGGCGCCTCTGCTGCCCCCAATACCCCTGACCTGGATGCACCTGGAGGGCCCCCGTTTCCCGGCCGCTGCAGACGTTCTGATGGAGGCGGGTGGAGCGACCTTGTGGAAGCAGACTGATGTCCCTTGGCATTTCCCGATGCTCGGCCTGGAGGCAGCGTTCTCACACCTCGACCGCATCTTGATGGAGGAGGGAGAGGATGAGTGCCCGCTGATGCGAGGGGTCTTATGGCGCTTCACAGAAGTTTTGAGGCGCTACAGAATCGTGAGTACCCCGAATGGAGCTATGCCCGAAGGAGAATTGGAGGGAGTTGAGGAACCCGATGAAGCGACCGGGGAGATGCCCAGTGGCTCATTGGCAACGGTGGAACTCGGGACTCCGGAGCAGAGTGCCGCAGCAGAGCAGCTGGCTGACGGATCCGTCAGAGTGGAGGATTCTATGCGATTCGCCATCTCTCCCCCTGCGCCATCTGAGTCGGGACAGCATGGGATTATCGAGGGGACGTGTGCCGAAGAGCAGCAGTGCATACCTGGTCCAGGAGATGTAGCCCGAATTGTGGTGGGGCTGGCTTGCTGGATATCCGTCTGCTGCACTCTCCAGGAGTGGCGTCAGTGTGATAGAAACATAGAAAAATGTTGGCAGATAAGAACCTTTCGGCCCATCTAGTCTGCCCAATTACATGGATACTTTACCTGGATTTATCTTTTGTTTAGGATAGCCTTATGTCTATCCCATGCCGGCTTAAATTCAATTACTGTTTTGGCCTCTACCACTTCAACTGGAAGGCTGTTCCATGTATCCACCACCCTCTCAGTAAAATAATGCTTCCTGATGTTACTTTTAAACCTGATGGGGCTACCCGCGTCGTATTACTGTTGGACACGGGTTGAAGCGGCCTTGTTCTGTTATGTTACCTCTCCACTGCCGATCCGTACTTTTTGATATGACCCCCCCTGCTGACATATTTTGCCCCCCCGGCTGTGCGTTTTTTGTGGGATGCTTTTTGCTCTCCTTTTGCCTTTTTGCAGCTTCCACTGTGGACGTTTTTGATTTCCCCCCCCTCTTTTTATTTTTTGACGCTATGGTATATTCTGATGCCTTTTTGTTCTTCTTGGTCATACGCTGTTTACCTGAAGACTTATTTGAGGACGTTGATTTTTTTGATAAGAAACTCCCCCTTGTTTTAGCACACCTAGCTGCTCCTCTGAGATCTCCCTTCCCCTTTTGTCTCTCAGTCTTTTTTGTGAGTATACTTTATGGCCCTGCGAGGCCATTTATGCTGGTCAATTTGTGACCTTTCATACAAAATAAAAGTTTTAAATACAAAAAAAAAAGTTATAAAAGAACTATTAAAGGGCTATTAAACTAGATCTTAATTAACAATTATACAGTTACAAGCATTTATAAAAGCGCCAACAAATTCCTTAGCGCTGTACAATGGGAGAGACAGAATAACAAATATACAAACATGTTACACACACTGAACAGAAGAAGGAAGGACCCTGCTCAAGAATTTACAATCTAAGAGGAGAGGTGTGACACACTAGATGAGGTAACATAACACAACACAAGAGAAATCAATATGAGGATCCATAACCCGTTCTTTAAAAATACTCCCAAATTGTATGGCCATTTTAAGAGTGCAAAAAATAGCTGGATATGACATGTGTCTCCTGCAAAAAATAGCTGTATATGACAGGTGTCTCCTGCACTATCCAAAAACTGCTGGTTTCAAAACCTAATAATACTATAACCTATGTAGCGCTGTTTTAAGTTCTGTTGCTGCAATTGCTTGGGTTTGACAACCAGAGGGAGACAAGCGCAATGTAAGAGATACTGGACACAATGGGACTACGTTTTCCATCATGCTTTGCGGCGGGGACAGGAAGTGGGTGGGGAGAGAACGAAGGACATCCGCAGCCTCGTGCAAGGAGAGCCAGTGTGAGCCGAGGGGTGAACAGAGTAAGACGCACGTGAGACTGTGAGCGATAGTTACCAGGCCGGAGAGCAGGCGCTGCCTTGTGGATGCCGGGGATCGACACAGAGACTTGCCAGAGACCTAGTAATCCACCGCTGAGAGGTTTACACAGACACAGAGTTCCAGATTGGACCCCGAGTAAGGAGACCGTGATGATCCACTGGGAGAGCAGGCGGTAGGCCTTAGATCTTGTTGTGAAGACAGACAAACAGGAGAAACGGATCCGGTGGCACAGAGTTCCAGTGTAATCCGGCGGAGGGACATCCTTTATCGGGCAGTGGAACAGATTGTCTGGCGGATGGGTGAGAGGCCTTCCAGGCCACAGTCAAAGTCTAACGAAGCACGCTACAGTATTGCTTAAATCTACAGGGCCCCAACTTGACTAGTCGAAGATACACTGAATCCATTCACTGGCCAGTCGAATATAGTACCCGAGTACCAAAACACACACCTTCTTGAGACATAACCTGTACGGGACTTACACTCCAGTAACGAAAGGGTTAATTTTCCTTTTACCGCTGCGCGTTTCCCGCATTACGAAATCCTGTAATATATATATATATATATATATATATGCCGTGCTTGCCTTATATATGCCACTTTATTGAGACCAGTAAACTATATAATTTATAAAATCCACAACAGTGCTGGTGTATATTTATTCCCTAGTGCGGGGAGACTAACCCGAGGTTAAATTCAGCAGCTCCTCTGGGAGTGAGCGCTACACGTGGGGGCTCGTCTGGAATACAGTCTCTAGAAAAAACGCATTTAAAGGATTAAATATGGATCCAGACACTGCTGCCAAATGGTGTGAGGAGCAAAGTAGTCAGAATTATGCATAGTCATGGATATTCCTGCAGACACTTGGGCCGAAGATCAGATTCGCCGGGCCGTGGCCGCGCTGACACCAGATCATCGGGGGTTAATCCTGGACATTAAAGAAAACACAGATACCTCTCACACGTATGTTCTTTTTGAGTGGAGAAAGGGTGTTCCAGTGTGTTTTCAGGGCACGAGCGTGAAGCTGACTGATGAGGTGGAAGTTCAACTGATTCAGCCAAGTGCGCCACGTGGCGATCCCGCGAGTGTTCCCGCGCCCAGTCCGCTGGCCATGATCGGGCCTGAATTTATAGTGGCTATTGGAGATTTGCTGGCTAAATGTCAAAGAACAAGCCCTCCGCACACTAATTTTGGTTATCGACGGTTGAGAAATTTTACAGGAAACGTACCAACTCCGGCGGGAGAAGAAACCTTCGAAGAATGGGTGGAACAGGCGATGCAGACTCTGGATGAGTGGGACGTCCCTGAAGCACAGAAGAAGCAAAGAATTACTGAGAGCTTAAAGGGACCTGCGTCAGAGGCTGTCAGAAACCTAAAATTCAGCAAGCAAGACTGCACTGCTTTAGATTATGTAAACATATTACAGGAAGTCTTTCGGCGAACGGAAAAGGCTGCGGAGCTCGTGTACCAGTATGAACATACTTACCAGCGGACAGGTGAGAAGATGACTGAATATATGAGGCGCCTAGATAAGAACCTGCACCAGATACTTCTTAAGAAAGGGGCCGAACCGGCCGAAATAGATAAGATCCGAATGCAGCAGATCCTGAGGGGCGCTCAACCTCTAGATCCTGTGATGCTACAGCTGAGAACCAGAGAAGGTAACCGAGAATTGAAATACCTGGAACTGATCCGATCTGTCAGAGAGGAAGAGGCTCTACTTGAAGAAAAATCCTTTAGGAGAGGAGAAAGAGCTTACGCACAACCCGTGAGGCATAACGAATGTTTGCAAACTGAAGATGATTCGTTAGACACCTATGGATCCGAAGTGGACGAACAAGAGCATCTGGTTGTTCCTAAACCCACAGAGAATGCTGCAAAAGAGCAAATCATTCCTACATATAGTGAAATCCACAAAACTGTTAAGAAGGTGCAAGAAGCTCAAGCTGAATTGCAACAGGCACACACGGACCTGTGCCGAGTACTTTTGAAGGTGGCAGAGACACAGACCGATATGCAAAAGTTCCTTACTGATATGCGGACAACTGGAGTTGCTGTGGCGTCTGGCCAGGGTCCTTCAACCGAATCACCGCAAGCAAGTGCGTCTCCGTCTTCAAAGAAGAGATGTTGAAGTTGTGGGGAAATGGGTCATTTCCGAGCGCAATGCAAAAGCCAAAAGCCTGAAGGAAATAGGGTAGAAGAGTTCATAAAAGCCTTGGAAGGGCTGCTATCTACCTCACAGGCGGGAAACGCCAGGGGGCCCAAGTGAAGGAGCAAACTAGGTGCCCAATGGTTAAAAACCGCTCCAAAAATCAAGCCAGGACTGAAAGGCCGAGAGGGCCCAGAGTTTTGCCAACTGCTGAGCCTACCAGGACTGAAAGAGTCAATCCCTTAGCATCCGGTCCTACGTCATGGGGAATCAATGCACACCCAAAACCTACACGGGCCAAGAAGAAGGCATGGGTACAGCAAACGGGGTCTAAACTTCCTGCTACTACAACAAAGTTTCCTGACCAGCAGATAGGTCCTTGTCCCATCGTTCCAATCCAAGTGGAGGGAGTCTACACCAAAGCTCTGTTGGACTCAGGGGCTCAAGTGACATTGATCTACCGAGACTTCTATGAGAAGCACTTGAAGCACATACCTCTACAGAAGATAAAGGACCTTGAAATCTGGGGTATCGGAACTGAGAAACTTCCCTATGACGGATATCTACAGGTGAAGTTAGAGATCGGATCTGAAGTCAGTCATCGGACAGTCTGGAGGTTGTGATGCATTGGCCATTGTGTGTCCTCGGCCTTCAGGGGCCAACAGAAGTTCTATGATAGTGGGGACGAATACTGATCTGGTGCGACGTCTCCTGACCCCCATAGTAATGGAAGAAGGTTCCACCAAGGAGTATACCCGATGTTACGTCCGGTCTATCAGCGAATGGTCGAAGAACAGAAGGCACCTGCCGAAGTGGGGCGCCTGTGGAGATTGGGAGGAACAGAAAAGGTTCTGCAATCAGGAGAAGTAGCGAGTTTCCGGGCTTCAGTCAAGTTGAACGGATCACAACCGGGTCCCTATGTGGTACTGGAAACTGATTTCAATCATGGGAGTGAAGCCGGAGTTGAAGTAATCCCTGAAATAATCTCCACAAGAGCTTTGAAAAGAACACAAGGAAGAGTCTCAGTTAGTGTATGCAATGTGTCTGATTCTCCAGTGATCCTGAAAGCACGAATGCATATCGGGCAAGTAGCGTCTGCTACGCCTCTCTCCCCTACCGATTTAGGAGGGGGAGTGAATAAAGAGATTCCAGCTGAAAGGTTCAATCCTAAGGACGCTCCCATCTCACCTGATTGGAAGAAACGTCTTCAGTCCCAGATCCTAAAGTGGAGGGACTTGTTCTCCAAGGACGAGTTCGACGTGGGCCTAGCTAAGAGTACTGAGCATCGCATTCGACTACAGGAAGATAAGCCATTTCGAGAAAGGTCAAGAGGAGTTCTGCTGGGAGACTTGGATGATCTACGAGAACAGCTGAATGAACTGCAAAGAACTAAGGAGATTCAAGAGTCCAGGAGCCCTTATGCATCTCCAATAGTGATGGTTCCGAAGAAGAATGGTTCCATTCGTCTATGTATAGACTATCGCACGCTAAATCAGAGAACCATTCCGGATCAGTATGCCACTCCTCGGATAGAAGATGCCTTACAGTGTTTGTCTGGAGCAAAATGGTTTAGTGTACTAGACCTGCGAAGTGGGTATCACCAGATACCAATGCATCCTGAAGACAAAGAGAAGACTGCGTTCATCTGCCCACTGGGGTTCTTTGAATTCAACAGAATGCCTCAAGGCCTTACGGGGCTCCAGCCACGTTCCAACGGTTAATGGAGAAGACAGTCGTCGGGGACATGAACCTGATCGAAGTGTTAGTGTATCTGGATGACATAATTGTGTTCGGGAAGACTTTGGAAGAACATGAGCAACGGTTGGAGAAGGTCTTGAAGCGGCTCCATGAAGAGGGGTTGAAACTGTCTCTAGAGAAGTGTCAATTCTGTTTGCCTTCCGTTACGTATCTGGGACATGTTGTTTCAGCAGAAGACGTTTCGACGGATCCTCAAAGGTTGGAAGCTGGCCTAGACCCCGAAATTTTACTGAACTTAGATCTTTCTTGGGGTTCTGATCCTATTACCGAAGATTTGTAGGAGGATTTGCCAAGATAGCTCAACCACTGAACAAGCTCCTACAGAAGGAAGATGCAGAAGAAGGCCACAAGGCCTCTGACCGAAATTCGTCGGCTCCAGGGCCAAGGAAGGCTCGAGAATCTATCCAAGGGGAATGGACTAGTCAATGCGAAGGTGCTTTCATGAAGCTGAAAGAGAGTCTAACTCGAGCTCCTGTCCTGGCTTACGCGGATCCTCATAAGCCGTACGAATTGCATGTGGATGCCAGCAGAGAAGGTCTAGGGGGAGTCCTATACCAAGAATATGGTGGATTGTTGAGGCCTGTAGCGTATGTGAGCCGGAGCCTTACGCCTTCAGAAAAGAACTATCCTACCCACAAGTTGGAGTTCCTAGCCTTGAAGTGGGCGGTAGTAGACAAGCTGAAAGATTATCTGTATGGAGCCGAATTTGTGATAAAGACTGATAACAATCCTCTTACCTACGTCCTTACTACTGCGAAGCTGGATGCAACGGGACATCGGTGGTTGGCCGCTCTGTCAGGGTTTCGGTTCAGCCTGAAGTATCGCCCTGGCGTGAATAATCGAGATGCCGATGCTTTGTCAAGAAGACCCCACACTACAGAATGGACTCAGTTAACTCCAGATGGGGTGCAAGCTTTATGTCAAGGAGCAGAGCGCCGGGTCAAGGGAGGGATTGAAGCAGAAGCAATAGGAGTTATGGCTGCGGCTGTTCCAGAGTTCTATTGTAATCCTACGCAGCTGAGGGATGAAAGTTTACCTACTTTCTCGAAACAGGACCTGAGAGCAGATCAGGCTAGAGACCCTTTGATTGAATTAACCGTGAAGGCCCTAAACGCGAACCAACGGGAAATTCTACTGACCAATTCCCCAGAAGGAGCCCGATTGGTATACAAAGAGTGGGAACGGTTGAAGATGTTGGATGGGGTGGTCTACCGGAGGGGCCCCTCAACCAATGCTGAAGAGACCCAACAGTTGTTCCTTCCCGCCAAATACAGAGAGGGTGTGCTGCGGTCATTACACGATGAACATGGACATTTGGGTGCAGAAGAACTTTTAAGCTAGTGCGAGACTTTATTGGCCCTGTATGAGATCTGAAGTTGAAAGTTACTGTCATTCGTGTTTGAGGTGCATTCAGAGGAAACCCCTACCAACCCGAACTGCTCCAATGAGCCACCTGCAAAGTCAAGGACCCATGGATTTGGTGTGCATTGATTTCCTGTGCTTAGAGCCGGATGCTAGTGGGCAAGGAAATATTCTAGTAGTGACTGATAATTTCACGCGTTATGCCCAAGCTTTTTCTACGAAAGACCAACGTGCTCCTACGGTGGCGAAGGTTTTGATGGAAAAGTTTTCTTGTTCACTATGGCCTACTAAGGAGAATACACTCGGAACAGGGTAGAGACTTTGAGAGCCGGCTCGTTGGGCAATTACTGGAACTGCTGGGGATTCAGAAGACCCGAACTACACCATATCACCCTCAAGGTGATGCTCAACCAGAAAGGTTTAATCGCACGCTGCTAAATATGTTGGGGACATTGTCAAACAGAGAGAAGCAGGGCTGGAGTCGTCACATAGCTACGCTGGTGCATGCATACAACAGTACGGAGAGTGACGCTACTGGATACTCACCGTACCCTCTTATGTTCAGAAGGGAAGCTCGACTGCCGGTTGATTTGGCGTTTGGGCTATCTCTGGATCAGACGTCTGTAGCCTCTCATAGAAATTATGTGGATAGACTTCAGAAGAATTTGCAACAGCCATCTTTAAAACCAGAAAGTGTCTGGCTGTTTAAACAGGAGGTGCGGCCTTGAAAGGAAGGAGTGTGTCCAATTTAATTTAGGGGGTGCATGAGTTTAGTCAGGCCTAGGGCAGCACAAAACCTAAATACACCACTGGCCAGATCGTTGCTCAGATGCCGTGCTGCTGTGAGCGGAGAGCTGGGGATCTTCTGTCAAGTCTGCCTCAGACAATTCCAGAGCCGCCGAAACCTGTGCGGACGCCACTAATGCGGTCTTGCGTTTTTTCTGCACTCGCTTCTTCGCAGTCGCGGAGAGAGGGCGCGATTCCGGTGCTTGGGGCTGCGGGGAGAGCCATGAAATCCCCAACCCAACCCCGCATGACCAAGAACTATCATCGTCCTCAACGATCCATAGCCTGGGGGAGAGACAAGGTCGCCAATCCTCTTCTAGGGACTGACCCACCTGCCAAAGATTCCCGAATGTCCTGATGGCGGGGCCCCCCTTCAATGCACGACTGCTGGGCATGATGGAACAGGCACAGCAGGCACACAAGCAGAGAGTCCCGAGGATCACCACCAGACCTTTCAAGATGGCCGCGGTCACCAGGCCCAAAATCGGTCCGAGGTCGATAAACCCTCCCGGAACACGCAGCCAGAGAGCAAGTCGGAGGCACGGTACCCCCAGACCCTCCCAGGCCAACCGATTTCAGCGAGAAGCCTTGTAAGGCTGGGGTCAGACTAACGCATTTTTAACGTGCGTTTAAGCGCACTTAATCACGGCCGCAGTAGCAGCAAATGACGGCCAATATACGAAGTCCGGCCGTACGAAAGTCCGGCCGCGAACGCAAGTGGAAAATGAACGCATTTTTTCGAGAATGCAGAACCGCTAGTACTGACGTACAGAGTGCGCTGCGGCGGCATAGCGGCGTGTGTGCGTGATTAGGAGACGTCAGATGCTGCTAATGTCCAGCCTACATAACGTCCAGATGCAAAAAGTGTTTTGACGATCCGTAAAAAAATCAAGCACGAAAATGTGCGTCGTCTGACCGTTTTCGCGCATTCCGTGAAAAAATACGTCAATGCGTTCGGACGCACTTTTTGACGGTCGCTGCAAATAATGCGTTCGTTTGACCCTAGCATTAGAGGATAAAAAGCGTGAAAAGGCTGTTGCTGTAACGGAGCTCCTCCAAAAGGCGGCCGCTCGCTGCTGCAGTTAGCTCCGCCCCCTGCGATAGAGATTATTATGCATCTCTATCCTGATTGGCTTGACATAACACGGATAGGGGGCACCAAAAGGCACCTTCGCCTGACTAGACAAAAAAACCTTGTACCGGTCCTGCCCCCAGTCAGCAGTTCACTACAGCGTAGAGTGAAGTCCGCAGGAGAAGTCCATCAATTGAGAGTATTTCAGCACACCGGGAACTCGCTCGGTGTGTTTCATAGGAATTATCTGTATCTGGGGAACCCCATAGGTATAAGAATTTCAGAACACCTGCAATTGCACCTTCGCATTGTATATTTTGTTATGGTCATTTAGGGGTTAACAAGGTCACCCTGAGCATTAGGCTGCAATAGGAGAGGGAAACTGCACACATCTTTTCTATTGCTCCTATCCCTATCCGGGTTCACAGACTATGAGCTACCATTTGAGCTTTCTTACAGACGTCCGTGACCACCAGGTACCCGGCTCAACCCCACTCCAGCTCGCTCCATGAAAGGGAATGCACCATTTTAAAATGCAGAGCAGACAAGTCCACATGATGTATAGAGTGAGGGGCTACCAGCAGTCGACCCTTAAGTCAAAACTGCCAGGAGTTCACATTGAAGTCTCCGGCACCCCGAACCACAGCGGCTGAACTAGTAGTCTGAGGGCTAAGAGGGCCCCCCACCAACGAGAGGTTCACCGGATAAGGGTCATTTCAGCCTACTTTCTGCCGATACAGTTATCTCCCTTAATACAAGCAGGCAAGCCGTCTCTTTTGTGGCCCAGCTACCTGGGTTTCATCATCACTCGAGTGTGGGAGGCTTAAGAGGAAAGCACCATACTGTAACAGATCTCAGCACCCTCAACGGTGTTACATCCGCTAATGCTGCTCCCTTGCAGGACATCCATTGGCCCACGAGAAATCTTTCATTCGTTCTCCAGCTCGTAGCCGAAGCTAAAAGGAAGGGTCCAATCAAACAGTGGACATAGCAATCCCCAGAAATAAGGCAAGACTCGGTGCTGGGGTAAAACCAGAAAGACTTTAATGAAACATGTGAAGCAAATATATAAAGTGCAAGGAGAGAACTGGAGACCAATGTAAGATGACATCCTGGTGCCTCCCCTCCTCTTCCTCAAGTGAGCCAATTTCTAGTCATAATCCATTTTATTTATTTAAACATGAAACAATAGAGTGCCATGTAATCTCAGTTTGAGCATCAGACTGTCTGAATAAATTAGATAACACATAGCAAACACACACAGAACAGTCTAATAGAGTGGCAGTGCTTGGCAAACTATGACCGCTCAAACCTTCAGAAGCTGTAAAACATTCTATACAGAGGGGGTTTTGAAAGGGCAGCAGCGACACACAAAAAGTAATATTAGCGTCGCAGAACGAAGCGGGAGCCAGAGAGGAAGGTAAGTATCAGGTGGGAGGGAGGTTAGGAGCCCGCTGACGTACCATGTACATCCACGGGTCTAAGGGAGACCTGTGGGTGTGACATACATGGTTCGTCTGCGGTCAGGAAGGGGTTAATTCGATGTTAGGTCTCCAGACCATTTTGTTGATGTTTTTGTTGCTCATGAGATGTGCTATTTATCTTATTAGGAGGAGAGCAGATTATCAGACAAGGAGTCTAAATACCATATGCCTTTTGTCCACTGCGCCAACTCCAACTCCTTTCAAAAGAAAACAGGAAGAAACAAACCACAAATTCTTGTTTAAGTCTGGCACAGTGCAAGAACCATCCCTGTGCATGACAATGGCCATGGCACATTATGTTAAATTTGGGGTCAGACATCTTATTCTTACAGGAAACCCACTTCAGTAAAAGGTTTAATTCCCAAATACAGTTCAATGCGATACCCTCGACATTTACACTCCAAAGGGGTTATTCAGAGAGACATTTCGATGCTCTTTCCTTCCCTGCACTACGGGGAATCAAATTCCCTGTCTCTGCGGTGAATTCCGCATCCACCGCTGGGTCCCCAAACTGCAGGGAAAAGCTGCCGAACTGATCTACAAGACCTCCTTTACTATCACAATCTCCAGAATACTTGGAGGGTTTCTCATCCCGCAGGCAAAGGCTACTCTTTCTACTCTTCCATTCATTCCATGTGATGAATTTTAGTCAGCCTCTTATTCCACTGCTCCAGGAAGCTGCATCTATCAGTGGATATGGTCTGACCATGCTGCTATGGACGATACCTTAGGGAGTCTAAGCGGGAAGAGAGGGACTCCTATGTGAGGAATAAATCCCTCTATCACACAAGAACAACTTCTTATGTTGGAAACTGAGGAGGCTTTGAATAATATTATGATTTACACGACCCGTGTCACCTTACTTCATTAATAATGTGTGTGCGGCGTGAGAGGCCGGGAGGACGTGGTGTTCATACAGAGTCATTACAGCGCTGCTTTATAGAGGCCGGGAGGACGTGGTGTTCATACAGAGTCATTACAGAGCTGCTTTATAGAGGCCGGGAGGACGCGGCGTCCATACATAGTCATTACAGCGCTGCTTTATAGAGGCCGGGAGGACGCGGCGTTCATACAGAGTCATTACAGCACCACTTTATGGAAGCCTGGAGGACGCGGCGTTCATACAGAGTCATTACAGCGCCACTTTATGGAAGCCTGGAGGACGCAGCGTTCATACAGAGTCATTACAGAGCCACTTTATGGAAGCCTGGAGGACGTGGCGTTTATACAGAGTAAAAACAGCACCGCTTCATAGCACCAGGGGGAGTTTGGGGTCTGGATAGGATTAGTGGGGACCTGCCTGCAAAGAGTCGCACACTGTAACTCCCATGATCCTCAGTCAGGTGAAATGTCCCCATGTTTAAAGTGGCACAAGAGCTCCTCCCTGCGCGGCGACTCGCACGGCGCTGTAATGGAGCTACGCGGCTATGAGGGCTGCGCCATGACTGTCCCACAATGACAAGAGACAGCTTTCCATGCAATAAATAGCATGTGGAATATGGCGTCCACACATACCTGAGCCTCCTCTCCCAGGACACCAGCTCTGTCTCTACTACTCCTGTGTGTGTCCTCTCCAGTCACATGGGGGTGTGAGCAGCTTCATGGAGCCTGTAGTAAGGGGACAGGGCCGGACATTCCCTGCACAGCCTCAGCTTCACACACACAGAATTTCCTGCAACACTGGGGGGAGGGGTGGACGCACTCTGATGACATCACAGCTCAGAGAGCAAGGGTCACATGAGGCCTGTTCAATACCTCAGCCGCTGCAAGTGCTAAGTTAGCAACTTGCATTGAACGCCGTTCAACCGCTCAGCGCTCAGCAGTGCTAACCTAGCACTTGCAGCGACCCGAGGAGATGCTTCGTGTGACGTATTAAAGATGGCCGCCGCATGAAGCCAGTAACAATGCCGTACAGCAAGATGGCCGCCGCCTCGAAGCAAGTAATAATTCCCTACAGCAATGTTAATTTTGAGGTTTTTGTTCACCAAAGCACAAAATATTTATTTATTATTTCCCCCTGCACACAGACATATATTACAGTTCAACAAATACGTAACTGGCGGCGCGATAAATATCGCTGTAGGATCTTATGGTGGTTCTCTTGTCTTGTCTCGTTCACATATATGGTAAAAAACAAAGAGAATACAATAGTGCAGACGAAAATGCAACGGTAATAACTATGAATACTGTATTGTTCCCACTCACAAAAGGAGAGCCCCAGCACTGGCTCTGAGTGGGTCAGCGTATGTGGTCAATGGTTCTCCTCTGAAGGGGATGACCTATCGCCTTCAGTGATGACGGTTGGCTTCCGATATGTGTGTGAGAGGAAACATGTGGAAAGAAGAGAAAAACTCCTTTGCGTAGATCTATCAGACACACAATGTAATATTGATGAAGGAGTTGCACTCACGTGGGTTGGAGCTTAAAGCCAAGCTCTAGGACAGACCGCTTGTGGACTTATTGGAGGAAAAGTCCATAGAAACCTCTTTAGACAGCAAACACACCAGGAAGTGGGTTGGAGCTTAAAGCCAAGCTCTAGGACAGACCGCTTGTGGACTTATTGGAGGAAAAGTCCATAGAAACCTCTTTAGACAGCAAACACACCAGGGACTGATGCAAAGAAAAATTTAATAGAACTTAAAAACATTGTATAAAAAATATAAAAAGCAATATCTGGCTCAGCCAGTATACCCAGACGCGTTTCGCCACAACATGTGGCTTCCTCAGTCGGTTTACAGGTGGGTGAATGAGTCACAATATATACAATGCAGTTTTGATTGTCCCCAGGTGTGATTAACTGTTGGGCGTGGGTTACACGCCTTAGATTAGCGAAATGCCGGTTCCTCCGCAAATCCGCCATCTTGCGCATGCGCAGTAACGATGTTTGCGTTTCAGAATGGATATCGGCCATTTTGCGCATGCGTATTGTAAGTTCTACTCCTTCCGATCAGCGTGCGGCGGTATAGGTCGTCTCCTTGATCCCTAGCAAATAGAAAAGGGGGCTAATAGATCGAATGTGGTGGGGAATGGTTGATAATATCCCCTAAGACCTCCTAAAGTGCCTTTTATAAACGCATCAAGGCGATATCAAATTTCACAGTGGACAAATCAATATAGTACATTACTCGCCCTCCAAAGAGAATTGAGGCTTCCCACATTCCACATTTTAGGAGTGTTAGAAAGTAAACTATAATGGAATAAATAAAGACTTCCTCTAATTTGGTGAACTAGTTGGTGTTGTGCTACCAATTCTCTCACTGTTACAACAATGATATATATGTGTTATATATAATGAAATAATCATGTGTTAGAATTGCTATGTAAACGATTCGTGGCTAAACAGAAGTGAAAGTTATGGCACTACGTGTGAGTGTAATTGCAACAGGAAAAAAGGGGGAAGTATAGCTGGATCTGTTATGTTATACTCTATAAGGAGGTACTATGTAATGCTTAACAATGCTGGAAAATAAATAGAGATACCGTCGTGCCTCCGATGGATAAGTCCATGCTATACAGAAAACGGCCTTAAAAAAGTATAAGAGCTTAAAACATTCCCCATCTTAAGAATGAAGTAGAGTAAATTTTATAAAGAGTATGGAAAATTGTGTAGTGTTGTATTATCAATGCGAACACTGTTGAACCAGTGCTATATATGTAGTAAAAGGAATCATCATAAAATAAACTAACTAAATTGGCAATAAGTCTATAAGCCTAATGTATACGTAAAAGTGACAACTGTGTACTTGAAAGGTAAATTCTTTAAATAAACGACATATGGACTGTGAGCTATCTTATATAACGATAGCAGGGAAATGCATATGGACTACAGCAGGATATGTGATTAACCATAAGCGAAGGTTAAGCATCTAAGTGTTAAGAGGCTAATACAGCAATGGTGTGTATGTGTTATGCATGATAGGAAACCTATGCATCTAAATATTAGAATAAGTGGCTAAACTGAAGTGAAAATAATATGCAAATGTCGCAAATACTGAGAGAACAAAGTGTAAGTAGATTTTATTAGATAGTGTCTATCAGGAAGGTAAGTATTATGTGTGACAATGATGCTCAATAGAAGGGTGTATCGTCATGCCTGCAAAAAGCAGGTCCATGGAGTACTTTAAACGGCCTTATAAAAAAGTATGAGGCTCGTAACGTTGTCTATTTCTGAAAAAAAACTGTATTAATATAAGTGAATCACATCTTATAAAGCGTGTGGTGAACTATAAGGTATAATAATACCAGTACAACAGTATTGATGGATGTCGGTGACGACTATATAGTTGTAAAAATATGGATAGATTCTATTTATAGGTGGCCCAAAGGTTATATCCTATCTTTTGTGAAGATAGTGGTGAATGAAAATGTGGACTACGGAAGAATATGAGATTTACCATTACAGGAAGGTGTCGCATCTAAATGCTGTGTGGCTGGTGTAGCCTCGCCCTCATGTCCAGCAAAAGGACAATGTGTATGAATATGATGGTACAGGAAGTATTCTGCACATTACAATATAAAGCCCTGATCTCAGATGATAGTGAGGTCTGTGTTGTAGCGTGTGTCGCGCGCTATCTTATAATTGCCCAAATGTGGAACCTAAGAAGCCCCCATTAGTCTCAAAGAAAATGTATGACTTCAAAATCATCATTAAGCCCATTAGGGACCATAGTGCCATGCTCAAAAATATGTCTCATTTCGGCCTTGCCTAATTTGTTGGGTAAGTTTTCTTCCGTCTCTACTTTTTTTATCTGTTCTAATGCCCAAAATTTGACCCCAATGGGAGAGCTATTATGGTGAATCTTGCAGTGTAAAGAAACTGAATGCTTCTCATAACTATTTTTAATATTCCTAGCATGTTCTGCTATCCTCACATTAAGGGCTCTTTTAGTGCGCCCTATGTAACCTTAATGTGAGGATAGCAGAACATGCTAGGAATATTAAAAATAGTTATGAGAAGCATTCAGTTTCTTTACACTGCAAGATTCACCATAATAGCTCTCCATTGGGGTCTTTTGGGCATTAGAACAGATAAAAAAAGTAGAGACGGAAGAAAACTTACCCAACAAATTAGGCAAGGCCGAAATGAGACATATTTTTGAGCATGGCACTATGGTCCCTAATGGGCTTAATGATGATTTTGAAGTCATACATTTTCTTTGAGACTAATGGGGGCTTCTTAGGTTCCACATTTGGGCAATTATAAGATAGCGCGCGACACACGCTACAACACAGACCTCACTATCATCTGAGATCAGGGCTTTATATTGTAATGTGCAGAATACTTCCTGTACCATCATATTCATACACATTGTCCTTTTGCTGGACATGAGGGCGAGGCTACACCAGCCACACAGCATTTAGATGCGACACCTTCCTGTAATGGTAAATCTCATATTCTTCCGTAGTCCACATTTTCATTCACCACTATCTTCACAAAAGATAGGATATAACCTTTGGGCCACCTATAAATAGAATCTATCCATATTTTTACAACTATATAGTCGTCACCGACATCCATCAATACTGTTGTACTGGTATTATTATACCTTATAGTTCACCACACGCTTTATAAGATGTGATTCACTTATATTAATACAGTTTGTTTTTCAGAAATAGACAACGTTACGAGCCTCATACTTTTTTATAAGGCCGTTTAAAGTACTCCATGGACCTGCTTTTTGCAGGCATGACGATACACCCTTCTATTGAGCATCATTGTCACACATAATACTTACCTTCCTGATAGACACTATCTAATAAAATCTACTTACACTTTGTTCTCTCAGTATTTGCGACATTTGCATATTATTTTCACTTCAGTTTAGCCACTTATTCTAATATTTAGATGCATAGGTTTCCTATCATGCATAACACATACACACCATTGCTGTATTAGCCTCTTAACACTTAGATGCTTAACCTTCGCTTATGGTTAATCACATATCCTGCTGTAGTCCATATGCATTTCCCTGCTATCGTTATATAAGATAGCTCACAGTCCATATGTCGTTTATTTAAAGAATTTACCTTTCAAGTACACAGTTGTCACTTTTACGTATACATTAGGCTTATAGACTTATTGCCAATTTAGTTAGTTTATTTTATGATGATTCCTTTTACTACATATATAGCACTGGTTCAACAGTGTTCGCATTGATAATACAACACTACACAATTTTCCATACTCTTTATAAAATTTACTCTACTTCATTCTTAAGATGGGGAATGTTTTAAGCCTTATACTTTTTTAAGGCCGTTTTCTGTATAGCATGGACTTATCCATCGGAGGCACGACGGTATCTCTATTTATTTTCCAGCATTGTTAAGCATTACATAGTACCTCCTTATAGAGTATAACATAACAGATCCAGCTATACTTCCCCCTTTTTTCCTGTTTCAATTACACTCACACGTAGTGCCATAACTTTCACTTCTGTTTAGCCACGAATCGTTTACATAGCAATTCTAACACATGATTATTTCATTATATATAACACATATATATCATTGTTGTAACAGTGAGAGAATTGGTAGCACAACACCAACTAGTTCACCAAATTAAGAGGAAGTCTTTATTTATTCCATTATAGTTTACTTTCTAACACTCCTAAAATGTGGAATGTGGGAAGCCTCAATTCTCTTTGGAGGGCGAGTAATGTACTATATTGATTTGTCCACTGTGAAATTTGATATCGCCTTGATGCGTTTATAAAAGGCACTTTAGGAGGTCTTAGGGGATATTATCAACCATTCCCCACCACATTCGATCTATTAGCCCCCTTTTCTATTTGCTAGGGATCAAGGAGACGACCTATACCGCCGCACGCTGATCGGAAGGAGTAGAACTTACAATATACCGCATGCGCAAAATGGCCGATATCCATTCTGAAACGCAAACATCGTTACTGCGCATGCGCAAGATGGCGGACTTGCGGAGGAACCGGCATTTCGCTAATCTAAGGCGTGTAACCCACGCCCAACAGTTAATCACACCTGGGGACAATCAAAACTGCATTGTATATATTGTGACTCATTCACCCACCTGTAAACCGACTGAGGAAGCCACATGTTGTGGCGAAACGCGTCTGGGTATACTGGCTGAGCCAGATATTGCTTTTTATATTTTTTTATACAATGTTTTTAAGTTCTATTAAATTTTTCTTTGCATCAGTCCCTGGTGTGTTTGCTGTCTAAAGAGGTTTCTATGGACTTTTCCTCCAATAAGTCCACAAGCGGTCTGTCCTAGAGCTTGGCTTTAAGCTCCAACCCACTCCCTGGTGTGTTTGCTGTCTAAAGAGGTTTCTATGGACTTTTCCTCCAATAAGTCCACAAGCGGTCTGTCCTAGAGCTTGGCTTTAAGCTCCAACCCACGTGAGTGCAACTCCTTCATCAATATATACATTGTGTGTCTGATAGATCTACGCAAAGGAGTTTTTCTCTCTTCTTTCCACATGTTTCCTCTCACACACATATCGGAAGCCAACCGTCATCACTGAAGGCGATAGGTCATCCCCTTCAGAGGAGAACCATTGACCACATACGCTGACCCACTCAGAGCCAGTGCTGGGGCTCTCCTTTTGTGAGTGGGAACAATACAGTATTCATAGTTATTACCGTTGCATTTTCGTCTGCACTATTGTATTCTCTTTGTTTTTTACCATATATGTGAACGAGACAAGACAAGAGAACCACCATAAGATCCTACAGCGATATTTATCGCGCCGCCAGTTACGTATTTGTTGTTCATTGTTCACTGGTTTGGGGGAAACCACTGAGTGCTGGTTGGCTTTGGAATTTTGGTGGCGGTACAGGCGGGGGCGCCTACCACTTTTGTTGTGTTATATATTACAGTTCAATTTATATATTGTTTCAGAAGTAAACATAACGTTTATTCATTAAAAACTATCATTTGTGGTGTGTGCATACAAAACGGAATTGTACTGACTGCTTCTCTTTATTATTTTTTTGTCCGAGTGATCCGAAAAACAATCTGAATTTTTCATTAAGAAATTGTCGGCCATTTTGGATTCAAAATTCGCCTCCAAAGGGTTCAACGACACTGCTGCAGCAAACTGAATTGCTGCGCTGCAGCAATTCAGCAGCTGCTGAGGTATTGAACAGGCCTATGGTTCAGGAGCTGCTGCTGGGAATGACAGACACTGAGCTGTGAGGTGTCTGGATCCAGCACTGAGGGACAGGGAGGGAGACACTGCAGGATCAGGCCATTCATTAACCCTTTAATCTGTAAAATACCTCCCAGCTGAGCACTGATTCTCCTCCAGTAGTGACTACATCTCCTCCCTTATTAGCAGGTACACTTCCCGTCCCGACCACTTCACTCTACCAGTGATCTGATGCGATCAGTTCCTCGAACTCCGCACTCTCACCTTCAAGACTTCTCCCTGCTGCTCCCTTTCTATGGAACTCCCTACCCCGCAACATTAGACTCTCCCGTCTCTCCAGTCCTTTAAGAAATCTCTGAAAACACATTACTTTAGAGAAGCCTATCGACTCACTCCATAATCCCCACTGTACATTTCTTGCGTCATCTTCCCACATGCACCCCGTTACTTCTTGTTCTCTACCCTCACCTAGTGCATCACCCCCTCTCAGATTGTAAACTCTCCAGCAGGGTCCTCTGTCCTACTGTTCTGTGTGTGTAACGTGTATGTATATTTGTTATTCTGTCTGGTTTTATCTCTGGGTGCATGGTGCTTCCTCACTGATGTCTTGCCAGAGTCACCTTCTTTGCAGGTCAGTGAGGTGACTCCCGCGAGATCTCGGCAGGAGGCAGCGTTACAGCCTCCACAGCCCGGAGGCCGCTCGTTAACGCTTCCAGCCGGAGGGGAACACTGGCCATATTTTTCCCCTTAGCATCCCCGTTTTAGCTGTAGGCACAATATAGTGTCCTAAGTCGGATGATGACATGTAATTAGCAGATTCTATAACCCCGTGGGCCATGAAATAGTTAAATTGTGGCACTGCATTCTGCCTGGTGATAGAATATAATCATAGCTCGTGTTACATATGGCTTAATAGACCTGGTTCATCCGGTCTTATGTTCTGATTCTCTGACTTCACTTGGGGATGGGGTCATATAAGGGTCCAGGAGGGAGCATCACAGGAATGGAGTGAAAGTGAACCTCTCGTTCAGACCATGTGATACCACGGATCATGGCTCCGTTTATTTCAAGACTTTTTCTACTGTGGTTTCACACAAACTGGTGGAACATAAAAAGGTTTTGCTTTGCTCTGAGCAGCACACCTTCGTATTCATCTGAATGGAGTCACTCATTATTTTGTTCCAACAACATCTCCATCTGCTGGATTTTTCACTCTGAAACGAAGGTATGCTGCCATCAACATGTCGTCTGCCACTCCACAACCTCCGCTCTAATCCTACGGTCTATATTTTATGTATTCATTTCTGGCTGATCCGTTTTCTTGGTAAATTTTTCCCTCGGTTTTTGTTATATTTTCACTATCAATTTGCTTCCCCATCCTCTCCCATGTCGTAAATACCTCTCACAAACAGCCCACTCTGCTTGACTAGGGGTCTCATTCTTTATACAGCTTCTCTCCAACACCATTTCCAGCGCATGTATTTTTCCACTCTTCTGTCCCATCAAATCCATCCCCCCACCCAGTCCTGGGCTAAAACATGTAGCTTTCCCTTCCAGTTGCTTCCACTTTGCTCATTACCTTATCAAGCCCAAGCTTCTGGTCCTTCCCCATGCAATCCTTGCTATTTTATGTCTGGCCACCAGCTCCACCTTCCCCCTGCTCCTTCTTGTTTCACATACCTATGTCCCTTAGATTGTAAGCTCACAGGATGTCTGGCTGAGCACTTGTATTAAGTGATGTACTAGCAGGACAATTATCCTACGAGCAGGGTCATCTGCTTCTAATGTATCCTTATTTATTATGTCTCCCGTTTGTGCTTCCCCCATTATGTAGCACTACGGAATCTGTTGGTGCTATATAAGTGACTGTAACTGATCTGCTAGCTGATGCTTCTTCAGTTTTCCAATGCTCCTGTACTCTCCTTCGGCCAAAAGAAATTCTCCGGGGCCTGCCTGTCCTGTTGGCAGGGATTAATGTTTTGTAGAGGTCATAAACCATAACTACCTTTCTATATACGATTTCTCCTGCACAGAGTTAGGACTTTGTTTTCTGTAAGTCTCATGTTGAGAAATGTCGTAATGTTGGTATTATTTTTCCTTCGAATTATCGTTGGTTCCGTTAATATTTAATTGGTTCTTATTGGTTTCGTGTATTAATGTCCTGTGAATCCTAATGCTCTTTTCAGGTTCCACAAAATAGGTTAAAAAAATACTCTGGTTCAGGCACTTGGGTCCAGTCCCACCTCTCGTTCACATAGGCAGCTGCAGCTGAGACAGATGCTTTTTACAGCTGAATATATGGTGCCCCATTCTGTTTTGAAGATGGCTGTTTGACTCCGGCACGTACTGTTCTGGTGGAGAGCTATAGGTCTTACCTGGCCAACCCATCAACGTAAATGGCCAAGTTGTACAAAGAGAGGCAACTGGTCTACGACTCCTTAATGACGGAACAACGTAAATATCTCTTGGTTCTATCAAAGGAATCAATATTCTCAACAGGGTAACAAGGTAAATTGCTGTCCTATCTGTGATTACTTGGCCGATTTATATAAGGCAGAAAGTCATAGATGGGAACCCCAGGAGTCCTTTATCACTCAGGTGACCATACCTGAAATCATTCCAGAGGACAGGGATTACCTCAATGCCCAATTCAACAACAAGGGGTGGTGAAGGCCATATGTCGCCTTGTTAACAGCAAGACTGTGGGTAGGGCCGGATTTACCATTAGGCACAGTAGGTACGTACCTACAGGCGCCTGCCACAAGGGGGCACCTTGCTCTGTTTTTTTTTTTTTTTACAGTTTGCAATAATTTAGACCACTGTATCTCTGGAGCCCTAAGGGCTAAAGGGACATATGAGGTATCATTGAAAAGGTCAGCTTATAGCCTTTCCAGTGATGCCAAACATAACCAGGTTAAATTTATGTAAAAATAAAATAGAAAAAAAAGGAGAAAAATAATATTTTGATAACACGGCACTATTATTCAGTTTACAATTATAAAGTGAACAGTGATGCTGCACTAACTAACCTCATTTACCATACTGCCAGCAAGTGTGTATCTGGTGAAGTAACGCATTGTTTAACCCTTTTGCTGCTGAGCCTTTTCACACCTCTGTGCTGAGCTCATTTTTACCGGTTTCGCTCATCATGATTAAATGCGATTTGAAGTCACATTTTATTATACAACCCAGACATATTATATATTGTTCTTTCCGGCAGATTCATAATATATCATTATTATGTGTATAAGTTATGTCCTGTTTGTATATTATAACAAAAAATGCAGTTTCAATAATTTACAACGTGTAAAGTGTTTTTTTTTTACATTTTAACATGCGAGCGTTTGCGGTTATATTTTCTATGGATTGCG
This sequence comes from Leptobrachium leishanense, assembly GCA_009667805.1. Classification (NCBI taxonomy): domain Eukaryota; kingdom Metazoa; phylum Chordata; class Amphibia; order Anura; family Megophryidae; genus Leptobrachium; species Leptobrachium leishanense. The sequence continues at coordinate 148,311,957 of CM019068.1, read as the reverse complement.
CTTGCTAAAAAATTAGAAACGGTGAATCGTTACATAATTTTCCCAAAAAAAAGGTTTTTTTTAGCAAACGCTCCCCCATAGAAAAAATCGTTAGTGCAGCATCATTGTTTACATTTTAATTGAAATGGGAACAATATTGCTGCACAAATATTTTTTTTTTTTTACATTGTACATGGTCATGTTTGGTATCATGCTCTGGCCGTTCCAATGATATCAAACATTAACCCCTAGCTGTCACGGATCGGGAGATAGGGGGTTTATTGGAACCCCCTATCTCCACCATAGGGGGCAGCAAGGGGTTAATTGCAAAACTGGCGCCATCGCGCTATGCGCGATGATGCCAGTCGTTAGGGGGATATCCCGGAAGCTTGGCCGACATCCAAGATGTCGGCCAGCTCCTGGAGGGGACCGCGATACGGCGCATGTTAGCGCCATATCGCGATCCAGCCCCCTAGGGGTTAAAGACAGCCGCTGCTTGGAAGGGCAGACTGTGCCCTTCCAAGCGGTGCCTGCCTTTACCCGATGGCCCGAAGGGAGGGGGAGAGGTCTGAAGGTCCCCCCCCTCCCCTTCAGGCACCTTCGCCACAATGGCGGGGGGGTGCCTGAAATAGCCTGCGCAATGACGTCTATCGTGCCCGCCTGGGTCCCGGAGACTGGGCTGACATCAAGGATGTCAACCCGCACTGGGGGGCCGCCGCGATAGGCCGGAATTCCAGCCGATCGCCTCTGCAAAGGGAGGACGCGCTCAGCGCGTCCTCCGCAGCGAAGTGGCCATGCGGCAGGACGCGCTAATTCAAAACCTACAGGGTTATTCAAAGAGATCTGAATCGCTGGAGAAAGGTAGCCAAATGCTGAAAATCAGCGTTCGGTTACCTTTCTTGGCCATTCGGCTATCCAGAGAGCAGGCAATACGCCAAATCCTGGCGAATTGCCTGCACATTCGGTGCCTGTTCGAGGGCAGTGAAATCCCCATAAAAAAGCACTGTTTCGGGTGTTCAGAGAACACAAACCAGCAGTGAAAGGTTCCCGAAATGCCCTGCCATTCGGTGGTTTCATGCGACAGGTTTATTCAGGAGAATCCCATAGGCTTCAATGTTAAAAATATTCCCATTTTAATTCAATATCTGATAAACCGTTCATTATAAAATTCTGCAGTAAAGAGTCGCTTTATTTATAGATTTTTTTTGATATTTTAAGCATTTTTCTGGATTTTTACTTTTTTTTTAAAAAAGTCTGATTTCTTTTTTTTTTTTTTTTTTAACAATAAGGGGAAGGGATGAAAGAGAAAACCAGATGGTTGTACCTTATTTGATTGCCAGACAATTTATAGCTTTCGAGCATAAGAATATTCATTCTACATAAGATTGACTGGCCAGCAATTTTCTCATAATCTGAACTCTTATGTTTGGAATGATATAAAAGTCAAGGATTATTCTAATGGAGAATAAAGCAGAAAAGGGGACAGATGGAAGCTTCAGAGCTCTTCTCAGATCTCTTACAAATGAGACCCCAAATCAGCCTCATACCTAGAACGATGTAGCTTTTTCTCAGTAATGTATTAATTGACTATTTTGTATTAACCTCTAACCCTTTAGTTTTTGATATTATCCAGTACTAATAATTAATTTACTAAATTGCTATCGGTTACAATTAAAAGTGTATATTGCTTATCTTAATAATACTAGTGTCTTGTGTTTATCTATTAACAAATTTGTGGCAGGATTCTTTTGCTGTCATTGTTTAATGTCATCCATTTGTGTCCCATCACTCTCAGCTAGAGGCAGCATTTACATTTGCAGCTCAAAGGGCTAATCGACTATTTGTACCAAGATGCTTTTTAGACAATGCTTTAACCACTTGGCTGCTATGGACGCGCTCAGCGCGTCCAGCCAAGTGGTTCTCCTGTGCTATGGACGCGCTCAGCGCGTCCGAGCACAGGAGGCAGCAATCCGCCGGATTCCGGCTAATTGTTGCGCCCCCCCGGTGCGGGCTGACATCTTGGATGTCAGCCCAGCACTCGGGAGCCCGGCGGGGACATTAGATGTCATCGCGGCGACGCGATGACCTCTAATTCAGGCGCCCCCCCCCGCATGTGCGGAGGAGGCGCCTGAAAGGGAGGGGGGGGGAGGTCCTTCGGACCTCTCTCCCTCCCGATCGCCGGGGAGCAGGGGGTTAATACAGGCACCGCTTGGAAGGGCACAGCCTGCCCTTCCAAACGGTGGCTGTCATTAACCCCTGGGGAGCCGGATCACGAATCGGCGCTGAAAAGCGCCGGTTCGTGATCCTTTCCCGGAGCTGGCCGACATCTTGGATGTCGGCCAAGCCTCCGGGAACTCCCTCTGAGGACTGGCGTCATCGTGCATAGCACGATGACGCCAGTCCTGGAGTTAACCCCTAGCTGCCACGAACAGTGGAGATAGGGGTTCATTGGAACCCCCTATCTCCCGATCCGTGGCAGCTAGGGATTAAAGTTTGGTACTGTTGCCGTTCCAACGATACCAACATGAATGTGAAAAAAAGTTTTTTATAAAAAATAAAAAAATATTTTAAAAAAAAATAAACAAGTTTTTTTTTTTTTGGTTTGTTAATGCAGCAATATTGTTCCCATTTCAATTATAATGTGAACAATGATGCTGCACTAACGATTTTTGTATGCGGTGCGTTTGTTAAAAATCGCGTAATTTTCCCCAAAAAAAGATGTAATGAGACCCCATTTCTAATTTTTTTAACAAGCGCACCCCATACAAAATATAACCGCAATTGCTCACATGTTAAAATGTGAAAAAAATACACATTACACGTTGTAAATTATTGAAAATTCATATTTTATTGCATTTTTTGTTATAATATACAGACAGGTCATGACGTATACATATAATAATGACATATTATGAATCTGCCGAGTCTGACGGAAAGAACGATATATATGATGTCTGGGTCATATACTAAAATAAGCCTTCAAAACACGTTTAAACATGATGAGCAAAACCGGTAAAAATGACCTCAGCACAGAGGCGTGAAACGCCTCAGCAGCGAAAGGGTTAATGTCATTCGTGTGTCTCATTACTCTCAGCGGGACTCAGCATTTGCATTTGGAGCTTATTGGTTTAATTAATTGTAATTTGGGAACTACAGTGATGTTTCTTTATATGTGTACAGTAACATTCTTGATTGTCACATGTGTGAATACCGTGATGTTTCAGGTTGATGCGTTAAATGATTGAGATATTTGCATTGATTAACTGATGAATTGATTTGGTTTTACATGTGTGTTGGTTTTTGCGATAATCTGGTTTCAAGAATGTCCTTGGGGTTTTGATGTATTTGCCTACCATCTAATTGTGTGTGTGTGTGTGTAAATACATATATTGTATATATATATATTGTGTTCACTGTTTGGTGAAAGTAGCGGGGAAAACTTTAATAATCAGTCTCGTGTCCTGTTAAATAATAACTTAAATAATAAATTGCTGATAGCTTAGGGCAGGGCTCAAAATTTCAAGTCTCAAGCTACTAACCAGGCCATAAGAGTTACTCGCCACCAGTTGCTCCACCTAACCCCTACCCAGCTCTTAACTCGCCCCTAAACACACACCCTTAAATTATCTTATGAAATTACACTATTAAAGGTTTTATTTAGAATAAAGTTATAAAAATAACATACCCAGACATCAGACCCCAGATACATGTACACCCAGTCATCAGAGCCCAGTGTGAGCAGAGCGAGGAGGCAGGGAAGCTCCTCTCCACCCCCTGCCAGTGACAGAGACAAGCTGGGTCAGGTTAGGCAGCTGATTCCTGCCACAGTGTAGCCTGGGGAGGGGGGGCTGCACGTTGGCACCGCTGGATTACGCGGCACAAAATAATTTATTGTGCTGCCTGCGTGTGCATTTCCACTCGCCCTCACTTAATTTCCACTCGCCAAATGCTAGTAGTCGAGTGGAAATTTTAAGCCCTGGCTTAGGCAATACACAGGGTTACATCTGCCAATGCTGCTTCCTTGCAGGCCCCCCCATGCTCATCCCAGCCAGACTACTGTGCCTTCCTCCAGTCCTCAGATGAAGCTCAAGGACCGGGACACATAGAGCCTGCTAGCATCCCCCAGAAATAAGACGAGATCTTTCAGGGTTAAAATGGAACTGGTTTGGGGGGGCGTGGCCAGCTACCAAAGGGAGCAAACGTGTTTACATAGACCTCCACACGTCTGCCGCTCTTAGGGACCCCTAGATGACTCAAAACACTGGCTGCAGTTTCTTACTCATGGGGTTCCGAAGTAGCTGGCCACCAGAACCAAGCTGCCCGGAGCCCGCTTTGTCCTCCCTCCGGACCAGAGACACACCTTATGGAGGCCGATCCGCAGCTGGAACAAGACGCTGGTGGCCATCTTGAGGGCTTTTACAAGGCCGGGATGGCCGTGATATCAGGCTTGGATGCCTGCCTGGCAGTGCTGGATGAGGAGGATGCAGCTGGCCCACTTACGAAAGGACTTGAGGATGCATGATGGCTGCATTGAGGGCTTGCAGGGGAGAGGAGGATCGGAGTGGTGCTGCTCCTGCGGAGGCCTTACCTGCTGTGGACGGCTGTCTGACCATCGCACGTGGTGGGGTATGCTAGGCTGAAATTGGAGGCCCGCTTGCTGTGCAGCTGGCTGACCCCTTGCCATTATGTGCCATCCGGAATCCCCATGGAGATGACGCAACGGAGGCTGAAGTGCCCCTTATTGGAGTGGTGATCGACGAGATGCTGGCTGTCTCCCTCCCAGGGGTCTCTGGACTGGTGGTGTTGTGCGAAACAGACAGGCCCTCTACCGGTAAGGTGCACAGTCGGCTCTGCGGTGCGCTACTGGAGCTGTATGTGCTGCCTCTCAACGCCGGACTTTGCGTCATTTCCTAGCTTAGCAATCAGGGTGGTGGCGCATCTAACAAAATAATCATTAAAGGCATTTGCTACATCTAGGGGGTGTTGTACAGTTTGGTTGTTTACTTTGACAGCAGCCGGTTGGGGGTGTGTGATTGTATGTTGCTTATGATTTTCCAAAAACTTCTAGGGTTTGATATGTTATTGTTTAAATTTTCATTGAAGTATTGGGCTTTAGCCATTTTTGTTTGTTTTGTGCATGAATTCCGCCATTTTCGGTATTCACAGTGATCGTTCATGGAACCAGTACTCTTGAAATTTGACCACAGTGAGTCTCTAAACTGAAACATTTGCGTGAGGTCAGCTGTAACCCAGGGCAGATGGGCCCCTTTTAGGCTAGGGTCAAACGAAAGCATTTTTACACGCGAACGTAAAAAAGTGCGTCCGAACGCATTGATGTATTTTTTCACAGAATATGCGAAAACGGTCATACGATGCGCATTTTCGTGCGTGATGTTTTACGAATCCAAACCAGGAAACTTTTTGCGTCTGGACGTTATGTTGGCCGGACACGAGCAGGGTCTGACGTCTCCAAATCACACACACACACCGCTAGCGGGCGCAGCGCACTCTGTACGTCCGTACTAGCGGTTCTGCGTTCTCGAAAAAATGCGTTCATTTGCCACTTGCATTGCGCGGCCGGACTTTCGTGCGACCGTACTTCGTATATTGGCTGTCATTGCCCGTCATTTGCTGCTAGTGCGGCCGGGATTTAAGTGCGCCAGAACGCACGTTAAAAATGCGCTGGTCTGACCCCAGCCTTACTCACACTTTACTTGCAGGAGCTCGGACTGAAAGTATTTAATTGCAGAGTCCAGGTCTGGGATTAGGTTTAGTCTGTACCATGGGAGCTGTTTGAGATCATTTAGGAAGGATTCAAGATTAAATTTCTTGAAAGACCTGGTGATTATTACCTTTGGTGGACATTTTGTGGCCTTTATTTTGCGCACACAGTGCAGTAGGCAGTGATCACTGAAACTGGTAGCAAGAACGCCTGCCTTCTGTATTTGATCAGGACATAAGGAGAGAATCCAGTCCAGCAAGGTGTGGTTAGGGCTTTTCATATTAATGCGAGTGGGGGAGGAGATTAATTGGGTTAGCTGCAAAGCCTTAAACAGTGAGCTGTGTTTGTTGTTTTTAGGATTCAGCCAATCAACATTAAAGTTGCCGAGGACCAGCAGTCCACTTTTTTGGTTTCGATCTACTAATTTACTAAGGATTTGGGTTATGTCAGAAAGGGAGTGCCCTGGGGAATTCGGTGGGCGGTAGAATCCAGTAACAATAATTGTGTGACTGAACGGGATCTCAATAGTACCAGAAAGGAAATCAAATGTGGCTGGGAAGCCAGGATTCTGCAATGGGGTGAACTTTATGGAGTTGTCAACATAGATAACAATTCCACCTCCTCTCTTTGCTCTGTCCTTTCTATAACATGAATACCCTTGTATTGATATGGCAGCAGGGGTGTGGAAATTTAAAAAAAATCTAAAGCAAGTATGGAAAAAAGATACCTCCAGCGCTGCAAGGAATGGTGCACTGGTGCTACCACATTTATTTTAAATAAACAAAAAGAAAACACAAAACAAACGTTTCGGGGACACAGCCCCTTCCTCAGTGTACAGTGCACTATAGGCACTATACACTGAGGAAGGGGCTGTGTCCCCGAAACGTTTGTTTTGTGTTTTCTTTTTGTTTATTTAAAATAAATGTGGTAGCACCAGTGCACCATTCCTTGCAGCGCTGGAGGTATCTTTTTTCCATACTTGCTTAAGATTCATTACCCTCTTGGTTGGATGTACAAGAGTGAATTGCCTCTCCAGCAGCAGCTGAGTATATTTTCATAAATTTTCTTAACGAACTTTCTTTTGGGTATTGTGGATACCCAACCCCATACATAATTTTTGTGTTCCTATACGGATTTTTTAAAAAAATCTACTTGTCCAACGGACTAAGTAGTAGTCCAATCTACTTGTCCCTCATGACAATCAACTTGTCCTGATAATTTCCCAGCTCATGGATATAGTGCCCCAGCTCATGGATATAGTGCCCCAGCTCATGGATATCCTGCCCCAGCTCATGGATATCATGCCCCAGCTCATGGATATACTGCCCCAGCTCATGGAGATACTGCCCCAGCTCATGGAGATACTGCCCCAGCTCATGGAGATACTGCCCCAGCTCATGGAGATACTGCCCCAGCTCATGGATATCATGCCCCAGCTCATGGATATCATGCCCCAGCTCATGGAGATACTGCCCCAGCTCATGGAGATACTGCCCCAGCTCATGGAGATACTGCCCCAGCTCATGGATATCATGCCCCAGCTCATGGATATCATGCCCCAGCTCATGGAGATACTGCCCCAGCTCATGGAGATACTGCCCCAGCTCATGGAGATAATGCCCCAGCTCATGAATATTGCCCCAGCACATGGATATTGCCCCAGCTCACACATGGATTTGCCCCCAGCTCATGGATAGTGCCCCAGCTCATGGATATTGCCCCAGATCACACATGGATTTGCCCCCAGCTCATGGATATATGCCCCAGCTCATGGATATACTGCCCCAGCACATGGATATATGCCCCAGCTCATGGAGATACTGCCCCAGCTCATGGAGATACTGCCCCAGCTCACTCATGGATATGCCCCAGCACATGGATATTGCCCCAGCTCACACATGGATTTGCCCCCAGCTCACACATGGATATTGCCCCAGCTCATGGATATTGCCCCAGCACATGGATTGGCCCCCAGCTCATGGATTGCCCCAGCTCACACATGGATTTGCCCCCACTCTCATGGAGATACTGCCCCAGCACATGGAGATACTGCCCCAGCTCATGGAGATACTGCCCCAGCTCATGGAGATACTGCCCCAGCTCATGGAGATACTGCCCCAGCACATGGAGATACTGCCCCAGCACATGGATATGCCCCAGCTCATGGATATACTGCCCCAGCTCATGGAGATACTGCCCCAGCTCATGGAGATACTGCCCCAGCTCATGGAGATACTGCCCCAGCTCACACATGGATATTGCCCCAGCTCACACATGGATATTGCCCCAGCTCACACATGGATATTGCCCCAGCTCACACATGGATTTGCCCCCACTCTCATGGATATACTGCTCCAGCACATGGATTTGCCCCCAGCTCATGGATATTGCCCCCCACCTCAGACCCCAGACCAGACATGGGGCGGCTGTTTGAATGCTCTATCGGCATTCAGACAGCCGCCCCTGGAGCTCTCAGCCGCATACTTACCTTCCCGAGCGGCGCCGACGAAGTCTTCACGCCTGCGCTCTTTGAAGGACCCCCAGCCGCGATCACGTGGGACTCCCACGTGACCGCGGCTGGGTCCTTCAACGTGCGGAAGCGCGGAGACTTTGTCGGCGCCGCTCGGGAAGGTAAGAATGCGGCTGAGAGCTCCAGGGGCGGCTGTCTGAATGCCGATAGAGCATTCAAACAGCTGCCCAAGCCCCTCGGATGCCGGAAAGCCGGCTCAATGTCGGCTTCCGGTATCGGAGGCGTCCCTGTAATTAGTCCGCAGTCCGGCGGGCTTCTAGCCCGCCGGACTGCATCTCAAAAAAAACTACTCGCCCGGCGCCCGGATCTTCATGTCCCGGGCGTCGGGCGATACAATTCCCACACCCCTGGGCAGAGTCTGGTACTTTAGGGGTTAGCCATGATTCTGTCAGCACAATGACTTTAGGTTTGTAATAGAAGCACCAAGCTTTAAAATCATCCAGTTTAGGAAGTAAGCTGCAGATGTTACAGTGCACAAAGGAAAGGCCTTTATTAGGGGGGAGATTAAATATGGTGTCAACTATTGGACCAGGGTTGGATTCAACATAATTTGCCAGGGCAAGCAGCAGAATAAAAAGGAATTTGGACATAGTTTTCTTTTGAAAATATTGTGAGTGGAGAGTTTTGAAACGCTGTTGTGTGGGGGTGGGAGGGCTGAATATTAACACTCTCCACCAGCACTCAGCTGATAAATTAAAGGAGCTGAGCAGGTGAAGGAAAAGGAATCCTCAGACCACCATCTGCTGACCTATAAGAAGGACCCTATAAGTAGTTAAATAACACCCCGTGAATTATAATATTAATTTAAGATAAATTGATAATCAGCAGTATATTAGGACTGGGGCTCATTTCTCAAGATGTTTAGAAATGTTTTTTTGAAATGTCTTTAGATACTGATCTTTAGAAATGTTCTTTAGAAATGTCTGAAGAAATGAACTGATGGCTAGCATTTCTCAAGAGATAGCATGTCACAAGAAATCACATGCCGAGGCCACGGGACTGTCCAGAAATGTGTCACCAGACCTGTATTGAAACTGGCCAATGAACGATGTTATGTTTTGAAATGAACTAATGAAATAAAGAGCCAGCGCCTTGACACAGGGTATAAATAAGTGTCAAGAACCGTTGGAAGGCAGAGAGAGGGATGCCAGACAAAAAAATGCCTCGTGTGTTTTGATTTCTCTCTCTCTCCTGCGCAGAATGAGAGTTAACTCAAGGTGTGCCTAAGACAGGGTCTTAGGGGTTAAGGACGGACAATTGGAGACCATTATTTCTCTTCAATCTGGAGGTACTGCTGAAATGAACGGTCACCCCTCGTCCTGGTGAGTATATTGTCTTGTCTGGACGAGGGCAATGACAGCGTTTATCTCGAACTAAAGTTAGTTGTCCATGTCCTATAGTGTATCAGGGATACAAATTAAAAGAAAACGTTGCCACGGGCCGTTTATTTAAAGAAGGAGTAGGTCAGGGACCACACTCAATAGAAGGGACATTATATGTCCAATTGATCACATCTTGCGTTAACCCTCATAAAATGTATAGAGTATAAGAATAATAGAGTATAAGAATATTACAGTATAAGAATATTACAGTATAAGAATATTAGAGTGTTAAGATTCACTGCTGAACGATCTGTAAGGTAAGACAGACGTCCCTCAGTTGTGATAATAGAGTTATAAGTTAAAATAACGAACAATCCGCAAGGTGAGGCGGAAAAGTCGTTATGTATATGTATATATATATATGTATATATTGTTAAAGTATATATTATTAGAGTGATAAGTTAATTGGTTGGCAGGAAAATCTGTAAGGTAGGGCAGACTTTTTGCCCCTTTGTATACTGATGGTACTGTGTATATATATATATATAAGAGCTGACTGGTTGGACATTGTTTGCTGTGAGGTGTATGTTGTATTAAGCAGAGGTGTTTGTTGGCCATTTGTGTGTTAGTTGCTGACTGATGGGGTGGATGATGTTGGTCATGTATGCAGCTACTAACCGGAGATACATATATTGTGAAGCTAGTTTTTATATACTATTGGATTGTGGTTTATAAATTTTTGTTTATGATATGAAGGAATTATATAACTACAAAATAAAAGTAAAAGATTAGAAGTTTGATTCTCGAGATTAGGGAGGATTCACTAAATAAGTTTTTATTACTTATCCTTAAATTAGCTCATTTTTTGTTGATCCATGTAGCATAGAGATATATATATAGTAAGAATTTAAATTGTTTTTCTTTTCGAGCACTGTGAAGAGCCTCTCTTTTTTCTTTCTTTCTCTATTTTACCTGCCTGATTATTCAATTGTTCAACTAACCATGGGTATTCAAAGTAGCAAGGTTAAAGAATATCCCTTACTGAAAATAGGAGAGTTTTGTAAAGATTATGTAGCACGAGTAGGGGGTACAGATTGCTATTTAATTAACCCATGGATAGATAGTATGGCGGGATGGACAGAAGCAGTGGGAGTTGTGATCCTTTCCTCAGACAGGGAGACCACAGCCCATTCTATATGGATATAGTGAAAGGGCTTATGTCTTGGTGACACCGAGGCATGGCCCCACTATGCAGGAGACCCTCAATGGGATATGACATATATGAAATTAGGGAGGGGGGACAATGATTAATGGTGAAACAATGTAGAAGAGGGACCCCATTGTCCTCTGACAGCGCCAGACTGCATAAAATAGAATTAAGCATATTACGGAGAAAACAGGAAGTCCCACGAGCGGACTGGGGCCCTCGCCCCCCTCCCTCTTACAAAATACTCAATGTATCCTTCACTTGCTGGTTTCCAAGACACCGAAATACTCGGTGCTGTTGCAGCAATCGAATGTACATCGTCAGCCCCTAGTAAACCACAAATAGAAGATACTAGGGACATAAAAATGATAGACGAGATAAGAGCAGAAGAAAAAGAGGAAGTAAAAGAGAAAATAGAAAAAAAAAAGCAGAAGAATATATACTGACTTTCGTTATTATGGCCACTCGTATATAACAAAGGATCGCCATTAATAAGCCCTTAAGATATGAGAATAACACCAACAAAACCCATTTTCCATTTATGACCGTGGGGAATAAGTTACTTAGGAATAGATGATATTAATAGAATTTTTAAACATTGTCAAAAAGAGAAAGAGGACGGACTACGTCCTATGATTGACCAGTTTCTACAGGATGGTATCCTGGAACCTGTAGTCTTCCCCTTCAGTACCCCAATTAACCCCGTGAACAAAGCTGACGGGACTGTCAGGTTCGTTCAAGACTTGCGCGCAGTTAATTCCCTAGTGATTCTAATTGCGCCAATTGTCCCAGATGTCACGTCACTTCTGTCATCAATATCAGCGACACATACACATTTTTCTGTAATTGACCTGAAGAATGCATTTTTTAGCATCCCTGTACATCCGGAAACGGCATTGCTGTTCGCATTCACATTTGAAGGCACCCAATTTACATGGAAAAGGTTATCTCAGGGGTACATTGATGCCCCAGTGGTCTACAGTATTGTACTGCAGGCCACTCTGAAATTCTGGCACCCCAGCCATGGTTCTGTCCTGCTGCAATACGTGGATGATCTCCTCGTATGCAGTTCATCAGAGGAGGCCTGCCGGGAGGATGGTAAAACACTTCCTCGTTGGTTACAGGAATGTGGGTACAAGGTTTCCCTTAAAATGAAAAATGCAGTGGTGTCAAACGCAAGTTGAATATTTAGGGTTTGTTCTCAGACAGGGGAACGGAGCATCAGTCAGAAGAGAGTCCAGTCTGTCACGGGCCTGGTCAACCCGAAAACTAAGAAGGACATGTTGTCATTCTTAGACATGATAAACTATTGCAGACAGTGGATCCCTGACTGCTCCTATTATGATAACATTCTGAGACAAGCCACCCTGTTGGGTCAATCCAATGTGATAACGTGGTCTAATGAAATGTTAAATGCTTTTAAGGTTCTCAGAAATGCAATGATGTTAATAAGCCCCGCGCTAGGCCTCCCTGATTATGTACTTTCATTTCATCTGTTTGCAAGGGACAATTGTACAACCAAGGCCGGGTACTGACGCAAGAACATGGGGGGCCGTTGAGCCCATAACATTTTTTCAAAGATTTTGCCAGTAACGGTACAAGGGATGCCGGCCTGTTTGCGTGCCCTGGCAGCATGTGCAATGGTCGTTAGTATGGCAAGCCAATACACATTAGGGTACGATCCTCATCTACCCACAACCCATGATGTTTTATTTTTACTTAAGGGCATACATACACGGCACATGTCACAGCGCTTTAGTGGATATGAAGTCACACTGCTAAGCAACCCTGCACTGCACATAGAATACAGTTCAAGTGTCTCTGGTCCAGCACCAATCCTAAACGCTTTACTGGGTCTTAAGAATCCCTCAGATACCATCCCACTCGAACATGACTGTGCTCTCTCCTTTGAGTTTGAAACTGCACCCCGCACTGATCTCATGTCAACACCTGTTCCGGACGCAGATGTCGTCTTTGTTGACGGCTCCTGTACCCGCCCCAATGACAACACTTATTATGCAGGCTATGCAGTAGGTTCAACTCCCTGACACTGTTCTAGAGTCAGGGCCTGTACCCTACCAGTCTGCCCAGGCAGCAGAACTGATTGCATTAACACGAGCATGCAGGCTCTATGCGGGTAGACCTGTCACGATATACACTGACTCCAAATATGTTTATGGTGTGGTCCATGACCATGGGACGATATGGGAAAAGAGGGGATTTGTGGCCGCAGATGGCAAGAAGATTTCCCATTCGACCCTGGTCACGGACCTCCTAGCAAGCATTCTTATGCCCTCTCAGATAGCGGTGTTACATTGTAGAGCACACACCAGAGCCTCAGATCCTATTGCAAAAGGGAATCATCTGGCTGACCAAGCAGCTAAATGAGCAGCCACAGGACATAGCTAAACTAGTAATGCCGGGTTTTGCGACCTCCCACAATGGATAGGGACCAATTATTTTGTACTTTACAAAAATATGCAACCACAGAAGAGCTAAAGAATTGGAAATTGGTACTCCCCATCATTCTGGCTGAAATCAGAATGGCGGTTAATAGGAACACAGGCTACTCCCCCTTCGAGATACTTATGGGCAGACCCTTTCCATTACCATGGTCTACAGGTAGGCTAACAGTGGAGACAGGGGACTTAGAGCAGATAAGGGATGAATATGTTAGGCAGCTGATCTCAACCCTCGAGACAACCAGAGACGAAGTTATATTTAAGTTCCCTTTCTTTCAGACAAACCTACCCACCCATTTAATCCAGGAGACAAGGTGCTGGTAAAGCGGCTACAGAAAGGAAAAAGACCAGAGGATTTCGCCTATGGACCAGAGACCACGGTGGTAGCTGTAACCCGCACAGCTATACGCAGACTATCCACTGGGAAAGACCCAGTTAGGATTCAACAAAGGACCCAAAATCAAGCAGAGGCGCCTCTGATTCAACAAGGGACTCTCATGCGGTTCAACGGACCCTCTCGAGTCAAGCGGATTCAACAAGGACCCTCTCGAGTAAGCGGATTCAACAAAGGACTCAACAAGGGTACTAACGGGGCAGCTAATAGCCCTGGCCTCCATCAGGAAGAGGACCCGGACCAAGAGACACTCACGAGGGCAGATAGCCCTGGTTTCCAACAAAGAGAAGATGACAACCAATGATCCTTTTCGAAGAGTATGGAGACGCATGTGGGGGGGAAGAAAAAGACTGAAATAATATGTTTACCCCCCCCGGAACATATGTCACAACCCCTATTGTCCACACCCCCTACCAGAAAGAACCCCAACCCAAACCATCACTGTCTGGCACTGTTGTTTTTTTTTTATTGTCCACCATTACTGCAGTATGATACTGTACAAGGCACTGTATATATATGTGTAACCGATGAGTACTGGGACATAATTGTGATTATTGGGGCGCAGTGGGGTGGGACACGGGCAATATGGGATATGGTACCTCTTATGCCGAAGTTAACAGATGGGGATATAAACCAGATAGCGCCGCACGACGACGCAGTTCCGAGGGACAAAGCCTATTAAATCGTATGACTTTGATTGGGAGAGGTGGGTGGCGGTGCTCAATCAGAAGCGGAGCTCAGTCAGTACAATTGACGCTGACTATACAACACCCTTCCGGCTGACACGGGTGTCTATGTAATGGGAATATACGCAACCGCCACAACCAAATTCCCTCGATACAAGTTCAAACTCCAAGATATGGCCACTTATAAGAAGGAAGAGAACCCATTCCTACCCAGGAAATATGGAGAGGTAGTGAGACCTCATCCTCTCCTACCTAACACCAAATCAAATCCCACCTATGAAGACAGCATAGTAATGGAAACAGGATTTTCAGATGTAAATGTTTGGCTAGAATGGGTAAAATTTAGTGCCCTAAACAATAACCGTACAAATGTTATGTGTGTGGTGCTGCTAGGCCACATTTAGGCACCGTACTTTTTAATATTCCGCAAGATGTAGAAGAATGTTTTCTTAGTTTATATACTAACACCACTGATAGCCAGAGTTTATGTGAATATTGGAAGAATAGCTACCCCATACTAACACGCCTCCCACAACCAGGAGAAGGGATACATGTTTACCCAGGGAACTATACCTGCTATAGGTCAGCAGAAAAAGGTAGGAACCTCACCTTCTTCCCGAGGGTTATTGTGCCAATTATAGCAATATCAACAGTATTAAGTTACAGAAGCAAGTTTTTCTGATTGGGGATCTCTACTGGATATGTGGAGACCTCAAGATTAGGGCGCGTCTGCCCCTTCAATGGTCAGGTGAATGTGCCCTGGCTAAGGCCATAATGGATTTCATATTGTTTCGGATCCTGAGGAAATTCCAATATTAGCTCACGTCGCAGGAAAAGGGAAGTCCCAAGCCCACAAGGTAGTCTTGGATCCGCATGTCTATATTGATGCTATAGGGGTACCAAGAGGGGTCCCTGATGAGTTTAAAGCAAGGGATCAGGTAAAGGCAGGGTTTGAGTCATTCCTAGCACCTCTTGTTACTATTAATAAGAATGTAGATTGATTAACTATTTATATTATAACCAGCAGAGATTTGTTAATTATACTCGCGAAGCTTTACAGGGCCTCGCTGACCAACTACAATCCACATCCATTATGACGTTCCAGAACCGGATGGCTCTGGACATGATATTGGCTGAAAAAGGTAGGTTAGGAAGATAAATAGGCACTGGGAGACTGCCATGTGTTACCAGTTCCGTGGCAGGTACAGCTCCCGCTGGTTCTATATTGATCCACATGGGTATTGAGGGTCTCGCTCCCCAACCCATACTAACTTTCAGTAGATAGATGAAACAAAGAAAGAATCAAATAGTATGATCATACTATGATTCTAAGAGGGGATTGAAGGAAAAGGAATCCTCAGACCACCATCTGCTGACCTTATAAGAAGGACCCTATAAGTAGTTAAATAACACCCCGTGAATTATAATATTAATTTAAGATAAATTGATAATCAGCAGTATATTAGGACTGGGGCTCATTTCTCAAGATGTTAGAAATGTTTTTTTGAAATGTCTTTAGATACTGATCTTTAGAAATGTTCTTTATAAATGTCTGAAGAAATGAACTGATGGCTAGCATTTCTCAAGAGATAGCATGTCACAAGAAATCACATGCCGAGGCCACGGGACTGTCCAGAAATGTGTCACCAGACCTGTATTGAAACTGGCCAATGAACGATGTTATGTTTTGAAATGAACTAGAAATAAAGAGCCAGCCTTGACACAGGGTATATAAAGAAGAATTGGAAGGCAGAGAGAGGGATGCCAGACAAAAAAATGCCTCGTGTGTTTTGATTTCTCTCTCTCTCCTGCGCAGAATGAGAGTTAACTCAAGGTGTGCCTAAGACAGGGTCTTAGGGGTTAAGGACGGACAATTGGAGACCATTATTTCTCTTCAGCAGGCTATGGTATATTTGGATTTCTTTTCCAGATTGCTATAATTTGTAAGGTGTATAGGGAGGGTGGGTAGATTTAGAGAGAAGGGAGGTAGAAGAAAGAAGCAGCAAGAGTGGGAAGAGAGGGAAAAACATTTGAGAAAGGTGAAGGGGGAGAAAAAAATTGCAGAATACCGTGTTTCTCGCCATTTAAATGGACCTTCTAAAAATACCATTATTTTCATCATATCATAATATAATTTACTATAAAAAAATTATGAAATATGGAAAAAGAACACTTTTTCAAACTTTGACACGCAAAATATACAACTGCCAAAAGTGAGTTTAGAAATACCCAATGTTTACACGTTTTTTGCTTTTTAACCCCTTCACTGCCGAGCCATTTCACCTGTGTGCTGAGCTTATTTTGACCTTTTTGTGCTCATCATGTTTGTAATCATCATGCGATTTCTATTCCTGTTTCATTATACGACCCAGACAAAAGAAGTAAAAGAAAATAACAATTTTCGATTTTATTTTTTTAACCAAACATGATCCACTAGCTGCCACCGATTGAGAATCTATCTCCACCACAGGGCAGCTGGAGGGGGCCTGAAACGGACGTCATCGCACCCGGTGATTATGTCAGATCAAGGAAGTCAGACCACCGAGGAAACTTAGCCAGAGAGGCGAGTATAGAGAGGGAGAGCTCCCCTAGTGACAGGACGTACAGGGTTAAGTGACAGTTTTCGTAGGATTTACCCTGTACATCCTTTGTCGCTATGGGGTTAAAGGTATTTACCCGAGTACAACTCTGCTAGCATTGTGTGTCATTGTTTGACTTTTACCAGTCTGCATGGGAAATCTTCACTGTTGTTGCAACAATGGCAAACAATTGGGCATAGTGAATAATCACCTTTGAGGGATTATGTGAGGACTAAATTAAGTGGTTTCCATTTTCAGTACATTAAAAAGGTTTAATCAGCTCTGTGACCAACAACAAAAAGAGACAAGAAAAGTCCTTAAAGTACATTTCCAATTAAAGGCACTGAAATGGTTTTTATCCAGTGGTAATAATTTTAGGAGTTAAATGAGATATGGCTCGCGTTCAACATTTAACTCATTGAGTGCATTTAAAAGATTTTTCTTATTTGTGAATCTTTGTATGTGTTGCAAGAGTTGAGGTCCGATTGCATTTAAATGTTTTTTTCCGTGTGTGAATCATTTTATGTCTTGCAAGATTTGAGGCCAGGGTAAAGCATTTCCCACATTCAGTGCATTTAAATGTTTTTTCTCCTGTGTGAATATTTTTATGTGTTGCAAGATTTGAGACCTGAATGAAACATTTCCCACATTCAGTGCATTTAAATGGTTTTACTCCTGTGTGAATCATTTTATGTGTTGCAAGAGTTGAGGCCAAGGTAAAACATTTCCCACATTCAATGCATTTAAATGTTTTTTCTCCTGTGTGAATCTTTTTATGTGTTGCAAGATTTGAGACCCGATTGAAACATTTCCCACATTCTGAGCATTTAAATGGGTTTTCTCCTGTGTGAATAATTTTATGTGCTGCAAGATTTGAGGCCTGATTGAAACATTTCCCACATTCAGAGCATTTAAATGGTTTTTCTCCTGTGTGAATCATTTTATGGGTTGTGAGAGTTGAGGCCCGATTAAAACATTTCCCACATTCAGTGCATTTAAATGTTTTTTCTCCTGTGTGAATCATTTTATGTCTTGCAAGCGATGAAGACTTGGTAAAACATTTCCCACACTCACGGCATTTAAATGTTTTATCTCCTGTATGAATCCTCTGATGCTTTTTTAGAGCAATTCCATTTGTAAACGGCTTCCCACACTCAGAACTTGAGAATGGTTTTTCAATTTCAAGAGGTTGGTGGATAAAGACTGAATCAAGCGTAGAATTCTCCCCACCAAAAGAAGATGAAAATTTTAATTCTTTGCAACTTGTTTCAATAATCACAAGGTCAGATTTAGAATATGCGGCTTTCCCCATGTCAGAAGAAGCTGAATTTCCTTTGTAATTCACGTCTGTGAGATTTTCTTCTTCTTCCAAGAGGCCGGTTCCTGCTTAATATCACTAGGTGAATATTCTGTACATTTTATGGTTGAATAATTGGTTTTATTGGTGACTTGTTCTTCTCCAGAAGCCAGGGATTCTCGGTCAGTATTCGTTGCAGATTCAGCTCGTCCTTTTGTTTGCTTCTTAAGATGCTGCTCCACATTATTGGTTATAGATTTATTTCCAGAATCAGATAAAGAAACCGGAGTGTGCGATTCACCAGATACAGATTTATCTATTGAAAGGGAAAATCACATTAACACGTGAGAAGTTCATTCAGGAACGAGTCTATCAGATGCACAGCTCACATTTCAGTTTGTTGTTTGGACACATTTCTCTAGTGTTTGACACAAAGATTATGAGCATTAAACCTTCTCTTACCAAGAGCCATAACTGGCCGGTGATTTTCCCTCGTGATGTCCTCGTAGAGATCCCTGTGTCCTTCTAAATACTCCCACTCCTCCATGGAGAGATAGACAGAGACATCCTTGCATCGTATAGGAACCTGACACACACAGTGATAAAACTGCAGTTAAATGATCTGCACACAGCTCAGCATATGCCGTATGTCACGAATAATCTGGCATGCAGCCAAAATCTAATTAAGCGAGGAAACTCCTTATCCGACAGGCCGGTCCTTAGAATGACCAGATCTAAACTGAATAAAGATTAATATAAACCCAGGGACAATACACAGAAATGCTGAAGCCACAGGGAAAGGAGAAAGAGCACAGTACAAATACAAAGCCAGAGGTCAGTACACAGAATCATAACAGATAACCATTCAGGGATAATAGGGCAAAACCAGAGTCCAAATACAAAGCCAGAAGTCAGTACATGGAATCAGTATAATAGCCAAACAGGGGCAAGAACAGAAACACCAGAACCGAGAATACTCAGCCAGAGGTCAAACTGAGGGGTCAAGAACCCAGAGATTCAGTAACGCACTGAGGGGGTCACTAGAATCCATGATAGCCGCAGCTGACAGAGCTCGGTGCTCTATCTAAAGCCCTCCTAGGTCTCAGATGTCCAGAATGGCACCTCTCTGCCCATGAAGCCTAACTGCAGTACGGGCAGACACAGCATGACCAGCTGGCATGACACAGTGTATTGATACATCACTGGCTTCCGGGTGCTCTATGGATCCCAGGGATAGAAAATCTTTTTTGCTGTTACACACAATGACACAGTCACCATCCAGACACATCCCTTTGTGTTACCGTATAATGTACCATCCCCAGCAGCCTCACCTCTCCAGTTAGCAGCTGGATGATCTTATTGGTCAGTTCCAGGATCTTCTCATGGTTTCCTGAGTGAGGTGGAGGCTCCGTATTGAAGCTTTGGGTCCTGCAGTATCCTCCTTCTGATATTTGGTGGGTACTGTTGTCAGTGACCATCTCATGGATCTTCACCACCAAGTGATCCTAATCAATGTAAGTGACAGCTATATAGAGAGGTTTGACTTTAACGAGTATAAACACGTTCAAACCCTGGGAGCCCCGGATCCTTTTGTCGAAATATCACTCTCTGCTCTTATTTCCATAGTGTGCTGTAACATTTACATATGACAGTCATTAAAGGGCACCGGTCATGGACGAAATAAGTTTTACCCATTTGACAGGACATCCCACCCTTTACATTGTCGGGGTAAAGGCTGAGACAAAATGGTGCTGGTATCCATTTTGTTTTCTGAACAGAGATAGAAGATACGTCACCAAAATATTTACAGTATTTACTCAATTAGATTTTGCACCAGCGTATACCCAAAGTGCCTTATATAATCAATATATATATATATAAATAATAGAAAGAAGGGGGACCAGGCACTCAGCTCCAAAGTATAGTGGTGTGGGTCGGAGATCTCACAGACAAGGTTATGCCCGGGTACTGTACTCCCTTGGTAGTAGATATGAAGAAATAAGCAGTGGTGGGACTTTTAATGTAAAGAATATTTTTTTTTATTTTATTAAGTCCTGGAGTGCCTCCCACCACTGCTTATTTCTTTATATATACAGTCAGGTCCAGAAATATTGGGACGTCGACACAATTCTAACATCTTTGGCTCTATACACCACCACAATGGAGTTGGAATGAAACAAACACAATGTGCTTTAACTGCAGACTGTCAGCTTTAATTTGAGGGTATGTACATCCAACTCAGGTGAACGGTGTAGGACTTACAGCAGTTTGCAGATGTGCCTCCCACTTGTTAAGGGACCAAAGGTAATGGGACAGAATAATAATCATAACTCAAACTTTCCCTTCTTAATACTTGGTTGCAAATCCTTTGCAGTCAATCACAGCCTGAAGTCTGGAATGCATAGACATCAACAGATGCTGGGTTTCATCCCTGGTCATGCTCTGCCAGGCCTCTACTGCAACTGTCTTCAGTTCCTGCTTGTTCTTGGGGCATTTTCCCTTCAGTTTTGTCTTCAGCAAGTGAAATGCATGCTCAATGGGATTCAGGTCAGGTGATTGACTTGACCATTGCATAACATTCCACTTCTGTCCCTTCAAAAACTCTTTGGTTGCTTTTGCAGTATGCTTTGGGTCATTGTCCATCTGCACTGTGAAGCACCGTCCAATGAGTTCTGCAGCATTTGACTGAATGTGAGCAGATAATATTGCCCGAAACACTTCAGAAATCATCCTGCTGCTTTTGTCAGCAGTCACATCATCAATAAATACAAGAGAACCAGTTCCATTGGCAGCCATACATGCCCACGCCATGACACTACCACCACCATGCTTCACTGAGGAGGTGGTGTGCTTAGGATCATGAGCAGTTCCTTTTCTTCTCCATACTCTTCTCTTCCCATCACTCTGGTACAAGTTGATCTTGGTCTCATCTGTCCATAGGATCTTGTTCCGAACTGTGAAGGCTTTGTTGTTAGGTGTTGTTTGGCAAACTCTAATCTGGCCTTCCTGTTTTTGAGACTCACCAATGATTTACATCATGTGATGAACCCTCTGTATTCACTCTGGTGAAGTCTTCTCTTGATTGTTGACTTTGACACACATACACCTACCTCCTGGAGAGTGTTCTTGATCTGGCCAACTGTTGTGAAGGGTGTTTTCTTCACCAGGGAAAGAATTTTTGGTGTTGCTGAGCTCACCGGTGCGTTCCTTCTTTTTGAGAATGTTCCAAACAGTTGTTTTGGCCACGCCTAATGTTCTTGCTATCTGGTTTGTTTTGTTTCTTCAGCCTAATGATGGCTTGCTTCACTGATAGTGACAGTTCTTTGGATCTCATCTTGAGAGTTGACAGCAACAGATTCCAAATGCAAATAGCACACTTGAAATGAACTCTGGGCCTTTTATCTGCACATTGTAATTGGGGTAATGATCGAATATCACACACCTGGCCATGGAACAGCTGAGAAGCCAATTGTCCCATTACTTTTGGTCCCTTAACAAGTGGGAGGCACATCTGCAAACTGCTGTAAGTCCTACACCGTTCACCTGAGTTGGATGTACATACCCTCAAATTAAAGCGGTCAGTCTGCAGTTAAAGCACATTGTGTTGGTTTCATTCCAACTCCATTGTGGTGGTGTATAGAGCCAAAGCTGTTAGAATTGTGTCGATGTCCCAATATTTATGGACCTGACTGTATATATATGAGATGTTCGATTAGAACATTAAAAACTGTTTAGTAGATTTTTCTCTTTCTGTTTTATGCTGAAAAAGAGTGAATTCAAAAGGGAATTGTTTTTCCTTCCTCTGGGAAACTCCAAGTCTATACTCCAAGGCCGTAACCCGAGGCTGCTTGTTAGCCGTTATCTAGTTTCTGTAATAGGGAGTACAGTACAGATTCACTGAAAGCGGAAATCCAATTAAAACGAAAAAGTGAATGGTTTTGTATTAAATTAGATAACATGACGTCATATGTGCCAATTAGGGGGACCAGGTGCATATACAAAATTTGTTATACCACCCTGCCCTCAACCGGAAAGCGAGATATATTCTTAAAATTAAATATATTGACTTTAATTTAATAAAGGAATTTATAGAAACATAGAAAAATGTCGGCAGATAAGAACCTTTCGGCCCATCTAGTCTGCCCAATTACATGGATACTTTACCTGGATTTACCTTTTGTTTAGGATAGCCTTATGCCTATCCCATGCTTGCTTAAATTTAATTACTGTTTTGGCCTCTACCACTTCTACTGGAAGACTGTTCCATGTATCCACCACCCTCTCAGTAAAATAATGCTTCCTGATGTTACTTTTAAACCTTTGCCCCTCTAATCTAAGACTATGTCCTCTTGTTTTGCTATCTTGTTTCCTTTTAAATATACTCCCTTCCTCTACCTTGTGGATTCCCTTTACGTATTTAAATGTTTCTATCATATCTCCTCTGTCTCGTCTTTTTTCCAAGCTGTACATGTTAAGATCATTAAGCCTTTCCTGGTAACTTTTCTCCTTCAAGCCGTACACCATTTTAGTAGCCCTTCTCTGAACTCTCTCTAAGATGTCTATATCCTTCTGGAGATACGGTCTCCAGTACTGCACACAGTACTCCAAGTGAGGTCTCACCAGTGCTCTGTACAGTGGCATGAGCACTTCCCTTTTCCTACTGCTAATACCTCTCCCTACACAACCAAGCATTCTGCTAGCATTTCCTGCTGCTCTATTACATTGACTACTTACCCTTAGATCCTCTGAAATAATAACCCCTAAATCCCTTTCCTCAGATGTTGAGGTTAGGACTGTATCAAATATTCTATATTCAGCCCTTGGGTTTTTACGTCCCAGGTGCACTATCTTGCACTTATCCACATTAAAACTCAATTGCCACAACTCCGACCATTTTTTTTAGTTTACCTAAATCATTTGTCATTTGGCTGATCCCTCCAGGAACGTCAACCCTGTTGCAAATCTTTGTGTCATCAGCAAAAAGACATACTTTTCCATTAATACCTTCTGCAATATCACTAATAAAAATATTAAAGAGAATGGGTCCAAGTACTGACCCCTGAGGTACCCCACTGGTAACAAGACCTTGCGCCGAATAAACTCCATTTACCACAACCCTCTGTTGTCTGTCACTCAGCCACTGCCTAATCCATTCAACAATATTGGAATCCAAACTCAAAGATTGCAATTTATTGATAAGCCTTCTATGCGGAACAGTATCAAAAGCCTTACTGAAATCTAAATAAGCAATGTCTACTGCACCACCTGTGTCTATTATTTTTGTTACCCAATCAATAAGATTAGTTTGGCATGATCTCCCTGAGGTAAACCCATGTTGTTTCTGATCCTGTAATCTATGTGTTTTTAGATGTTCAACAATCCTTTCCTTTAACATGGTTTCCATTAATTTCCCCACTACTGGCGTAAGACTAACTGGCCTATAGTTCTCCAATTCCTCCCTTCTACCCTTCTTGTAAATGGGCACAACATTTGCTAATTTCCAGTCTTCTGGGACGACTCCCGTTAACAGATTTATTTAACCAATCCTTGTTAACGGTTTTGCTATTACATCACTGAGCTCTTTTAATAATTTAGGGTGGATCCCATCAGGCCCCATTGACTTATTTGTCTTTACTTTAGACAGCTGCTGTAGAACCTCCTCCTCTGTAAACTCATATGTAAATGTATCTTTAGTGTTCTCTCCTAACTGAGGTCCCTTTCCTTTCTTTTCTTCTGCAAAGACTGAACAAAAATATTCATTGAGGCAGTCAGCGAGACTTTTATCCTCTTCTACATACCTTCCTTCCTTTGTTTTTAATCTAACTAATTCTTGTTTTACTTTGCTTTTCTCGTTTATGTATCTAAAAAATGTTTTGTCCCCCTTTTTTACTGACTGAGCTATTTTCTCTTCTGCGTGTGCTTTGGAAGCTCTTATAAATTGCTTTGCCTCTTTCTGCCTAATTTTAAAGGTTTGCCTGAGTTTTTTTATAATTATTGAATGCTATCTTTTTGTTCTTCACTATTTTGGCCACTTCTGCAGAGTACCACAGTGGTTTCTTCCCTTTTTTGTTTTTGCTAACAAGCCGAATGCTTATGATTGGAAAAAGCTCAAAGAGTGGGTTTGGAATAAGTAGGATAAGAGATTCCGTGCAAGGGAGGTGAGGGGACTTCTGCGAACATTTGGGGTCTTTCACACTGGGTCATACAAGTGGGCTGACACCTACTCTCTAACAAAGGAGACCCTCATGCTCACTCAAGCACTCTCAAGTATTAATTGACTAATACACACTGGATACTCACTCAAAGCACTAATTCACTGGTATTCCCAGATGCTCAGAGACACTACATATCCCACTATCCATACTTGAACAGTGACAGATCTCCATAGAGATCAAACGGCAACGCATTATACACCTGAGAGGATTATAATTGCATGCTGAGTGTGCTATTTAAGACCGCTATTCAAGACTGCTATTCTACAGAAGCAGAGGTAAGTATGAGGAGGATTAATTGATTTTAGATGAGAAAGTTGATAAAGAGTTTATCTGTCTATAACCAAACTCGTATTCAATAAATCATTGATTAGGATTATTCTAGATTGGGAATAAGGTATCTTGATTGCGGCTGCAGTGTGATCAATTATATTGAGATTCTCTATTCTAATAATATCAGATAATGTCTCTGTCACAATTAAATTTGCGAGTTAGAGGAGGATAATAAACTCTACTGTCTTTGTTATAATTAAATTTGCGAGTTAGAGGAGGATAATAAACTCTACTGTCTTTGTTATAATTAAATTTGCGAGTTAGAGGAGGATAATAAACTCTACTGTCTTTGTTATAATTGTGGTGTAACTTTCTAAGCGGAATAGATATCCTGAAGTGGATAGGCAAATTAGGCTATGTTTAAATTTGTGAACTCTGACCCTTATATAGTGCAAACATATACTCAAATACTTGTTATCTGTTCAAATAAATATATATATATATACATTGTTGTAATAAAAATATGTTTGTTGCATTGCATTACTGGCTTGAAATGATCTGGGTTTGATTGAATATCTAAAGATTTGTCTATCTGGTTACGTACAAAACGAATGTAAATTATGTCCATTCTGGATCTTCTGGAATAACTGGTTAAGGCGTGACTTGATGGATTAATCGATTTGAGGTTATAAAAGATTAATGAGGTCCTGTGTTAATTCCAATCACATCTGCTACATTATATGTATTGCTGATAAGGGTTGTGTCTCATTTCTTCTAACTATCGATATCAAGTTTGCCTAGAGATCAGTGACACTCCAAACTGTCTATTAACATATGCAGGTACTGTGCGGAGATTAACGTCTCTCCAACCAAAATGACTGACAACATAGGTTATCGTTTTCATTCAGAGATTCCCTCTCTTCCTCAGGAAAGCACCTTTCTTTTGAGATGGGGACGCTGCCAGCATGAGAGCCATCCTACAGGCCAGCCCCATGCTCATTCTGTTTGCTGCACAGGCTGTCACTCAGCTCAAGACTGACAAAGTGGAAGACTGTCCTGTAGGATGACTCTCATGCTCACAGCGACACCCCCTCCCTCGTGGCATGCCACAGGTCTAAGATCTTTACACCAAATATTTGCCTTTTTTTCAATTATAGAGAGAAGCGTAAATACACAGATCTGTATATAAGAGATCCCATGATAGCGGCACATTAAGATGATGCTACTAGTGATCTGCTCTTTGACAGGTCTCAGTATCAAACAGCTCCAGGGTTGTATTTATATATTCTTTAGAAGATTTTGCTTCACATAGGGAACAGCAGAGTAAAATAAGGGAAGTGTTTCGCAGGTTCAGCTCAATATCACAAGAGTAATGTAACAGAATACCCTGATCAGACACAGCATTATAACAATGGCACCTGTCAAGTGGTGGAATATATTAAGCACCAAGTGAACAGCCAGTTTTTTTAATTCCATGTGTTGGAAGCAGGAAAAATTTAAAGATCTGAGCGATATTGACAAGGATGTAATAGTGATGGCTAGGCGACCAGGTAAGCGCATATCCAAAACGTCAAGTGTTTTGGGGTGTTCCTGGTTTGCAGTGCTCAAAACCTACAAAAGTGGTGCAAAGAAAGACAGCCGACAAGTCAGCATCAGGGACATGGATGCCAGAGGCTTAAATCGATGCTCGTGGGGGAGTGAAGGCTCGCCTCTCTGGTCACACAGAAGAGCTAGGCATGCATGTTCCAAGTACGTGAGTATATCGCAAAAGAGCAGACATTAGGTTGGCATAGAGTAGGACCTGCTGATGATGGGGTACATCGGCGTTGTGACAGGCTTATGCAATATGTGATCACATCTTGTAACTAAATCTCCATCATTTGTTTTACCTAGTTAGGAGTTTTTATTATCTTTTGCCTGTATTGTAATGGCGTGCTCTGAATTTACTATATTAATGCCAATCGGCCACTCAGAAGCCCCCTTAAAAACACATGTGAGGTGAGTGCAGCCATTCAGGTTGTGTTTATTAATGTTGTGACTCAGGTCTTGACAAATTTGCTTTGAATCTAGGAGCCAGATAAAAAAGTTAGGAGCCATTTATTTTTTATGGTAATAAGTGAGCGATAGTCTCCAGTCTCTGCCTCTGTCACGGCTATTACAGTTTGAAATGTACGAAGTTCATAAGGAGCCTAAGAAGGTTATCAGAGTAACATAAGATAAGGAGTGCTGTACTGAGCATTCATGTCTCCGTTTGTGTGATGCCGGGCGGGGGGGGGGGGCAGTGGGGAAAGCTGGCCCCCTGGCAATCGGCGACAGCATGAGCTGAAACCGCCCAGATTTGCTGGGCAGAAGCTGCACAGAGCTGCAATAAAGATTTCTCATGCCTGTTCCTACAGTGAATGGGTTGACAAAAGCTCAGGCGCCAGGGCACAAATTCTATTCACCAATGGCGACCTGG
Source organism: Leptobrachium leishanense (assembly GCA_009667805.1). Lineage (NCBI taxonomy): Eukaryota > Metazoa > Chordata > Amphibia > Anura > Megophryidae > Leptobrachium > Leptobrachium leishanense. Next base: position 148,284,836 of record CM019068.1, on the reverse strand, counting down.
GATTTGTCAAGTCCTGTTGTGACTGATCAGGGTATGCCAACAAAGAGTCTCCAAAGAGGAGAACCAGGTGCAGGAGGTGGTGAAGAGGAAAACAAGGGGGTGGGGCCTCCATTTCAAGTGTAATTTCTCCCTCTACCAAATCCTTGAAAGGAAGAGAAGTTTGTGGAAGTGACCACAAGCCAAGCAGAGCCATGTGGCTGCCAGAATGACACAACCAAGACAACTCAAGAGTTATTAAATAGCATTAGTAATATGTGAATTTCATAGAATCTCTTACCTCTCCAGTCAGCAGAAAGATCATCTCCAGAGTTAGATCCAGGATCTTCTGGGTCAGCGGATCCCTGGCTTTGTCTTTATTCATTATCACAATTTACCCAGACGCCCAGTTCTTGTGGAAAGGAACGAATAGAGGAAGCACAGTATTCCTGAAACTGGAGATAAATATTATGCATTTTAGAGGTCGCCCGGTGTTGTGCGAAGCAGAAATGAAGCCCAGAGCAGCATCGACACACTCCTTCCAACTAAGGGACAATCTGTGCACCCTGATCGCTTTAGCTTATTAAAGTGGTCACGCTACATGGAGTGCCCCCTCTCCTGCTCCTCCAGTCCCATTTGGCTGGTACAACAGTCTGAAGTGGAGGACTTCCTGTGGCCGAAACAAGTGATAGATATGCAATTTGTCTTTCGTACGTAAGCAACTTCCATAAGAACCCCAGGGACATCCACATTCAGAGGTAATGGAGAGGAATAAGAAGGGGAGCCCAGTGTTGCTGGACAGAAGGTAAGGGTTTTACAAACTAAAATAATGCTTAAAAAAATATGTTGTGGGTGTGGCATGTCTGGAGGCCAAGGAAGATCCCTGTGTGAGTTTTGAGCTTGTCTGATGTCTGTCTACTACAGACAAAATGTCAGCTGCCTCGGGCTGTGGATTTATAGGTTTCTTGTACCTATGGGGTTCCCCAGATACAGTTGGTTTACCCCAGGAACAATAGATCAATCTCAAATTGTACCGCATCAATCTGAAATCAACACAAGTGGGAACAAGGGGAAAAAGTAGATAGTGTAGTATTTAATACAGAAAAATCATATTAAAAAAAGCCAAAAACAAACTCACAGACATAAAGCACATAACCAAATGTACATATCAACATTTGCCTCAGTGGCTCAGACATCCCCATAGTTTTTTTACCCCCCAGTCAGCAGTTCACTACAGCGTAGAGTGAAGTCCACAGAAGTCCATCAACTGAGAGTCTTTCAGCACACCGGGACCTCGCTCAGCGTGTTTCATAGGAATTATCTGTATCTGGGGAACTCCATAGGTATAAGAATTTCAGAACACCTGCAATTGCGCATTTGCATTGTATATTTTGTTGTGGTCATTTAGGGGTTAACAAGGTCACCCTGAGCATTACGCTGCAATAGGAGAGGGAAACTGCACACATCTTTTTTATTGTTCCTATGTTTCTTACCTTATCTCCGTTCACAGACTATGAGCTACCATTTGAGCTTCAATATAGACATGCATGAGCACAGGTACCGGCTGAACCCCACTCCAGCTCGCTCCATGAAAGGGAATGCACCATTTTAAAATGCAGAGCAGACAAGTCCACATGATGTATAGAGCGAGGGGCTACCAGCAGCCAACCCTTAAGTCAATACTGCCAGGAGTTCACATTGAAGCCTCCGGCACCCCGATCGACAGCGGCTGAACCAGTAGTCTGAGGGCTAGGGAGGCCCCATTACAATGAGGGGTTCGCCAGATAATGGTCATTTCAGCCTACTTTCTGCCGATACAGTTATCCCCCTTAATACAAGCGCGCAAGCCGTCTCTTTTGTGACCCAGCTACCTGGGTTTCATCATTCCAGTGGGGAAGGCTTAAGAGGAAAGAACCGTACTGTAACAGATCTCAGCACTCCAACCGTGTTACGTCCGCTAATGCTGCTCCCTTGCAGGACATCCATTCGCCCACTAGAAATCTTTCACTCCTTCTCCAGCTCTAAGCTGAAGCTTAAAGAAGGGTTCAATCAAACAGTGGTCATAGTGATCCCCAGAAATGAGGCAGACAGACGTTAAGGAAACATGTGAAGCAAATATATACAGTGCAAGGAGAGAACTGTAGACCATTGTAAGATGACATCCTGGTGCCTCCCCTCCTCTTCCTCAAGTGAGCCAGTTCCTAGTCATAACCCATTTTATTTGTTTAAACATGAAACAATAGAGTGCCATGTCATCTCTTCTTGAGCATCAGACTGTCTGATTACGTCAGATAACACATAGCAAACACACACAGAACAGTCTAGTAGAGCGGCAGTGCTTGGCAAACAATGACCACTCAAACCTTCAAAAGCTGTAAACATTCTATACAGAGGGGGCAGCAGTGACACACAAAAGTAATATTAGCAATAATAACAGTAACATAAACACCGACAATGACACTATTGGGAATACTGATACCAGAGAATACACGAAACACCCTGTAACCTTAACCCCTTCACTGCTGAGCCATTTCACACCTTAAAAAAAAACACGTTTTTCTTTTTTATTATTATTATTTTTTTTCTTTACTTTAAACATGGTCATGTTCGGTATCATAGGAAAGGCCTTGCTAATGATACCAAACATGACCCTGCTAGCTGCCAACAGTCGGGAGATATTGGGGTTCAAATGAACCCCCTATCTTTCCTTAGGAGTCAATGAGGACGTTCCCCACACGTCCTCAGCAGTGAAAGGGTTAAAGGCACAGGGTGACTTGGACATAGGAGAGGGTTGGGGAATAATATGACATGTCAGAACTACACAGAAACCAAAGACCCACACCTCCCACCCATAATGCCAAGTCCAAGTACCACTAATTCAAAGTGACTACTGTCACAGCTACGATCTGGACCATGGCCCACTGGTCCCCCTTCCTCAGAACTACAAATCCAACGTTTATAATGACTGACCTGCAAGTCTGATGGCGAATATACCCCCACATAAGCTACTTTCTTTCATAGTTTTACCTGGCATCCAGCTGCCTCCTCCTCCGGGCTGGCATGCCAGGAAATCCACATGAGAGTGTTAATTAACCATAAAAATGCGGGAGCTTTAGCAGCAAGAAATTTCTCAAAAGTAGAGTCAATTCATCAAGCTTTATGAAAGAACAAGTTAGAACTATTCGTACCAAACTTAAGGATGAGTGCTCCGACCGAGACTTAGGAGAAATGATGCTGAGCATTGAAGGTCTGGAAGCTAAATTAAATAATGTGTATGAACTTACACAAGCTCAATCAGGACCTTCTACAAAGATTACAAGAAAAATTAATCCATGTTACTGTACAGCAATAATAACATGTTTAATGGAGCTGATAAACTGAATGGGAGTTAAGTTATTCCTTCGACTCAGCCTAACACTTGATCCTTCTACAGAATCCACATCAGCTTTACCCAGAGCTGAATGGTCCATGTTTAAAATGATCCATCCCCTCAAGATGATGCATCTGTCTATGATCCTTCTGGACCCTCAAAGTCCTCACCGCACCACTGAAAGAGCTGCCCAGAGCTGAAGGCTCTACCCGTTTTTGAAGGATTTACGTGAATTCACATGTCGGATCTCATTCATATAATGAGGAATGAAGAGTTATCCTCTCCTCTGGTGTTTTTTCTTGTTTTCACATAATTTTCGATATTTTTTTAAAATCTATTTTGATTCTTGGTGAAGGTTTCGATTATGAAAGTAATGTTTAGGAATATTTAATTCGATGTTAGGTCTCCAGACCGTTTTGTTGATGTTTTTGTTGCTCACGAGATGTGCTATTTATCTTATTACCATATGAAAAAATTCCCCATACTTAGGGTGAGAAAAAAGAGGTTCGAGAGGGTCCTGAGGTCGAACCACAGCATTAGTGGCCAGCTCTATGGTGGGGCCCGCTCAGGTCTCACAAGGTTTTAGCTTGATGGTGCCATTACAGGGATGAATGGTCCATAGGCAAATCAGACGGCTATCACCCAGAAAGGGTGGCCAGTAACTGAATGCCTTGGACGTCGTCCTTGCACGAGACATGCAGCAGCCCCCGATAATCGTTTCAGCCTTGTCAGGACCGTATAGCTGACACCCTCTAGGCACCTCGAGCAAGCAGTCCACGTCTGGGTTACCCTGTAAATATGTAAACTCTTAGGATGGAGCAATAATGAAATGGTCATAAACCCTGAGGTATTCACTCTGTTACCTCAGCATTTTCCCTAGACTATGTAGTGGGGGAAGACCTTTTGGCCACGCACTCACATTTATTTAATCCTACCCACTGATGATGGATCACCAATTGAAAATTGTTTCCCATAATGCTAGGGGGTTAAACTCACCCATTAAATGTAGAATGGCTGTGAGGACCACCCACTATCTCCCCAGTCGTCACAATCGAAAGGAGGGTGTACAAAGAGTTAACAGCTCCAAGTCTCTGGACTTACTATCTCTACTTCCCTCTCAGGTCCCCAAGTTATGCCAACCTAGCTCCCCAAAACCATACACATCACCTGGCTATATGCTGCCACCTTGAAAGTAATAGGGCACTTTTTAAACCCCTGTAACTGTATAGCAATCCAGGCGATTAACCATATACAGCTACAATATCTCCCAAATAGTAAATTCTGCAGTATCGCTGAGCAAAGCTTACAGGAGAACATGAATCATCTAGAGCAAAGACAGTACTGGGTTACAAGGTTTTAATGGCAAAAGACAAAAATAAAACTTTACACAGTGCCGATATCATATAAAAACAAGACAATCAAAATATAATAAAACGTGCAAATACAGTTCTTGGAATAAAAAGTGACTCAAACAAAACACAGAAGCCGAACTTACATAGATAGCTCTTTCATGGGTATTTCAGATTTTAAGCCTCCAACCAATTCCCTGCATCATGTATCCACTTCCCCCATCCATGGAGGAGAGCAAATTATCAGACAAGGAGTCTGAATACCATATTCCTTTGTCCACTGCGCCAACTCCAACTCCTTTGAAAAGAAAACAGGGAAAAAAAACAAAACACAAATTCTCCTTTAAATCTGGCGCAGCGCAGATGACTATGGCCATTGCACATTATGTTAAATTTGGGGTCAGACGTCTTATTCTTTTTTTTTTTTTAAATTCTTTATTTTGAGAATTATACATAACAAGAAATTCACAAAATCAAACGTAGAAAAAGACAGCCGTCTAGGGCTGCCCAAACTAACTACGGTCAGCCAGTCAGATAATGTAAGATGCAGGTAGTAACAGGTCAATAGGGGAATAATAAAAACAAAAAACAAAAAGCAAGAAGTCCCAACCTCAGTGAAGGAAGAAAATACAAAAGAAACACATAAGCATGTAGGACTAGCAACGTAAATGCCATAATTGTCCTGATAAATTATACTCAGAGCTTATCTATAGACCAGTGACACGTAAAGAGAGAAGAAAAAAGCTGGGGGGGTAAACAATATCGCCAGGTCTCAGTCTGGCTGAAGTTCCGGAGGGTCCGGCGAGATGCCCGCCGCTTCAAGGTCGGACCAGGCGGTTTCAGGATCAGTGATGGTGTAGGGGACATTATTATGTGTCACCACCAATGCTCCCGCCAAGCCCCACCGATAACGGATCCCCCTCCGACGAAGAACCGCAGTCACAGGACGGAACCGCCTGCGAGCAAGCAGAGTCTGGAATGGAAGGTCGTGATACAAAGCCAACGTGGAGCCCTCAAATTTCACTGGATCTCTTGCGCCAGGAGCAGACATAAGCTTGACCTTAAATGCTACGTCACGAAAGGCCACCACGACATCACGGGGTGTCCCCTTCGAAAGCGCCGCAGGTTTCCGAACCCTGAATACCGATCCGATCACATCTGGCTTGTCAGGAGGGAGTCCCGCCATCCGAAGGGCCAAACGAGACACATAAGCTGGGAGTTCATCCGACGACACAGAGTCCGGATGCCTCTGACCCTGACGTTACGACGGCGGTGTCTTGTTTCCAGCATCTCCACAGAGCGGGACAAAAGCTCGACCTGGGATCTTAGACCAGCGACCTGTCCCAACAGGTGAGTATGTTCCGATAGCACTGTAGAGGTCGTCGCCTGCACTGCTGTCACCTGCGCACGGATTGTTGCAACCTCCTCCCGAACCGCCGCCACTTCAGGTTTCCACACCCCCCGGATCTCCCGGAGTTCGTCCAGGATCCTCCGAAGGTCTCTTTTCGTAAGAGGAAGATCATCATCCTCCTCCTGCCGACTTTCTTCAGGCTGTGTCATACGGGTTTCGAGTGAGGTCGCTCTCGTTTGTTGCGGTTGGGCACCCTGTCTCAAAACGTCCTGTCGTAATGAAGCCACACTACTGCTGGCTGAAAGCTGGGGTTCCTCGGCCGAATCCCTGTCAGAGAGGCCACCAGCAGCAAGTGAGGCACTCAAAGACGCCGTCAGCGCTGCTTTTCGTTTCTTTTGCGCCCTTTTTTTTGCTGCTGCAGATAGTGGTTGGGAGTCTGGTGTCCGAGATTGTGGGGAGATCCAGGTCATCGCAGAGGTACCACCCGAGTGCCAGGGGTCCTCTTCATCTTCTGAAAAGTCATAGCCCGGGGGGAGGGAGGAGGAGATCGCATCTCCCTTCGAAGTGGACCCACCTCTCATGGAGTCCCGAATGTCCCTCTGTCTGGAACGCAGCTTCTGTGAGCGACCGGTGGGCATGTCACCAAAAGCGCAGGCACAAGGAAGAAGAGCGGTAAAAGGTCTCAGAAATCTCCTTCCAGGCTTCTAAAATGGCCGCTAGTACTAGGCCCCGATTGTGCCGCGGGGGTTAATCCGCTCCGGAGCGTCAATTTCGGGGGTAAGGCAAACTCACCGAGTCCCCCAGTGCCCCAGAGACCGTAGAGCGTTTCTCAAGTGCGAGCAAGCAGCGGAAATAACTTTAAAAACCGTGTTTATCACGGAGCTCCTTCAACATGCAGCCGCTCGCTTCCTCGGCTAGCTCCGCCCCAGACGTCTTATTCTTACAGGAAACCCACTTCAGTAAAAGGTTTAATTCCCAAATACAGTTCAATGCGAGACCTTACACCAGTGGTTCCCAACCGCAGTCCTGAAGTATCTCCAACAGGCCAGGTTTTCCAGATATCTGAAGCACAGTACAGGTGATAGGATTTGCTGCTCAGTGATTGCAGGATTCAGTCTGCATTTCCTCAATGTGATCCGTAAAACCTGGCCTGTTGGGGGTACTTGAGGACAACGGTTGGGAACCACTGCCCTACAAATTTGAACTCCATAGGGGTTATTCGCCGACATTTCGGAGCTCTTTCGTTCCCTGCACTTCAGTGAATGATATTCCCCGACCCTGTGACGAATTCAGCATTCACCACAGGGTCCTTGAAGTGCAGGGAAAAGCCGCCGAATGGATCTGGGGGGGAAAAAAAACATTGAAACGCTGTTTGCAAAAAAACGTCTGAACGACAATGTCTGGAATTAACATACAAGATCCCATGAATAATATTTAAAAGGTCTGCTGCGGAAAAGAAAAACAAACGCTATTAGAAAAAATATATATCAGTATTTTTATTTGCCAAAAATACCCTAAATAAATCCCAAAAAAATATTTTTGCTGCAGATTAAAAGAATAAACGGTTCAATAGATACTTTATAACTGGGTGGTCCGTGGAGTCTATCATGGCCCCAGGACTCCTGGCCCTGTGGCCTCTTGCATGGCCCCCGGCCATTCCTTGGATTACCGGGGTGAGCCAGCAATGTCACGTATAGGGTGCAGTCCCCTATTCCTTTCTCTTTACTTTTTTTTCTTCTTCTCTCCCCAGCCTTGTGTTCTGTACCCCTCCGGTTGCCCCACGAGACTCATTTGGTTTGCCTGGTCTCCTTTATTTTGTTCTGATTGTTTTTCCCACACCCCCTTTTCTATCTTATATGCCCTTTGTGCTCCCGACATGACTGTTTCTTTTAATTCGATTAACCTCCCTGGTGGTCTAATTTTTTCAAAATTTCGTGTCTAAAAGCGTCTCAATTTTTTTTTTAAAGAAAACGTGTTTTTGTACATAGTTAGCCTGTAATAATTAGGAATCACGCACTGAAATCCGTGAAATCAAGAGTCCTTACTGGTAAAATCCTTTCTAAATAAATAAAATAAATAAATAGTAAATACAACATAATAATTTATTATCCCAAAAATAATTATCCAAAATAATGCAAATAAATGATATTCAATAAAATACAACAAAAAAACACTGAAATCTGTCTGAAAACAAGGGTGAGACGATGTATGGTCTGTTTCTTATCCTGTAGTTCATAAACATTGCACTTTGGATTACAGTGTTTTATGAATTTTTTCTAACTTTGCTGCTGGTTCCGCCTCCCTGCATCGTGTTACTCGCAGGGAGCCTTACCAGGAAGCAGCTCGCCGCAATCACACTGCGGGGGACAGCGAGGGAGCCAGGAGGAGGTGAGTATGCATCCAGCCCGAGTGTGGCTCGGGGTTACCGTTTGCGATAGTGAAATTTAACCCCGAGTCACACTTGGGAATACCGCCAGGGAGGTTAACCATTGCTTCTCTAAGGGGAGTTCACTGCCATTGAACAGACACTGTGTTTCGCTGGCAACTCACCAAAATTTGGCGAACTGCCTGCTTTGCAAATAACCACGAAATTGCACCATACGGGGAAATTCACTGTTCGGTGCAATATCTGGGCCAGATCGTCTCTTTCTGAATATTATTATTATTATACTTTATTTATAAAGCGCCGGCATATTCCGCAGCGCTGTACAATAGGTACAGTATAGACAGGGTTACAATACATTGAACAACATTTGACAATCAGTACAGGAGAAAATGAGGGCACTATTCCCTTTGGAACTCACAATCTAGAATGGTTGGGGTTGGAAAGAGGACTGCAAGGTGAGAGTAATTGATGGTTGCGTCAGTGAGTTGGGTGGTAGGCTTCCCTAAATAGGAATGTTTTAATGGAACGTTTGAAGGAAGAGAAATTTGGGGAAAGTCTGACTGTACGAGGGAGAGCCTGTATGTATACTTCATCCTCGAGAGGGGTATCTATTTTGGCTTCAGGGTCAGGAATCGGGTTGAACGTTTATAAAATGACCCAGACTGGAGATATCTCATATTTTGGAAGGTTCTATCAGAGACAATAAACTCCTTATTAATGTTTTTGCTTCAAAGAAGCAGCAACATAACTATTTAGAAAAATTCTCTCACAGCCATTTATTATTTTAGTGACGGGACTTTAACAGTGCGATGGACTCCGCTATGGACAGGACTGGTCAAGCAACATCTTCTCAAATCTCAGTTGACCACGAAAGGTCTACAAGGCCACCTTTACGATCACAATCTCCATAATACTTGGAGGGTTTCTCATCCCACAGGCAAAGACTACTCTTCCATTCATTCTATGTGATTTTTATTGGTCAACCTCTTATTCCACTGCTCCAGGAAGCTGCATCCATCAGTGGATATGGTCTGACCATGCTGCTATGGACGATACCTTAGGAATCCCGCTCTTCCCGCTTAGACTCCCTATGTGTGGAATAAATCCCTCTATCACACAAAACCTTCTTATGTTGGAAACTGAGGAGGCTTTGAATAATATTATGATTTACACAGACCTAATGACCTTACTTCATTAATAATGTGAGTGCGTGAGAGGCCTCGGCGTTAATACAGAGTCATTACAGCGCTGCTTTATAGAGGCCGGGAGGATGCGGCGTTCATACAGAGTCATTACAGCGCTGCTTTATAGAGGCCGGGAGGATGCGGCGTTCATACAGTCATTACAGCGCTGCTTTATAGAGGCCGAGAGGATGCAGAGTTCATACAGAGTCATTACAGCGCCGCTTTATAGAGGCCGGGAGGATGCGGCGTTCATACAGAGTCATTACAGCGCAGCTTTATAGAGGCCGGGAGGATGCGGCGTTCATACAGAGTCATTACAGCGCTGCTTTATAGAGGCCGGGAGGATGCGGCGTTCATACAGAGTCATTACAGCGCTGCTTTATAGAGGCCGGGAGGATGCGGCGTTCATACAGAGTCATTACAGCGCTGCTTTATAGAGGCCGGGAGGATGCAGAGTTCATACAGAGTCATTACAGCGCAGCTGTATAGAAGCTGGGAAGGTGCGGCGTTCATACAGATTCATTACAGCGCCGCTTTATAGAGGTCGGGAGGACGCGGCGTTCATACAGATTCATTGCAGTGCTGCTTTATAGAGGCCGGGAGGACGCGGCGTTCATACAGAGTCATTACAGAGCTGCTTTATAGAGGCCAGAGGATGCGGCGTTCGTACAGTCATTACAGCGCTGCTTTATAGAGGTCAGGAGGACGTGGTGTTCATACAGAGTCATTACAGCGCTGCTTTATAGAGGCCGGGAGGACGCGGCCTTCATACAGAGTCATTACAGCGCTGCTTTATAGAGGCCGGGAGGACGCGGCCTTCATACAGAGTCATTACAGCGCCGCTTTATAGAGGCCGGGAGGACGCGGCCTTCATACAGAGTCATTACAGCGCCGCTTTATAGAGGCCGGGAGGACGAGTCCTTCATACAGAGTCATTACAGCGCTGCTTTATAGAGGCCGGGAGGATGCAGCATTCATACAGAGTCAGTACAGCACCGCTTTATAGCGTGGAGAGTTTGGGGATTGGATAGGGTTAGTGGGGAGCTGCCTGCGAGGAGTCGCGCACTGTAACTCCCATGATCCTCAGTCAGGTGAAATGTCCCCATGTTTAAAGTGACACCAGAGCTCCTCCCTGCGCGGCGACTCGCACGGCGCTGTAATGGAGCTACACGGCTATGAGGACTGCGCCATGAGTGTCCCACAATGACAAGACACAGCTTTCCATGCAATAAATAGTGTGTGGAACATGGCACCCACACATACCTGAGCCTCCTCTCCCAGGACACCAGCTCTGTCTCTACTACTCCTGTGTGCGTCCTCTCCAGTCACATGGGGTGTGAGCAGCCTCATAGAGCCCATAGTAAGGGGACAGGGCTGGACATTCCCTGCACAGCCTCAGCTTCTCACACACACACCATTTCCTGCAACACAAGGTGGGGGTGGACGCACTCTGATGACATCACAGCTCAGGAGGCTGCAGGGGTCACATGGTGCAGGAGCTGCTGCTGAGGGAGGGTAATGGAGACACTGAGCTGTGAGCTGCCTGGATCCAGCACTGAGGGACAGGGAGGGAGACACCGCAGGATCAGACCTCCAGTAGTGACAGGGTTAAATCCCAGCTCATTTTCTGTGACTTCTCTCCCTGTAAATGCTATGGACCCTATTCCCTAGTTTGCGCTAACATGTGAATGCAAAAGGGGAAAATCTGAGCCTGCAGGTTTCCCCATAGCGTCCCAATGTTGGCGTGGTATTCCGGGGCAGGCCCTACCTCAGCACTTTACCCCAGAATGCAGCAGTAACTGCTGGGAAACTCACGATTGCGCTTCTGCACCGCTGCGAGTATCACCTCCTGGAGTAAATAGGACTCTGAGGGGTTGCGCAATCCCTGTGTGAGTTCGTGCAGTGCTGTGTAGGGAGACAGGGGACTATCTCTTTCTGGTTTCTCTACCTGGCGACAAGAAGCTCAGTCACCACTTCATTGTCCATACGTGAAGAGAAATAATGGTCTCCAATTGTCCGTCCTTAACCCCTAAGACCCTGTCTTAGGCACACCTTGAGTTAACTCTCATTCTGCGCAGGAGAGAGAGAGAAATCAAAACACACGAGGCATTTTTTTGTCTGGCATCCCTCTCTCTGCCTTCCAACGTTCTTGACACTTATTTATACCCTGTGTCAAGGCGCTGGCTCTTTATTTCATTAGTTCATTTCAAAACATAACATCGTTCATTGGCTAGTTTCAATACAGGTCTGGTGACACATTTCTGGACAGTCCCGTGGCCTCGGCATGTGATTTCTTGTGACATGCTATCTCTTGAGAAATGCTAGCCATCAGTTCATTTCTTCAGACATCTCTAAAGAACATTTCTAAAGACCAGTATCTAAAGACATTTCAAAAGAACATTTCAAAAGATCAGTATCTAAAGATATTTCAAAAAAACATTTCTAAACATCTTGAGAAATGAGCCCCCAGTCCTATAATACTGCTGATTATCAATTTCTCTTAAATTAAGGTTTAAAATATAAGAAATAGTTTTATCTATTAATATTATAATTCACGGGGTATTATTTAACTACTTATAGGGTCCTTCTTATAAGTCAGCAGATGGTGGTCTAAGGATTCCTTTTCCTTCAATCCCCTCTTAGAATCATAGTATGATCATACTATTTGATTCTTTCTTTGTTTCATCTATCTACTGAAAGTTAGTATGGGTTGGGGAGCGAGACCCTCAATACCCATGTGGATCAATATAGAACCAGCGGGAGCTGTACCTGCCACGGAACTGGTAACACATGGCAGTCTCCCAGTGCCTATTTATCTTCCTAACCTACCTTTTTCAGCCAATATCATGTCCAGAGCCATCCGGTTCTGGAACGTCATAATGGATGTGGATTGTAGTTGGTCAGCGAGGCCCTGTAAAGCTTCGCGAGTATAATTAACAAATCTCTGCTGGTTATAATATAAATAGTTAATCCAATCTACATTCTTATTAATAGTAACAAGAGGTGCTAGGAATGACTCAAACCCTGCCTTTACCTGATCCCTTGCTTTAAATTCATCAGGGACCCCTCTTGGTACCCCTATAGCATCAATATAGACATGCGGATCAAGACTACCTTGTGGGCTTGGGACTTCCCTTTTCCTGCGACGTGAGCTAATATTTGGAATTTCCTCAGGATCCGAAACAATATGAAATCCCATTATGGCCTTAGCCAGGGCACATTCACCTGACCATTGAAGGGGCAGACGCGCCCTAATCTTGAGGTCTCCACATATCCAGTAGAGATCCCCAATCAGAAAAACTTGATTCTGTAACTTAATACTGTTGATATTGCTATAATTGGCACAATAACCCTCGGGGAAGAAGGTGAGGTTCCTACCTTTTTCTACTGACCTATAGCAGGTATAGTTCCCTGGGTAAACATGTATCCCTTCTCCTGGTTGTGGGAGGTGTGTTAGTATGGGGTAGCTATTCTTCCAATATTCACATAAACTCTGGCTATCAGTGGTGTTAGTATATAAACTAAGAAAACATTCTTCTTCATCTTGCGGAATATTAAAAGGTACGGTGCCTAGATGTGGCCTAGCAGCACCACACACATAACAATTTGTACGGTTATTGTTTAGGGCACTAAATTTTACCCATTCTAGCCAAACATTTACATCTGAAAATCCTGTTTCCATTACTATACTGTCTTCATAGGTGGGATTGGCTATTGATTTGGTGTTAGGTAGGAGAGGAGGAGGTCTCACTACCTCTCCATATTTCCTGGGTAGGAATGGGTTCTCTTCCTTCTTATAAGTGGCCATATCTTGGAGTTTGAACTTGTATCGAGGGAATTTGGTTGTGGCGGTTGCGTATATTCCCATTACATAGACACCCGTGTCGGCCTGGGAAGGGTGTTGTATAGTTAGCGTCAATTGTACTGTCTGAGCTCCGCTTCTGATTGAGCACCGCCACCCACCTCTCCCAATCAAAGTCATACGATTTAATAGGCTTTGTCTCTCGGAACTGCGTCGTCGTGCGGCGCTATCTGGTTTATATCCCCATCTGTTAACTTCGGCATAAGAGGTACCATATCCCATATTGCCCGTGTCCCACCCCACTGCGCCCCAATAATCACAATTATGTCCCCAGTACTCATCGGTTACACATATATATACAGTTGCCTTGTACCGTATCATACTGTAGTAATGGTGGACAATAAAAAAAAACAACAGTGGCCAGACAGTGATGGTTTGGGTTGGGGTTGTTTCTGGTAGGGGGTGTGGACAATAGGGGTTGTGATATATGTTCCGAAGGGGGGGGGTAAACATATTATTTCAGTCTTTTTCTTCCCCCACATGCGTCTCCATACTCTTCGAAAAGGATCATTGGTTGTCATCTTCTCTTTGTTGGAAACCAGGGCTATCTGCCCTCGTGAGTGTCTCTTGGTCCGGGTCCTCTTCCTGATGGAGGCCAGGGCTATTAGCTGCCCCGTTAGTACCCCTTGTTGAGTCCTTTGTTGAATCCGCTTGACTCGAGAGGGTCCCTTGTTGAATCCGCTTGACTCAGAGGGTCCCTTGTTGAATCCGCTTGACTCGAGAGGGTCCCTTGTTGAATCCAGACTGGGCTGTCCTCTGTCAGTATAGCTGTGCGGGTTACAGCTACCACCGTGGTCTCTGGTCCATAGGCGAAATCCTCTGGTCTTTTTCCTTTCTGTAGCCGCTTTACCAGCACCTTGTCTCCTAGATTAAATGGGTGGGTAGGTTTGTCTGAAAGAAAGGGGAACTTAAATATAACTTCGTCTCTGGTTGTCTCGAGGGTTGAGATCAGCTGCCTAACATATTCATCCCTTATCTGCTCTAAGTCCCCTGTCTCCACTGTTAGCCTACCTGTAGACCATGGTAATGGAAAGGGTCTGCCCATAAGTATCTCGAAGGGGGAGTAGCCTGTGTTCCTATTAACCGCCATTCTGATTTCAGCCAGAATGATGGGGAGTACCAATTTCCAATTCTTTAGCTCTTCTGTGGTTGCATATTTTTGTAAAGTACAAAATAATTGGTCCCTATCCATTGTGGGAGGTCGCAAAACCCGGCATTACTAGTTTAGCTATGTCCTGTTGTGCTGCTCGTTTAGCTGCTTGGTCAGCCAGATGATTCCCTTTTGGAATAGGATCTGACGCTCTGGTGTGTGCTCTACAATGTAACACCGCTATCTGAGAGGGCATAAGAATGCTTGCTAGGAGGTCCGTGACCAGGGTCGAATGGGAAATCTTCTTGCCATCTGCGGCCACAAATCCCCTCTTTTCCCATATCGTCCCATGGTCATGGACCACACCATAAACATATTTGGAGTCAGTGTATATCGTGACAGGTCTACCCGCATAGAACCTGCATGCTCGTGTTAATGCAATCAGTTCTGCTGCCTGGGCAGACTGGTAGGGTACAGGCCCTGACTCTAGAACAGTGTCAGGGAGTTGAACCTACTGCATAGCCTGCATAATAAGTGTTGTCATTGGGGCGGGTACAGGAGCCGTCAACAAAGACGACATCTGCGTCCGGAACAGGTGTTGACATGAGATCAGTGCGGGGTGCAGTTTCAAACTCAAAGGAGAGAGCACAGTCATGTTCGAGTGGGATGGTATCTGAGGGATTCTTAAGACCCAGTAAAGCGTTTAGGATTGGTGCTGGACCAGAGACACTTGAACTGTATTCTATGTGCAGTGCAGGGTTGCTTAGCAGTGTGACTTCATATCCACTAAAGCGCTGTGACATGTGCCGTGTATGTATGCCCTTAAGTAAAAACAAAACATCATGGGTTGTGGGTAGATGAGGATCGTACCCTAATGTGTATTGGCTTGCCATACTAACGACCATTGCACATGCTGCCAGGGCACGCAAACAGGCCGGCATCCCTTGTACCGTTACTGGCAAAATCTTTGAAAAAAATGTTATGGGGCTCAACCGCCCCCCATGTTCTTGCGTCAGTACCCCGGCCTTGGTTGTACAATTGTCCCTTGCAAACAGATGAAATGAAAGTACATAATCAGGGAGGCCTAGCGCGGGGCTTATTAACATCATTGCATTTCTGAGAACCTTAAAAGCATTTAACATTTCATTAGACCACGTTATCACATTGGATTGACCCAACAGGGTGGCTTGTCTCAGAATGTTATCATAATAGGAGCAGTCAGGGATCCACTGTCTGCAAAAGTTTATCATGCCTAAGAATGACAACATGTCCTTCTTAGTTTTCGGGTTGACCAGGCCCGTGACAGACTGGACTCTCTTCTGACTGATGCTCCGTTCCCCCTGTCTGAGAACAAACCCTAAATATTCAACTTGCGTTTGACACCACTGCATTTTTCATTTTAAGGGAAACCTTGTACCTACATTCCTGTAACCAACGAGGAAGTGTTTTACCATCCTCCCGGCAGGCCTCCTCTGATGAACTGCATACGAGGAGATCATCCACGTATTGCAGCAGGACAGAACCATGGCTGGGGTGCCAGAATTTCAAAGTGGCCTGCAGTACAATACTGTAGACCACTGGGGCATCAATGTACCCCTGAGATAACCTTTTCCATGTAAATTGGGTGCCTTCAAATGTGAATGCGAACAGCAATGCCGTTTCCAGATGTACAGGGATGCTAAAAAATGCATTCTTCAGGTCAATTACAGAAAAATGTGTATGTGTCGCTGATATTGATGACAGAAGTGACGTGACATCTGGGACAATTGGCGCAATTAAAATCACTAGGGAATTAACTGCGCGCAAGTCTTGAACGAACCTGACAGTCCCGTCAGCTTTGTTCACGGGGTTAATTGGGGTACTGAAGGGGAAGACTACAGGTTCCAGGATACCATCCTGTAGAAACTGGTCAATCATAGGACGTAGTCCGTCCTCTTTCTCTTTTTGACAATGTTTAAAAATTCTATTAATATCTTCTATTCCTAAGTAACTTATTCCCCACGGTCATAAATGGAAAATGGGTTTTGTTGGAGTTATTCTCATATCTTAAGGCTTATTAATGACGAACCTTTGTTATATGCGAGTGGCCATAATAACGAAAGTCAGTATATATTCTTCTGCTTTTTTTTTCTATTTTCTCTTTACTTCCTCTTTTTCTTCTACTCTTATCTCGTCTATCATTTTTATGTCCCTAGTATCTTCTATTTGTGGTTTACTAGGGGCTGACGATGTACATTCGATTGCTGCAACAGCACCGAGTATTTCGGTGTCTTGGAAACCAGCAAGTGAAGGATACATTGAGTATTTGTAAGAGGGAGGGGTGGGGCGAGGGCCCCAGTCCGCTCGTGGGACTTCCTGTTTTCTCCGTAATATGCTTAATTCTATTTTATGCAGTCTGGCGCTGTCAGAGGACAATGGGGTCCCTCTTCTACATTGTTTTACCATTAATCATTGTCCCCCCCCTCCCTAATTTCATATACTGCATATCCCATTGAGGGTCTCCTGCATAGTGGGGCCATGCCTCGGTGTCACCAAGACATAATAACCTTTCACTATATCCATATAGAATGGGCTGTGGTCTCCCTGTCTGAGGAAAGGATCACAACTCCCACTGCTTCTGTCCATCCCGCTAGATTATCTATCCATGGGTTAATTAAATAGCAATCTGTGCCCCCTACTCGTGCTACATAATCTTTACAAAACTCTCCTATTTTCAGTAAGGGATATTCTTTAACCTTGCTACTTTAAATACCCATGGTTAGTTGTACAATTGAATAATCAGGCAGGTAAAATAGAGAAAGAAAGAAAAAAGAGAGGCTCTTCACAGTGCTCGAAAAGAAAAACAATTTAAATTCTTACTATATATATATATCTCTATGCTACATGGATCAACAAAAAATGAGCTAATTTAAGGATAAGTAATAAAAACTTATTTAGTGAATCCTCCCCTAATCTCGAGAATCAAACTTCTAATCTTTTACTTTTATTTTGTAGTTATATAATTCCTTCATACCATAAACAAAAATTTATAAACCACAATCCAATAGTATATAAAAACTAGCTTCACAATATATATATATCCGGTTAGTAACTGCATACATGACCAACATCATCCACCCCATCAGTCAGCAACTAACACACAAATGGCCAACAAACACCTCTGCTTAATACAACATACACCTCACAGCAAACAATGTCCAACCAGTCAGCTCTTATATATATATATATATATATACACAGTACCATCAGTATACAAAGGGGCAAAAGTCTGCATACTTTACAGATTTTCCTGCCACCCAATTAACTTATCACTCTAATAATATATACTTTAACAATATATACATATACATAACGACTTTTCCGCCTCACCTTGCGGATTGTTCGTTATTTTAACTTATAACTCTATTATCACAACTGATGGACGTCTGTTTTACCTTACAGATCGTTCAGCAGTAAATATTTAACACTCTAATATTCTTATACTCTATACATTTTATGAGGGTTAACGCAAGGTGTGATCAATTGGACATATAATGTCCCTTCTATTGAGTGTGGTCCCTGACCCACTCCATCTTTAAATAAACGGCCCCTGGCAACGTTTTCTTTTAACTTCTATAGGACATGGACAACTAACTTTAGTTCGAGATGAACGCTGTCATTGCCCTCGCCCAGACAAGACAATATACTCACCAGGACGAGGGGTGACTGTTCATCTCAGCAGTGCCTCCTCCAGATTGAGAGAAATAATGGTCTCCAATTGTCCGTCCTTAACCCCTAAGACCCTGTCTTAGGCACACCTTGAGTTAACTCTCATTCTGCGCAGGAGAGAGAGAGAAATCAAAACACACGAGGCATTTTTTTGTCTGGCATCCCTCTCTCTGCCTTCCAACGGTTCCTTGACATTCATTTATACCCTATGTCAAGGCGTTGGCTCTTTATTTCATTAGTTCATTTCAAAACATAACATCGTTCATTGGCTAGTTTCAATACAGGTCTGGTGACACATTTCTGGACAGTCCCGTGGCCTCGGCATGTGATTTCTTGTGACATGCTATCTCTTGAGAAATGCTAGCCATCAGTTCATTTCTTCAGACATCTCTAAAGAACATTTCTAAAGACCAGTATCTAAAGACATTTCAAAAGAACATTTCAAAAGATCAGTATCTAAAGATATTTCAAAAAAACATTTCTAAAC
Organism: Leptobrachium leishanense; assembly: GCA_009667805.1. Lineage (NCBI taxonomy): Eukaryota > Metazoa > Chordata > Amphibia > Anura > Megophryidae > Leptobrachium > Leptobrachium leishanense. The sequence goes on along the minus strand of CM019068.1, from coordinate 148,266,073 downwards.
ATCTTGAGAAATGAGCCCCAGTCCTAATATACTGCTGATTATCAATTTATCTTAAATTAATATTATAATTCACGGGGTGTTATTTAACTACTTATAGGGTCCTTCTTATAGGTCAGCAGATGGTGGTCTGAGGATTCCTTTTCCTTCAATACGTATCTGTTGTTATTTAGCATTAGATATAGCCATCAAAAGTGTACTATTGTGGTGTATATTGTGCAGACTTCACAATATTACATACCGTTCTAGCGCCTGTGTAAGCAGTCAAAGAGTTATAGCAACAAGGGGACCAAGTTTTTAACTTGGTGGCATTTGGGCATGCTTACACTTATGCTATTACAACTCCCACTTAGCGATTCCCCCCTTTAGTTTTTCCAAGCCTCCATGTATAACTTGTTTTCAACGCTCACTAGTGGGACAGAGACTCATCTGGGGCTCATTTTGAGGTTGGATTGGCTGTCCCACGTAGGTTACACTATTAGCAAAAGCTCGCCCCCTCCCATCAGGGTTGGTAATAAAATACAGAGCTCTATGGGGCTATCTCTGCATCCCATGAGCGATCTTACTAGTTCTGGGCACTAGTATTGTCATGTTGCCCCCTTACAGTCACATATGGTTAGAACTTGCTAGATTGCCAACAGCCGGGAGATGCTTTGGTTGCAATGACTACCATTATCGGCGGGCAATCTCCACCTGTCAGCTGTGTACACCCACAACTCTCGCCTCCAAGACTTCTCAAGAGCAGCAACGGTCCTGTGGAATGCATTACCTCGCCCTATCAAATTGTCCCCTGATCTTCGGGCCTTCAAGAAATCCCTCAAAACCCATCTCTTTAGATTAGCGTGCTACATCACTGATGCAACTCATCCCTCTGCTCACACATGATTGAAGCTACTTCAATGGCCCCACCAATCCCGAACCACTGGCACTAATGATCCTGCTGTCCAGTAAAATTCCCCTTGTCTTCCTCAACCCCAATCCCTCTAGACTGTAAGCTCCTATGAGCAGGGCCCTCTAGACCTACAGGGTTATTCAACGAGCTCTGAATTGTGGCTGAAAGGTAACTGAACGCTGAAATTCAGCGTAGGCTTACCTTTCCTGGCCATTCGGCTATCCAGAGAGCAGGCAGTTCGCCAAACGTTGGCGAATTGCCTACACATACGGTGCCTGTTCGAGGGCAGTGAATTCCCCATAGAGAAGCAATGTCTATTCAGAGAACAAAACCAGCAGTGAATGGTTGCCAAAATGCCCTGCCATTTGGTGGTTTCATTCGACATACACTATATTGCCAAAAGTATTCGCTCACCTGCCTTGACTCGCATAGGAACGTAAGTAACATCCCATTCCTAATCCATAGGGTTCAATATGCTGTCGGTCCACGCTTTGCAGCTATAACAGCTTCAACTCTTCTGGGAAGGCTGTCCACAAGGTTTAGGAGTGTGTTTATGGGAATTTTTGACCATTCTTCCAGAAGCGCATTTGTGAGGTCACACACTGATGGACGAGAAGGCCTGGCTCTCAGTCCACGCTCTAATTCATCCCAAAGGTGTTCTTCTATCGGGTTGAGGTGAGGACTCTGTGCAGGCCAGTCAAGTTCATCCACACCAGACTCTGTCATCCATGTCTTTATGGACCTTGCTTTGTGCACTGGTGCACAGTCATGTTGGAAGAGGAAGGGGCCAGCTCCAAACTGTTCCCACAAAGTTGGGAGCATAGAATTGTCCAAAATGTCTTGGTATGCTGAAGCATATCCTCTCCTTCTCAACATATTGTCATATAGACGCTAATATAGCACATACTTTTTAAAGTGGTGGCACGTTTGAATATAATTTGAGATATGCTGTGACCCCATAAGACCATCTGCCCAGTCAGGATTCACCTTTTGGGGGCTGTAGTTTTGAGATCCAATATATTCCTCACAGCAATCACTGACCCTCTATGCCTTTATATCTGTGCTAGCACATCTAGATGCTAATATAGCCTATATCTGTAAGAATTTAGCACAGCTGGTAATGGAGTGTTATGTTAGGACTCTTTAAGACCATTGTTTGAGCCAGTGCCCATGTTTAGAGGTTGTTACTTGAGATGTAACATATACCTATATATTTTTTGCCCCCTTTATGTATCTATATTTCTGCAAGTGTACCATTTATTTTGTGCACAAGGAGACGGGTGCTCGTCTGTCAGTAACATTAGAACCAGGGCCGGTGCTAGACTATTTTGCGCCCTAGGCAAGACCAGCTACTTGTGCCCCCCCAGAAAAAAACTGTTGAAATGCAGGGGGAACACACACACACTGTGCGCGCGGCGTACATACACTGTGCGCGCGGCATACATACACTGTGCACAGGGGGGAGGAAACACGCTGCGGGGGGACCACACACACTGTGCATGGGGGCCGCACATGGTCGTTCAGTGCCCATCTTACCGCTCCGCTGGTCGAGCCTGGGATTGGTCTGAGCCTCTTTATTTCCTCTGCCTCTTTCTTTCCTCTGCCCTCAGTGCCTCTTCCTTTCTTCTGTGGCTCTTTCTTTCGCCTTTTCTTTCATCTGCATCTTTCTTTCTTTCATCTGTCTCTTTCTTTCATGCCTCTTTCTTCTGTGACTCTTTTTTCTTTCTTTCTCTCTTATGTGGCTTTTTTTCTCTCTTCTGTGCCTTTCTTTCTTCTGTGCCTTTCTCTCTTTCCTCTGTGCCTTTCTTTCCTCTGTGCCTTTCTTTCCTCTGCCTCTCTTTTTCTTTCTTCTGCCTCTGGTGGCGCCCGCACGTCATCTGGTGGCGCCTGTGCATCACCATAAGCACCCACGTTCTGCGCTGCTAGCGGAGGTCCACAAGCCGGCAATGTCGGCTTTGCAAGTCGCCACTGCCATCTTTGCGAGCCGCACATTCAGGAACGGGTACAATAATGGAACCCTGGTTGGGGCTTGGCTGCGCCCCTAGGCGGCAGTGCGCTGTCAGGTATATTATAATGGAAAATTAAAATGGATGCCTGTAGCCATCTTGCTTTAATGTAAAGTCTTTTCTTTCTCAATTTTTGTCTAGTTTTAGAAATGGACAGATTTTTTTTTTTAAATAGTTCATGGCTAGATGAACCATAAGAGTTATGGGTGTTTTTATAAAAGCTATAGACTAATGTCTTTATTTGATATAATGCTGAGCTAAGTGCCAGACATGTCATATTTAAATGTATTGGTTTGTTTTAACAAGTCCTTGAATTAAAGATATTTTTCTTTTTTGGGTATAGAAACATATTTAAAATCTCTATGCAAGTGTATAAATATATTCACAAAATATATTTTTATAACCAATATATTCTATATATTTAAAGTAGATAATAGATGCTCCAAATATTTGTAGAGTATAACTGGCAAATAGTATAATTATTGAAGAATAGAAATTCTGTTGATTCAACTAGAAAGGAATCTAGCTGATAAAGAAGTTCTTTAAAATCTTTGAAGAGAAAAATAACAAGAGATATTAAATCAAATTTTGACAACACGAGACGCACTGTCTGGAATAACCATAGTTGTTCTTTGTTCAAAACTAAGATAGTGGAATTGACCTCTGAACCAAGATAAGAGATTTAAAATCAATTTGTGAAATTATATTTGAAGAGCAACACTGCCCTCTTGAGGTATAGTAAATATTATATTTTAGAGAAAGTAATATTTAAATGAAGGGGTAGAGTTTCAGTGATGTCAAATTTACTATAACGATCTGTACTGTTCGTTGAATTCATTCAGATCATTTCAACACACAATGCATTGATTCAGATTTCCAGGACACGACACAATGCATTCAGATAATCCCAACACACAATGCATTGATTCAGATCATTCCAGGACAAGACACACATTGCATTCAGGATATTACATATCACTTAATTAAGACCACACCTAAATTTTCTCTCATGGGAATACACAATTCTAACTCACATGCATTGAATATCTGACATTGATAATTTTCACATATTCCAAAACAATACATTATATTCAAAGAAGATTGCTGCTGTAACTACAGAAATATTGAATCCAGATTTGGACAGGTAATGTATAAAAGCAAATTAAGGAATTAATGTAATTATATATATCTGGAGTATTTCTTGCAATAGATAGACTGAGATATCTCAGATTACGGTTAGATCCGGAATCTCTAAAATATTTCTATTCTGCAGATAGAGATATAAAAAAGGGAATCGGATACCAGGATTTTATCCTAAAGTAATTATTGCTATGATATACAAAAATATATAATGAATTTGGAAGTTGCTGTGATTGAAATTAATAAGCAAGGAATTATATAACTACAAAATAAAAAGCAGAAGATTAGAAGCTTAATTTTCGTTATTAGGGGAGGATTCACTAAATAAGTTTTTATTGCTTATCATTCTAGAAATAGAATAAGTGATAGCTCATCTTTTGTTAATCCACGTAGTTTAGAGAGATACATATATCTCTACAAGATCTAGCTTGTTAAACATTGGTTTGCTGGGAAATACATGTTAATTGTTTTCGTTAAGCAGAAATGTTTATTAACCGTCTGTGTATAGTTACTAACTGATAAAGTAAATGATATAATCATATATGCAGTTACTAACAGGAGATACATATATTGGGAAGCTAGTAATCTATGTGCTGATGGATGGATGTGGTTGTTTATAAATCTTTGTTTATGATATGAGATTTAAAACTTTTTTGTATACGTAATAAATATATATATGTTTTTATCCGTTATTGATTATTATATTTTTCAAAGCAAAACACATACAATTAAAAGAATTTAGGAGAATTTCTAGGAAATATACGAGATATAAATATCAATAGTTTATAAGTTTCTTAATTGAATATATATCTCGACAGCGCCCTTAGGCGTTTGCCTAGCTTGAATAGTGGAAGCACTGGCCTTGGGTAGAGCGCTCCAGAAGATGGGTCTGTGCGTGAGAAATCCTGCAGTCTATCATGGGAAGAGGCGATGCGGGGAGAAGCTAGGCGCAGGTCACTGTTTGAATTTAGGGAGTGGGCTGGGGTGTATTTGGTTATTAGTGAGGACAGGTAGTGTGGAGCTGAGTTAGTGAGAGCTTTGTCGGTCAGGATAAGGATTTTGAATTTAATTCTGCAGTGGATGGGGAGCCAATGAAGGGACTCACAGAGAGGAGCGGCAGGTGAGGTGGATGAGCCTTGCAGAGGCATTTAGAATGGATTGTAGGGGAAGAGCCAGGAGAGAGGGAGGCTAGCTAGAAGATTAATGCAATAGTCAAGACGGGAGATTACAAGAGCGTGGATGAATTGCATTATGGTGTCAGTGGTAAGAAATGGTTGAATTCTGAAAATATTACATAGTTGGTAGCGGCAGGAGGAGGAAAGAGACTGGATGTGGGGGATGAAGGAAAGAGCCGCGTCAAGTGTAACACCGAGACTGTGAACCTGTTTTGATGGGGAGATAGTGATACCATCAACCATGATGGTGAAGTCAGGAGGTGAGGAACCCTTAGAGGGAGGAATTAGTAGGAGCTCAGTTTTGGACATGTTATTCTTTAGTTGGTGAGAGGCCATCCAGGAGTAGATGCCAGATAAACAGTCACTGACTTTGGAAAGGACAGGAGGACAAAGATCAGGGGTAGAGAGGTAGTTCTGAGTATCATCAGCATAGAGGTGGTAATTAAAGCCAAAACTGTTAATGATTTTGCCCAGGGAGGAGGTGTAGATAGAGAAGAGCAGAGGACCTAGAACAGAGCCTTTAGGTACACCAACTAATAAAGGCATTGAAGAGGAGGAGTTGCCAGCAAATGACACAGAGAAGGACCTGTTGGACAGATAGGAGTCAATCCAAGAGAGTGCAGGGTCACAAAGACCAAGAGAGCTGAGAGTCTGTAGAAGGAGGGGGTGGTCGACAGTGTCAAAAGCAGCCGAGAGGGCAAGCAGGATGAGAATAGAATTAGGGAAATAGTCCCCAATCTCCCTCCTCGATCATTGAGCGATGCTGCATGCTCTTGCAGCCTAGAAACTCAAACCTTCAGAGTCCTACGGACTCCAGGAGGTGATACTCGCGGCGTTGCGCTAGCTGTACCGCGAATATCAAAGCAGGTAGCACTGTGTTTCGGGGTAAGGTGCCGAGGTAGGGCCTGCCCTGGAATACCACACTAACATGGGAACGCTACAGTGAAACCTGCAGGCGCAAACTTTGACCATTCTAGTCCCCTTGTCAACGCAAACTAGGGAATAGGGCTCATAATATCTGCAGGGAGAGAAGTCACAGACAATAGGATGGGATTTAACCCTGTCACTGCTGAGAATAATCTGTGTTCATTTGTGACATATTTTGCTGATTACAGGGTTAATGAAAGGCCTGATCGAGCTGTGTCTCCCTCCCTGTCCCTCAGTGCTGGATCCAGGCAACTCATAGCTCAGTGTCTGCCATTCCCCCCCCTCCTCCCCAGCAGCAGCAGCAGCTCTTGCACCAAGTCACCACATGCAGTCACATGAGCTGTGATGTCATCAGAGTGCGTCTATTCCTCCCCCTTGTAATGTGTTGCATGGAAAGTGTGTGACTGTGAGAAGCTGAGACTGTGCAGGGAATGTCCGGCCCTGTCCCCTTACTACAGGCTCCATGAAGCTGCTCACACCCCCATGTGACTGGAGAGGACACACACAGGAGTAGAGACAGAGCTGGTGTCCTGGGAGAGGAGGCTCAGGTATGTGTGGGTGCCATGTTCCACATGCTATTTATTGCATGGAAAGCTGTCTCTTGTCATTGTGGGACAGTCATGGCGCAGCCCTCATAGCCGCGTAGCTCAATTACAGTGCCGTGCGAGTCGCCGCGCAGGGAGGAGCTCTGGTGTCACTTTAAAAATGGGGACATTTCACCTGGCTGAGGATTAAGGGAGTTACAGTGCACGACTCCTCGCAGGCAGGTCCCCACTAACCCTATCCAATCCCCAAATTCCCCCCGGTGTTATAAAGCGGTGCTGTTTTTACTCTGTATGAACGCCATGTCCTCCCAGCCTCTATAAAGCGGTGCTGTAATGACTGTATGAACGCCGCGTCCTCCCAGCCTCTATAAAGCGGCGCTGTAATGACTCTGTATGAACGCCGCGTCCTCCCAGCCTCTACAAAGCGGCGCTGTAATGACTCTGTATGAACGCTGCGTCCTCCCGGCCTCTATAAAGCGGCGCTGTAATGACTCTGTATCAACGCCGCGTCCTCCCGGCCTCTATAAAGCGATGCTGTAATGACTCTGTATAAACGCTGCGTCCTCCCGGCCTCTCACACCGCACACACATTATTAATGAAGTAAGGTGATATGGGTCGTGTAAATCATAATATTATTCAAAGCCTCCTCACTTTCCAACATAAGAAGTTGTTCTTGTGTGATAGAGGGATTTATTCCTCACAAAGGAGTCCCTGTCTTCCCGCTTAGGCTGGGGTCAGACGAACGCAGTGCGAACGCGCGTGCAGCCGCACTTTATCACGGCCGTAGTAGCAGCAAATGACGGGCAATATACGAAGTACAGCCGCACGAAAGTGCGGCTGCGCAACGCAACGGCAAACAAACGCATTTTTTCGAAAATGATACCGCTAGTACTGACGTACAGAGTGTACTGGTTCCGCTAGCGGCATGCGTGCGTGATTAGGAGACGTCAGACGCTGCTAATGTCCGGCCAACATAACGTCCAGACGCAAAAAGTGTTTTATTGATGATCCGTACAAAGTCACGGACGAAAATGCGCATCGTATGACCGCTATCGCGTATTCCATGAAAAAAATACGTCCATTCGTTCGAACGCACTTTTTCACGGACGACGCGAAAAATGCGTTCGTCTGACCCTAGCCTTAGACTCCCTAAGGTATCATCGATAGCCGCATGGTCAGACCATATCCACTGATGGATGCAGCTTCCTGGAGCAGTGGAATAAGAGGTTGACTAATAAAAATAACATGGACGGAGGAATAGAAAGTTTTTTCCTGCGGGATGAGAAACCCTCCAAGTATTATGGAGATTGTAATAGTAAAGGAGGTCTTGTAGACTTTTCGTGGTCAAGTGAGACTGGGAAGATGTTGCTCGACCAGTCCTGTCCATAGCGGAGTCCATCACACTGTTAAAGTACCACTAAATAAATGTCTGTGACCATGAAAAAAGAGAATTTTTCTAAATAGTTATGTTGCTGCTTCTTTGAAGTGAAAACATTAATAAGGAGTTTATTGTCTCTGATAGAACCTTCCAAAATAAGAGAAATCTCCAGTCTGGGTCATTTTATAAACGTTCAACCCGATTCCTGACCCTGAAGCCAAAATAGATAGCCCTCTCGAGGATGAAGTATACATGCAGGCAGTGGCGTCACTAGGGTCGGTGTCACCCGGTGTGGTAATTTATGGTGTCACCCCCCCCCCGAGTTTTTCAGATTTTTTTTTTAACTACTCTTACTCCTAAATCAGTACTCCCATATAACACTGAATGCTCATACACACAGCGCACATTACTGTGAGGTTTATTGCTGTGGAGCTCTCTCATATGCTCACACAACTTTTTGCCAACTGCCAGCAAGTACGTTGCCCGTTCGAAGGCAGTGAAAGCACACATGGATATATATTGCCCCCAGCAGCTCTGGATATATATTGCCCCCAGCAGCTCACCCATGGATATATATTGCCCCAGCTCACATATGGATATATTGCGCCTCAGCTCACATATGGATATATTGCCCCAGACCAGCTCACACATGGATATATTGCCCCAGACCAGCTCACACATGGATATATTGCCCCAGACCAGCTCACACATGGATATATTGCCCCAGACCAGCTCACACATGGATATATTGCCCCAGACCAGCTCACACATGGATATTGCCCCAGCTCTCATGGATATTGCCCCCGGCACACATGGATATGCCCCAGCTCCTCTCATGGATATTGCCCCAGCTGCTCTCATGTATATACTGCCCCAGCTGCTCTCATTGATAATGCTCCAGCTGCTCTCATGGATTTGCCCCAGCTCATGGATATACTGCCCCAGCAGCTCATGGATATACTGCCCCAGCAGCTCATGGATATGCCCCAGCAGCTCATGGATATGCCCCAGCACCTCATGGATATGCCCCAGCTCATTGATATGCCCCAGCACCTCATGGATATGCCCCAGCACCTCATGGATTTGCCCCAGCAGCTTATGGATTTGCCCCAGCTCCTCATGGATATGCCCCAGGCCCCCATGGATTTGCCCCAGCTCCTCATGGATTTGCCCCAGCAGCTCATGGATTTGCCCCAGCAGCTCATGGATTTGCCCCAGCTGCTCATGGATATGCCCCAGCAGCTCATGGATATGCCCCAGCAGCTCATGGATATGCCCCAGCTCCTCTCATGGATATGCCCCAGCTCCTCTCATGGATATGCCCCAGCAGCTCATGGATTTGCCCCAGCAGCTCATGGATTTGCCCCAGCAGCTCATGGATATGCCCCAGCTCATTGATATGCCCCAGCACCTCATGGATATGCCCCAGCACCTCATGGATTTGCCCCAGCAGTTTATGGATTTGCCCCAGCTCCTCATGGATATGCCCCAGGCCCCCATGGATTTGCCCCAGCTCCTCATGGATTTGCCCCAGCAGCTCATGGATTTGCCCCAGCAGCTCATGGATTTGCCCCAGCAGCTCATGGATTTGCCCCAGCAGTTTATGGATTTGCCCCAGCAGTTTATGGATTTGCCCCAGCAGTTTATGGATTTGCCCCAGCAGCTTATGGATTTGCCCCAGCACCTCATGGATTTGCCCCAGGCCCCCATGGATTTGCCCCAGCAGCTCATGGATTTGCCCCAGCAGCTTATGGATTTGCCCCAGCAGCTTATGGATTTGCCCCAGCACCTCATGGATTTGCCCCAGGCCCCCATGGATTTGCCCCAGCAGCTCATGGATTTGCCCCAGCAGCTCATGGATTTGCCCCAGCAGTTTATGGATTTGCCCCAGCAGTTTATGGATTTGCCCCAGCAGTTTATGGATTTGCCCCAGCTCCTCATGGATATGCCCCAGCAGTTTATGGATTTGCCCCAGGCCCCCATGGATTTGCCCCAGCAGCTCATGGATTTGCCCCAGCAGCTCATGGATTTGCCCCAGCTCACGTCCTGGTCCCAGTACATGGATAGCGGCCCAGGCAGCACCTCTCCGCCGCGTTTTTCGCTCCTTCTGAGCGTCCGGCGCGCAGCTTGGGCGCTCGTCTGGGGGAGCCACGTGACCAGCCGCGATTGGCTGGTGACGTATTTCCTCCAGGCGAGCGCCGAAGCTGCATGCTTCGGACGCTCGCACGGAGCGAATCCGCGGCGGTGGCGGCGGTGGCTGAGACACCCGCCCTTAGGGTGACGGTGTCACCCTAAAGGCGGGTGTCACCTGGTGCGGGCCGCACCCCCCGCCCCCACGTTACGACGCCACTGCATGCAGGGTTATTCACAAAGAGCCGATCTTGCCCCGAAATTACACCGAACAGTGAATTTCCCCGTATGGTGCAATTTCGTGGCTATTCGCAAAGCAGGCAGTTCGTCAAATTTTGGCTAATTGCCAGCGAAACACAGTGCCTGTTCGACGGCATTGAACTCTCCTTAGAGAAGCAATGGTTAATCTATTCAGAGAACAGCAGTGCAATGCCCTGATGTTCGGTGGTTTTATTCAGCAGGTTTAATCGGGCGAATCCCATAGGTTTCAATGTAAATAATATTCACGATTTTATCCAGTATCCTTTTTTTTGTATTTAATATTTTATTCAGAAAATGCAGCAGTCAGACAACAAGCAACGTAAATGTGCATAGACATCAGACAAGAAACAGTCATGTCGGGAGCATAAAGGGCATAGAAAAAAGAAAAGGGGCTGGGAGGAAACAAACAGAACAAAATAAAGGAGACCAGGCGAACCAAATAAGAGAGATGGCAAGAGTCTAGTGGGGCAACCGGAGGGGTACAGAACACAAGGCTGGGGGAGAGAAAGAAGAGGGGACTGCTCGCTATACGTGACATTCCTGTCTCGACCCGGTAATACAAAGAATGGCCGGGGGCCATTGAAGAGGCATGGTGGCTATCTCAGCGGTTCGTCCAGGACCACCCAGTTATTCAGTATCTATTAAACCGTTTATTCTTTTACTCTGCAGCAAAAATATTTTTTATTTTTTTTGGATTTTGTTAGGCATTTTTCGTAAAAAAAAAACATATACCGTATTTTTCGCTCCATAAGACGCACCTGACCATAAGACGCACCTAGTTTTTAGAGGAGGAAAACAGGAAAATAAATATTCTGAAATCAAATAGTGTAATAATGGATATACTGCCCCAGCTCATGGATGCTGCCCCCAGCTCATGGATGCTGCCCCCAGCTCATGGATACTGTCCCCCAGCTCATGGATACTGTCCCCCAGCTCATGGATACTGTCCCCCAGCTCATGGATACTGTCCCCCAGCTCATGGATACTGTCCCCCAGCTCATGGATATGCCCCAGCACATGGATACTGTCCCCCAGCTCATGGATATGCCCCAGCTCATGGATACTGTCCCCCAGCTTATGGATATGCCCCAGCTCATGGATACTGTCCCCCAGCTTATGGATATGCCCCCCAGTTTATGGATATGCCCCCCAGCTTATGGATATGCCCCCCAGTTTATGGATATGCCCCCAGTATATGGATATGCCCCAGCACATGGATATGCCCCAGCACATGGATACTGTCCCCCAGCTCATGGATATGCCCCCCAGCTTATGGATATGCCCCAGCACATGGATATGCCCCAGCTCATGGATACTGTCCCCCAGCTCATGGATAATGCCCAGCTCATGGATATTGCCCCAGCACATGGATGTGCCCCAGCTCGCTCATGGATGTGCCCCAGCTCGCTCATGGATGTGCCCCAGCTCGCTCATGGATGTGCCCCAGCTCGCTCATGGATATGCCTCTGCTCACCTGTCGCCGCCGCGTTAGGCTCCCTCTGAGCGTGCGTCCGGCGGCAGGAAGCTTGGGCACTCGCCTGGGGGAGCCACGTGACCGCGATCTCGCGAGCTCGCGGTCACGTGGCTCCCCCAGGCGAGTGCCCAAGCTTCCTGCCGCCGGACGCACGCTCAGAGGGAGCCTAACGCGGCGGCGACAGGTGAGCTGAGGCATATCATGGGGCATTCGCTCCATAAGACGCACCCACTTTTCCCCCCACTTTTTGGGGGGAGAAAAGTGCGTCTTATGGAGCGAAAAATACGGTATATATATATATATGTTTGATTTTCTATTCAGGAACAAACCTCTTAATATCATTCATAGTACCTTACATGTTAATTCCAGACATTGTTGTCCAGAAGTATTTTTTCAAACAGCGTTTAAAATTTTAAAACTTTCAATTTTTTTTTTCTCCGGATCCATTCGGTGGCTTTTTCCTGCACTTCGGGGACCCTGTGGTGAATGCTGAATTCATCGCAGGGTCGGGGAATCTGATTCCTAGAAGTGCGGGGAACGAAAGAACACCGAAATGTCGGTGACATTTCAATGCTCTCTGAATAACCCCTATGGAGTGTCAATGTGTAGGGCAGTGGTTCCCAACCGTGGTCCTCAAGTACCCCCAACAGGCCAGGTTTTAAGGATTACCTTGGGGAAATGCAGACTGAATCCTGCAATCACTGAGCAGCAAATCCTATCACCTGTGCTGTGCTTCAGCTATCTGGAAAACCTGGCCTGTTGGGGATACTTGAGGACTGCGGTTGGGAACCACTGGTGTAGGGTATTTGGGAATTAAACCTTTTACTGAAGTGGCTTTCCTGTAAGAACAAGATGTCTGACCACAAATTTAACATAATGTGCCATGGCAATTGTCATGCACAGGCATGGTTCTTGTGCTTTGCCAGGTTTAAACGAGAATTTGTGATTTTGTTTTGTTTTGTTTTTTTCTTATTTTCTTTTGAAAGGAGTTGGAGTTGGCGCAGTGGACAAAGGAATATGGTATTCAGACTCCTTGTCTGATAATTTGCTCTCCTCCATGGATGGGGAAGTGGATACATGATGCAGGGAATTGGTTGGGTGCTGGTGGGAGAAGGGCTTTCTTCATACAGGATGCTTACCTGAATCTCAGTGTATTTCGCAAGATTTTCGCAAGATTTTTGTTGAAGAAACGTTTAAGAACCTTTTGGGGGCTTAAAATCTAAAACACCCATGAAAGAGCTATCTAAGTCCCTTTTTATTTCAAGAACTGTATTGGCACATTTTATTATATTTTATTTTGCTTGTCTTGCTTTTATATGATATTGGCACTGTGTAAAGTTTTATTTTTGTCTTTTGTCATTAAAACTTTAACTTAGTACTGTCTTTGCTCTAGATGATTCATGTTCTCGTGTAAGCTTTGGTCAGCGTTACTGAAAAATCTACTATTTGGGAGATATTGTAGCTGTATATGGTTAGTCGCCTGGATTGGGGTGCTATACAATTACAGGGGTTTTGAACGTGCGCTATTTCATGGTGGCAGCATATAGTCGGGTGGGTGTGTATGGTTTTGGGGGGGCTAGGTTGGCATAACTTGGGTGGGGACCTGATAGGGAAGTAGAGATAGTAAGTTCAGAGGCTTAGAGCTGTTAACCCCTTGTACATCCTCCTTCTGCACATGACGACTGGGCAGATAGTGGGTGGTCCTCACAGCCATTCTACATTTAATGGGTGAGTTTAACCCCCTAGCATTATGGGAAACAATTTTCAATTGGTGATCCATCAGTAGGTAGGATTAAATGAGTACGGGGCCAAAAGGTCTTCCCCACTACATAGACTAGGGAAAATGTTGAGGTAACAGAGTGAGTACCTCAGGGTTTATGACTATTCCATTATTGCTCCATCCTAAGAATTTACAGGGTAACCCAGACGTGGACCCCTTGCTCGAGGTGCCTAGAGGGGTATCAGTTATATGCTCCTGACAAGGCCTAGCAAGTCCGAAACGATTATCGGGGGCTGCTGCTGCATGTCTCGTGCAAGGACAAAGTACAAGGCATTCAGTACTGGCCAACCTTTCTGGGTGATAGCCGTCTGATTTGCATATGGAGCATTCATCCCTGTAATGGCACAATCAAGCTAAAACCTTGTGAGACCTGAGCGATCCCCTCCATAGAGCTGACCATTAGTGCCGTGGTTCGACCTCAGGACCCTCGCAAACCTCTTTTTTTCTCATCCTAAGTATGGGGAATTTTTCATATAGTAATAAGATAAATGGCACATCTCATGAGCAACAAAAACATCAACAAAACGGTCTGGAGACCTAACATCGCATTAAACATTCCTAAACATTACTTTCATAGATGACGCATACACAAAGAATCAAAATACATTAAAATGAAAAATCTAGATAATTATGTGAAAACAAGAACAAGCACCAGAGGAGAGGATAACTCTTAATTCCTCATTATATGAATGAGATCCGACATGTGAATTCTCGTAAATCTTTCAAAAACGGGTAGAGCCTTCAGCTCTGGGCAGCTCTTTCAGTGGTGCAGTGAGGACCTCGAGGGTCCAGAAGGATCATAGACAGATACATCATCTTGAGGGGACGGATCATTTTCACCATGGACCATTCAGCTCTGGGTAAAGCTGATGCGGATTCCGTAGAAGGTTCCAGAGCAGAAAGATCATGTGTTAGTCGAAGGAGTAACTTAAGACCCATTCAGTTTATCAGCTCCATTAAATATGTTATTACTGCTGTACAGTAACATGGATTATTTTTTCTTGTAATCTTTGTAGAAGGTCCTGATTGAGCTTGTATAAATTCATACACATTGTTTAATTTAGCTTCCAGACCTTCAATGCTCACCATCATTTCTCCTAGTCTCGGTCGAGCACTCATCCTTAAGTTTGGTACGAATTAGTTCTAACTTGTTCTTTCCAGCTTTCATAAAGCTTGATGAATTTACTCTACTTTTGAGAAATTTCTTGCTGCTAAAGCTCCTGCATTTTTGTGGTTAATTAACACTCTCGTGGATTTCCTGGCATGCCAGCCCTGGGGAGGAGGCAGCTGGATGCCAGGTAAAACTATGAAAGGAGCTTATGCGGGGTATAATCGCCAACAGACTTGCAGGTCAGTCATTATAAACGTTAGATTTGTAGGCATGAAGAAGGGGGAGCAGTGGGCCATAGTCCAGATCGTAGTTGTGACGGTAGTCACTTTGAATTGGTGGTACTTGGACTTGGCATTACGGGTGGGAGGTGTGGGTCTTTGGGTTCTGGGTAGGTCTGACATGTCATATTATTCCCCGACCCTCTCCTATGTCCAAGCCACCCAGTGCCTTTAAGGTTACAGGGTGTTTGTGTATATGCTCTCTTATCAGTATTCCCAATAGCATCATTGTCAGTGTTTATATGTTAGTCATTATTGCTAATATTACTTTTTGTGTGTCACTGCTGCCCTTTCAAAATCCGCCTCTGTATAGAATGTTTTACAGCTTTTGAAGGTTTGAGTGGTAATTGTTTTCCAAGCACTGCCGCTCTACTAGACTGTTCTGTGTGTGTTTGCTATGCGTTATCTAACTTATTCAGACAGTCTGATGCTCAAGCTGAGATTACATGGCACTCTATTGTTTCACGTTTAAAATTGAACCCTGGACATACTTGAAAACGAGAGCAATCTCAATGTATCCTTCCTGACAAAATACTTTGCAAATAAATAAATAAAATGGGTTATGACTAGGAACTGGCTCTCTTGGAGGAGGGGAGGCACCGGATGTCATCTTACATTGTACTCCAGTTCTCTCCTTGCACTGTTTATATTTGCTTCACGTTTCATTAACGTCTGTCTGCATCATTTCTGGGAATCGCTATGACCACTGTTTGATTGAACCCTTCCTTAAGCTTCGGCTAAGAGCTGGAGAAGAAATGAAAGATTTCTAGTGGGCGAATGGATGTCCTGCAAGGGAGCAGCATTAGCGGATGTAACACTGTTGGAGTGCTGAGATCTGTTACAATACGGTTCTTTCCTCTTAAGCCTTCCCCACTGGAATGATGAAACCCAGGTAGCTGGGCCACAAAAGATATGGCTTGCTCGCTTCTATTAAGGGGGTTAACTGTATCGGCAGAAAGTAAGCTGAAATGACCATTATCCGGCGAACCTCTCATTGTAGGGGGGGGCCCTCTTAGCCATCAGACTGCTGGTTCAGCCGCTGGGGATCGGGGTGACGGAAGCTTCAATGTGAACTCCTGGCAGTATTGACTTAAGGGTCGACTGCTGGTAGCCCCTCGCTCTATACATCATGTAGACTTGTCTGCTCTGCATTTTAAAATGGTGCATTCCCTTTCATGGAGCGAGCTGGAGTGGGGTTGAGCGGGTACCTGGTGGTCATGCACATCTGTAAGGAAGCTCAAATGGTAGTTCATAGTCTGTGAACCCGGATAAGGTAAGAAACATAGAAACAATAAAAAAAGATGTGTGCAGCTTCCCTCTCCTAATGCTCAGGGTGACCTTGTTAACCCCTAAATGCCGTAACAAAATATACAATGCAAAGGCGCAATTGCAGGTGTTCTGAAATTCTTATACCTATGGGGTTCCCCAGATACAGATAATTCCCATGAAACACGCCGAGCGAGTTCCTGGTGTGCTGAAAGACTCTCAATTGATGGACTTCTCCTGTGGACTTCACTGTACGCTGTAAAAAAAACTATCGGAAGGTCTGAGCCACTGAGGCAAATGTTGATATGCACATTTGGTTATGTGCTTTACGTCTGTGAGTTTGTTTTCAACTTTATTTAATATGATTTTATTGTATTAAATACTACACTATACTACTTTTTTCCCCTTGTTCCCACTTCTGTTGATATCAGTTTGATGCGGTACGATTTGAGGTTGATCTATTGTTCTCAGGGTAAACCGACTGTATCTGAGGAACCCCATAGGTACAAGAAACATAGAAATCCACAACTCGAGGCAGCTGACATTTTGTCTGTAGTAGACAGACATCAGACAAGCTCAAAACTCACACAGGTATTGTTACCGGCAATCAACTGGTTTGTTCGGGAGCGGACAATGACCGGCCGGACACGAGTCAATGGCTTATAAAAGCGTTCTTTATTATATGTCGTCAGACTCAAGCTGGATTGAATCGCAAAGCTCGAGTGAGCTCTTCAAGACAGAGATCCAATTCTTATACATTGTTTCGTAAAAAGGTACATTCCAGGTACACCCCCTGGGCAAATGTGCCCTCCCTCCAATTTGAACACAAAGAACATTCCGCAATTTGCCTTTTTTTATACAATTAGGACATTTTGTTGATTTAGAAGCTATTTAGAAATCCACAGCCCGAGGCAGCTGACATTTTGTCTGTAGTAGACAGACATCAGACAAGCTCAAAACTCACACAGGTCTCTTCCTTGGCCTCCAGACATGCCACACCCACAACATATTTTTTTTTAAGCATTATTTTAAAACCCTTACCTTCTGTCCAGCAACACTGGGCTCCCCTTCTTATTCCTCTCCATTACCTCTGAATGTGGATGTCCCTGGGGTTCTCATGGAAGTTGCTTACGTACAAAAGACAAATTGCATATCTATCGCTTGTTTCGGCCACAGGAAGTCCTCCACTTCATACAGCTGTACCAGCCAAATGGGACTGGAGGAGCAGGAGAAGGGGCACTCCATGCAGCGTGACCACTTTAATAAGCTAAAGTGATCAGGGTGCACAGATTGTCCCTTAGTTGGAAGGAGTGTGTCGATGCTGCTCTGGGCTTCATTTCTGCTTCACATAACACCGTGCGACCTCTAACATGCATAATATTTATCTCCAGTTTCAGAAATCTTGTGCTCCCTCTAATCAATCCTTTCCACAAGAACTGGGTGTCCGGATAAACGGAGATAATGAATAAAGACAAAGCCAGGGATCCGCTGACCCAGAAGATCCTGGATCTAACTCTGGAGATGATCTTTCTGCTGACTGGAGAGGTAAGAGATTTTATGAAATTCACATATTACTGATACTATTTAATAACCCTTGAGTTGGCTTTGTTGTGTCATGCTGGCAGCCACATGGCTCTGCTTAGATAATGGTATCAAGCAACTACGGATCCTGAGTTTATATAGTTTTTAAACCAACACTGCTCAAGTAGTGGTACTATTTACTAAAAGGAATAATTCACTTTCACATATAGTTCAAACTTTCATGATTAGTGAATATGAGCAGTAATTACAGAACATTTGGTATGCAATTTCAGTGAGGCGGAAATAACTGCCACTTTCTTAATGGTACTCTCCACGAACACCAATAAAATTTTCTTCAATCGGGTCTATAAATAATATATAGCAGTGCAAGATGAATTAATTAGTCAGAGCCAGCGCTATATGTAAATCAGATTCAATTAATTAGAGGTGCTTGCAAAGGCTCGTTATTGCTTTTTGTTTGCCTGATAAGAGCAATGATTTTGAGAGCATTTCTTTTAGTATCGATAGAGTGGAGAAAGGATTTCAAACTTTCTTAATAGTAATCTCTGTGATATACTGATAAATGCCTCTTAAACAGCTTAGTAGACATAACAATATAGAAGCGGTGTGATCAAACCAGCCCAATATGCAAGATAGTTTTCAATCACTGGAGACCTATACAAACTCTCATAATTCAATATCACCAAGGCAAATATAAACACAACCATTAGCGGGTAGTATTGTCCACAATGTCAATATCACTCAGATCTTTTCACTTTTCCATTTTTTCTGCTTCCATCACATGGAATTCAAGAACTGGCTGTTCACTTGCTGCTTAATATATTCCACCACGGGGGGCGTGGCCGGCTGCGAGCGGGAGCGGACGTGTCATGGTGGAGCTCCGCACGTCTTCCTCGCTAAGGTACCTCCAGATGACCATAAATACGCTTTTCTTAACTTTTGGGGTACCTGGGTAGCTGGCCACCGGATCTGACCTGTCCGGAGTCCGTTTAGTCTCCCCCTCCGGACCAGAGACTCAGTTAGCGGCTGCTGACTTGGGGCTGGGGCTCGACCCGGCGGCCATCTTGCGGCCTACTCCCAGACCACAGGAGCCTATCGGCCTTGCCGGTCTTTCTGCCTCACCCCGGACCGAGAATTTGCTGAGGATCGAGGGGATGGAGGGCCCACATCTCCCGATCGATCGTCATGCGGGACGGGCGGATGGACTGGCGGGGTGGTTGGGGGATGGATCCCCTCCCCCCATTGGAAGTGCGGGAATGTTGGATGCGGGCCTGGAGGCCTGCCTGCAGATGCTGGCTGGAGAGGATGATGACGCCCCGCTCACCAGAGGTATCTTCCTCCGGGTGCTGGAGACACTGCGGAGCTGCCGTGGGGCACCAGCCCCGAGTACGGATGGGCTCGAGAGGCCTGAGATCCCCCTCTGGAGCGTGAACCAGCTGCTGAGACCGTTCACGAGAGCTGCGAGAAGCCAGAAGCTTTGGACGCAACCTTCCTCCCCCACAGTACTGTAGAGGATAAGCGGAACAAGGATGAGGTGGCGCACGATGCTGGAGGTGATCAGAGCACTGGGCGATCGGTGGACCCCCTGCCTCTGGGTGTAACGCCCGCACCCTGCAGCGGGGCTGCACCGTCACAGACTGCCGTCGGAGAAACGGCGCGGCCTGCTGAGCTGGCTATGAGGTGCCCCCTCGTACTCGCAGTGCTGGTCCTGCTACCTGCCGCATGGCCTGGCCTACTCGGCTTTGCTCTGCCTGCTAAGGATTTGCTACCGTTTCGGGACACAGGCTGATGGCGATTGCCTGTGTCTCTCTGAGTCAGCCCCCGTTTTTTCTGATTCTAGCTGTGGACCCTCTGCTGTTTCTAGCGGATTCTGATGACTTTCCATTTTGCTATTTTATAAGACATGCTGTTTTCCCTGGTGTCTCCCCCTCCCCCTTTTCTCTCCCCCCCCCCCCCCCATTTTTGTTTAGTTGGCGTTTTCGGGATATCCTGAGGAACGTAGCTTACCTCCCCAGGTGCCCGGGCCTAGTGCCTTTCACCCCTCATGGCCTTCTCCCGTGGGCTTCGGCCACCTGGGATTCTGCCAGGGTCAGCACATTTTTGGTCTTTTGCCATATTTTTCCCCACCTTACTCCACTTCCTCCCTTTTTTTTTTTTTTTTTTTTTTTTTCCTCCCTCTCCCTTCCCCTGTTTTGCTGACATACAGCTGTAGTCAGATGACCTTATATAAGCAAGTTCTAGATGAGACCCCCCTATTGGGGATGATTTTGCTGATTTACAGCTGTAATCTGATGACCTTATATAAGCATGTTTTAGATGAGACCCCCCCCCTACTGGGGACGATTTGGCTGACATACAGATGTAATCTGATGATCCTATATATACATGTTCTAGATGAGACCCCCTCTATCGAGGATGATTTCGCTGACATACAGCTGTAATCTGATGACCTTATATATGCATGTTCTAGATGAGACCCCCTTTTGGGGATGATTTTGCTGACATATTATTGTTTGCTGTGCCTATGCTGACTGTTTTGAATGTTCTCCTTCCTATGACATTGTGGCCCTGCGAGGCCTTTTTCTTTGCTTGTTTTGCTGACTTTATTTCAAAATAAAAACTTTAAATACAAAAAAAAAAAATATATTCCACCACTTGACAGGCGCCATTGTTATAATGCTGTGTCTGATCAGGGTATTATGTTACATTGATCTTGTGATACTGAGCTGAACCTGCGAAACACTTCCCTTATTTTACTCTGCTGTTCACTGTGTGAAGCAAAATCTTATAAAGAATATATAAATACAACACTGGAGCTGTTTGATACTGAGACCTTTCAAAGAGCAGATCACTAGTAGCATCATCTTAAGGTGCCGCTATCATGGGATCTCTTATATACCGATCTGTGTATTTTCACTTCTCTCTATAAACCAAATATTTTCCTTTTTTTCAATTAAAGATCTTAGACCTGCGGCATGCCACGGGGGGAGGGGGTGTCGCTGCAAGCATGAGAGCCATCCTACAGGACAGCCTTCCACTTAGTCAGTGTGCTGCTCTCCTCTGGCTGTCAGTCATGAGCTGAGTGACAGCCAGTGCAGCAAACAGAATGAGCATGGGGCTGGCCTGTAGGATGGCTCTCATGCTGGCAGCGGCCCCATCTCAAAAGAAAGGTGCTTTTCTGTGGAAGAGAGGGAATCTCTGAATGAAAATGATAACCTATGTTGTCAGTCATTTTGGTTGGAGAGACGTTAATCTCCGCACGGTACCTGCATATGTCAATAGACAGTTTGGAGTGTCACTGATCTCTAGGCAAACTTGATATCGATAGTTAGAATAAATGAGACACAACCCTTATCAGCAATACATATAGGCCCCTATTACATTCTTCGTGCAAACGTTTGCGCTGGCGCAAAAACGCATTAAAGCGAGGGGTAATACCCTGTGCGCTGAACGTCGTATTACAATGTCAGCGCAACAAACGCGGGTGAACCTGCGCGAGCGTACTTTACTGCGCGTGTCCTACACTTAACATTGTGAGCGCAAATGCGTTTGTGCGCTGGTACGCGGCTGAAATTACAATCTATGAACTGGAATTAACGCATAGCCTTTGCGCGCATAATTTTAGCAACTCCTAAAAGCTGGTGTTAATGGCAAATTCTATCAACCTGCCGAAACGAAATACTCCAGCCCAAATAAAAATACGCAGCAAAGTATAGTTACACATTCTACACTTATCAAACCAATAAATTTGAGAAGTTGTGTGTGCATTTTTAATTGCTGCAGCATATATACTCAGATTGATTTTGACAGGCGCAAAAACTTAACGTGAGATAATTGTGGTTCTTAATTCTGATTGGCTGAATCGCGTGAAAAAAACAGTCCGCACACTGATTGCTGCGCGCGCATTTGTGAGCGTCCGTTTAAAGCGCGTTATTGCTCGACGGATGAACAAATGCAGGAGGATTGTAATTCCGGCGTTGATTTCCGCTCGTTAACGTTTAATGCTTGGCGCACATATTCACGCGTTGCGCGAGTGTTTTTACGCGAAGATTGTAATAGGGACCATAATGTAGCAGATGTGATTGGAATTAACGCCGGACCACATTAATCTTTTATTCTTTTATAACCTCAATCGATTAATCCATCAAGTCACGCCTTAACCAGTTATTCCAGAAGATCCAGAATGGACATAATTTACATTAGTTTTGTACGTAACCAGATAGACAAATCTTTAGATATTCAATCAAACACAGATCATTTCAAGCCAGTAATGCAACAAACGTATTTTTATTACAACAATTTATATATATATTTATTTGAACAGATAACAAGTATTTGAGTATATGTTTGCACTATATATGGGTCAGAGATCACAAATTTAAACATAGCCTAATTTGCCTATCCACTTCAAGATATCTATTCCGCTTAGAAAGTTACACCACAATTATAACAAAGACAGTAGAGTTTATTATCCTCCTCTAACTCGCAGATGTAATTATAACAAAGACAGTAGAGTTTATTATCCTCCTCTAACTCGCAAATTTAATTATAACAAAGACAGTAGAGTTTATTATCCTCCTCCAACTCGCAAATTTAATTATATCAAAGACAGTAGAGTTTATTATCCTCCTCCAACTCGCAAATTTAATTGTGACAGAGACGTTATCTGATATTATTAGAATAGAGAATCTCAATATAATTGATCACACTGCAGCCGCAATCAAGATACCTTATTCCCAATCTAGAATAATCCTAATCAATGATTTATTGAATACGAGTTTGGTTATAGACAGATAAACTCTTTATCAACTTTCTCATCTAAAATCAATTAATCCTCCTCATACTTACCTCTGATTCCGTAGAATAGCAGTCTGGAGTAGCGGTCTTAAATAGCGCACTCAGCATGCAATTATAATCCTCTCAGGTGTATAATGCGTTGCTGTTTGATCTCTATGGAGATCTGTTAGAGAGAATTACACTATACACGGAATAACAGAAATCTTTTGTTTGCTGATGGATGTTTAAAACTGAAATATTTTTAAAAGGTCCACCAATTTCCCAATAGTCTCTTAAGCAGGGGAGGGGCTTCCGTCACACTGAGTATCTGGAAATACCAGTGAATTAGTGCTTTGAGTGAGTATCCAGTGTGTATTAGTCAATTAATACTTGAGAGTGCTTGAGTGAGCATGAGGGTCTCCTTTGTTAGAGAGTAGGTGTCAGCCCACTTGTATGACCCAGTGTGAAAGACCCTAAATGTTCGCAGAAGTCCCCTGACCTCTCTTGCGCGGAATCTCTTATCCTTCTTATTCCACACCCACTCTTTGAGCTTTTTCCAATCATAAATTCCTTTTATTAAATTAAAGTCAATATATTTAATTTTAAGACTTTATCTCGCTTTCCGGTTGAGGGCAGGGTGGTATAACAAATTTTGTATATGCACCTGGTCCCACTAATTGGCACATATGACGTCTTTATCTAATTTAATACAAAACAATTCACTTTTTTCATCGTTTTAATTGGATTTCCGCTTTCAGTGAATCTGTACTGTACTCCCTATTACGGAAACTAGATAATGGCTAACAAGCAGCCTTGGGTTACGGCCTTGGAGTATAGACTTGGAGTTTCCCAGAGGAAGGAAAAACATTTCCCTTTTGAATTCACTCTTTTTCAGCATAAAACAGAAAGAGAAAAATCTACTAAACAGTTTTTAATGTTCTAATCTAACATCTCTTAATCAATATATACACTCATAAATATATATATACAGTGGCAAGAAAAAGTATGTGAACCCTTTGTGATTACGTGGAGTTTTGCATGAATTGGTCATAAAATGTGCTCTGATCTTCATCTAAGTCACAACAATTTGAAAAACACAGTCTGCTTAAAATAATACAACACAAACATTATATGTTTTCATGTTTTTATTGAACAGAACATGTAAACATTCACAGTGCAGGGTGGAAAAAGTATGTGAACCTTTGGACTTAATAACTGGTTGACCCTCCTTTGGCAGCAATAACCTCAACCAAACGTTTCCTGTAGTTGCAGATCAAACCTGCACAATGATCTGGAGTAATTTTGGACCACTCCTCTTCACAAAACTGTTTCAGTGTAGCAATATTCTTGGGATGTCTGGTGTGAATCGCTCTCTTAAGGTCATGCCACAGCATTTCAATCGGGTTGAGGTCAGGACTCTGACTGGGCTACTCCAGAAGGCGTATTTTGTTTTGTTGAAGCCATTCTTTTGTTGAATTACTTGTATGCTTTGGGTCATTGTCCTGTTGCATCACCCATCCTCTGCGGAGCTTCAGTTGGCGGACAGATGGTCTTACGTTTTCCTGCAAAATGTCTTGATAAACTCTGGAATTCATTTTTCCATCAATGACAACAATCCGTCCAGGCCCTGAGGCAGCAAAGCAGCCCCAAACCATGATGCTCCCTCCGCCATGTTTTACAGTGGGGATGAGGTTTTGATGTTGGTGTGCTGTGCCTTTTTTTCTCCACACATAGTGTTGTGTGTTTTTTCCAAACAACTCAATTTTGGCTTCATCTGTCCACAGAATATTTTACCAGTAGTGCTGTGGAACATCCAGGTGCTCTTTTGCAAACTTCAATATTGCAATATTCTTTTTGGACAGCAATGGCTTCCTCCGTGTAGTCCTCCCATGTACTCCATTCTTGTTTAATGTTTTCCTTATTGTAGATGTGTCAACAAAAATGTTAGCATGAGCCAGAGATTTCTGTAAGTCTTTAGCTGACACTCTAGGATTCTTCTTTACCTCATTAAGCATTCTGCGCTGTGCTCTTGCAGTCATCTTTACAGGACGACCATGGCTAGGGAGAGAAGCAACAGTGCTGAACTTTCTCCATTTGTAGACAGTCTGTCTTACCATGGACATATGAACATCAAGGCTTTTGGAGATACTTTTGTAACCCTTTCCAGCTTCATGCAAGTCAACAATTCTTGATCGTAGGTCTTCTGAGAGCTCTTTTCTGCGAGGCATGGTTCACATCAGGCAGTGCTTCTTGAAACCAGTAAACCCAAAATTGGTGTGTGTTTTTAAAGGGCAGGACAGCTTTCAGCAACACATCCAATAATATCACACTGATTGGACTCACGGTTGGCTCACTCCTGGCTCCAATTAGCTCTTGGAGAAGTCATTAGGCTAGGGGTTCACATACTTTTTCCACCCTGCACTGTGAATGTTTACATGTTCTGTTCAATAAACACATGAAAACATATATTGTTTATGTTGTATTATTTTAAGCAGACTAAGTGTTTTTCAAATTGTTGTGACTTAGATGAAGATCAGAGCACATTTTATGACCAATTCATGCAAAACTTCACGTAATCCCAAAGGGTTCACATACTTTTTCTTGCCACTGTATATGAGAGGATATAAGGCACTTTGGGTATACGCTGGTGCAAAATCTAATTGAGTAAATACTGTAATTATTTTGGTGACGTATCTTCTATCTCTGTTCAGAAAACAAAATGGATACCAGCGCCATTTTGTCTCAGCCTTTACCCCGACAATGTAAAGGGTGGGTTGTCCTGTCAAATGGGTAAAACTTATTTCGTCCATGACCGGTACCCTTTGACTGTCATATGTAAATAAAGGTTACAGCACACTATGGAAATAAGAGCAGAGTGTAACTTTAACAAAAGGATCAGGGGCTCCCATGCTTGAACATGATTATACTCGTAAAAGTCAAACATCTCTATATTGCTGTCACTTACATTTATTAGGATCACTTGGTGGTGAAGATCCATGAGATGGTCACTGACAACAATACCAACCAAATATCAGAAGGAGGATACTGCAGGACCCAAAGCTTCAAAACGGAGCCTCCACCTCACTCAGGAATCCATGAGCAAAACCATGAGAATATCCTGGAACTGACCAATAAAATCATCCATCTGCTGACGGGAGAGGTGAGGCTGCTGGTAATGGGACATTATACGGTAATAGCAAAAAAGATTTTCTATCCCTGGGATCCATAGAGCACCCGGAAGCCAGTGATTGTATTAATACACTGTGTCATGCCAGCTGGTCATGCTGTTTGTCAATGCCACAGTTAGGCCTCATGGGTAGAGAGGGCGCCATTCTGGAAATCTATCTTCCTAGGACTGCTCCACCTGGTCAGAGACCTAGGAGGGCTTTATATAGCAGCATCCGACAGAGCTCGGTGCTCCGCCGTGGTTTCTATTTACCCCTCAGTGCATTACTGAATCTCTCTGATCCCTCAGTTTGACCTCTGGCTGAGTATTCTCGGTTCTGGTTTCTGTTCTTGCCCCTGTTTGGCTGTTATACTGATTCCATGTACTGACCCTGGCTATTGTATTTGGTCTCTGGTTTTGCTCTATTATCGCTGATTGGTTTATCTGTTATTCAGATTCTGTGTACTGACCTCTGGCTTTGTATTTGTACTGTGCTCTTTCTCCTTTCCCTGTGGCTTCAGCATTTCTGTGTATTGTCCTTGGGTTTGTATCAATATTCTTTATTCAGTTTAGATCTGGCCATTCTAAGGACAGGCCTGTCAGATAAGGGGTTTCCTCGCTTAATTGGGTTTTGGCTGCATGCTGGGTTACTTGTTATTCGTGACATACGGCATATGCTGAGCTGTGTGCAGAACATTTAACTGCACTTTTATCATTTTGTGGGTCAGGTTCCTATTCGATGTCAGGATGTCTCTGTCTATCTCTCCATGGAGGAGTGGGAGTATTTAGAAGGACACAGGGATCTCTACGAGAACGTCATGATGGAGAATCACCAGCCAGTTATGGCGGCACTTGGTAAGAGAAGGTTTAATTCTCAATCTTTGTGTCAAACACTAGAGAAATGTGTCCAAACCACAAACTGAAATGTTCGCTGTTCGTCTAATAGACTCGTTCCTGAATGAACTTCTCACGTGTTAATGTGGTTTTCCCTTTCTATAGATAAATCTGTATCTGGTGAATCGCACACTCCGGTTTCTTTATCTTTATCTGGAAATAAATCTATAACCAATAATGTGGAGCAGCATCTTAACAAGCAAACAAAAGGACGAGCTGAATCTGCAACGAATACTGACCAAGAATCCCTGACTTCTGGAGAAGAACAAGTCACAAATAAAACCAATTATTCAACCATAAAATGTACAGAACATTCACCTAGTGATATTAAGCAGGAACCGGCCTCTTGTGAAGACGAAAATCTCACAGACGTAAATTACAAAGGAAATTCAGCTTCTACTGACATGGGGAAAAACTCATATTCTAAGTCTGACCTTGTGATTATTGAAACAAATTGTAAAGAAGAAACATTTTCACCTTCTGTTGGTGGGGAAAATTCTACACCTGATTCAGTCTTGATCCACCAACATCTTGAAATCGAAAACCAACCATTCGCATGTTCTGAATGTGAGAAATGGTTTACAAATGGAAATGCTCTAAAAAAGCATCAAAGGATTCGTACAGGAAAAAAAACATTTAAAGGCCGTGAGTGTGGGAAATGTTTTACCAAGTCCTCCTCTCTTGCAAGACCTAAAATGATTCACACAGGAGAAACACCTTTTAAATGCAATGAATGTGGGAAATGTTTCAATCAGGCCTCATATCTTGCAAAACATAAAGTGATTCACACAGGAGAAAAACCATTTAAATGCACAGAATGTGGGAAATGTTTCAATCAGGCTTCAACTCTCGCAAAACATAAAATGATTCACACAGGAGAAAAACCATTTAAATGCACTGAATGTGGGAAATGTTTCAAACGGGCATCACATCTTGCAGCACATAAAATGATTCACGCAGCAGAAAAACCATTTAAATGCACTGAATGTGGGAAATGTTTCAATCAGGCCTCAGCTCTCGCAAGACATAAAATGATTCACACAGGAGAAAAACCATTTAAATGCACTGAATGTGGGAAATGTTTCAAACGGGCCTCACATCTTGCAGCACATAAAATGATTCACACTAGAGAAAAAACATTTAAATGCTCAGAATGTGGGAAATGTTTCAATCAGGCCTCAACTCTCGCAACACATAAAATAATTCACGCAGGAAAAAAAACTTTTAAATGCACAGAATGTGGGAAGGGTTTTGTTGAGGCTTCTAAGTTTGAAAGACATAAAATGATTCACACAGGAGAAAAACCATTTAAATGCATTGAATGTGGGAAATGTTTCAATCAGGCCTCAGCTCTCACAAGACATAAAATAATTCACACAGGAGTAAAACCATTTAAATGCACTGAATGTGGGAAATGTTTCAAACGGTCCTCAAATCTTGCAGCACATAAAATGATTCACACAGGAGTAAAACCATTTATATGCACGGAATGTGGGAAATGTTTCAAACGATCCTCAAATCTTGCAACACATAAAATGATTCACACAGGCGAAAAAACATTTAAATGCACTGAATGTGGGAAATGTTTTACCCTGGCCTCACATCTTGCAACACATAAAAGGATTCACACAGGAGAAAAACCATTTAAATGCACAGAATGTGGGAAATGTTTCACTCAGGCCTCAACTCTTGCAACACATACAAAGATTCACAAAAAATTAAAATCTGTTAAATTCACTCAATGAGTTAAATGTAACATTTGTGCCTTATCTCATTTAACACATAAAATTATTGCCACTGGATAAAAAACATTTCAGTGCTTTTAATTGAAAATGTTGTAATTTAAGAACTTTTCTTGTCTGTTTTGTGTTGTTAGTCATAGAGCTGATAAAAACCCTCTTAATGTACTGAAAGTAGAAACCACTTCATCCAGTCCTCACATAATCCCTTAAAGGGGATTATTCACTACCCGCCATTGTTTGCCTTTTTTGCTAGTACAGTGAAGATTTCCCATGTAGACCTAGCAAAAATCAAACAATGGAAGGCAATACTAGCAGAGTTGTACTCGGGTAAATACCTTAACCCCATAGCGACCAAGGATGTACAGGGTTCGTCCTACAAAAATGGTCACTTAACCCTGTACGTCATGTCGCTAGGGGGGCTCTCCCTCCCTATACTCACCTCTCTGGCTGGGTTTCCCCGGTGGTCTGATTTCCTTGAAAAAGGGTAGGGCTGAGGGTGTCCTCAACGAGTGGGAATATGAGTATCTTTTACTCCCACACCCCCATATCCCAGTATTCTACTGGCTACCTAAGTTACATAAGAACACCACTCACCCTCCCGGGAGACCCATTATAGCCGGCATTGATAGTGTCTCTAGTAGGGTATCGGAGTACCTAGATCAATTATTGCAGCCCATAGTGTCTACTAATCCATTTTATCTAAAAGACAGCATCAGTGTCCTCCAGGAATTAGAGAAGATAGAATGGCAATCTGAGTCCCTCTATACTATTATTCCCCACAATAAGGGTTGTGAGGCAGTGGCTCTCTCCCTTGGAGAATCTGGGAGATTTGATCTACAACAGATTGAGTATATTGTTGAGGGGATTACATTGGTATTGAAAAAATAATTATTTTTCCTTTGACGATAAATTTTCCCTTCAAAAGAGGGGTACGGCTATGGGGGCGAGGTTTGCGCCCAGCTACGTGAACCTATTTATGGCCTACTGGGAATCCCGGTGGGTCTATGGGTCGCGTGGCTGGGCGCAGAACCTCGTCCTCTATAAGAGGTATATCGATGATGTGCTTATGATCTGGAGAGGAACAGAGAGCAGCCTCAAGGATTATCTTGACTATTTCAATAGTAATGATTGGGGTATCAAATTATCTAATGTCTGGAGTAAAAGTCAAATTAATTTCCTAGATATTGAGATATATGTGAAGGAGGGAAGGTTGAAAACCCTCACTTTTTTAATGCTACTGACATTAACAGCTTTATTGACATCAAAAGTGGGCATCTCTCTTGTTTGTTGGAGGGAGTCCCTCGGGGACAGATGTTAAGGATTAGGCGCAACTGTACGGAATTGGCTGATTACCAACAACAGGCTGGGAAATTATCCACTGAGTTTGTGGATAAGGGTTATGATCAGGAAAAAATTAAAGAGATTGTGGGGGAAGTTCAGATGGTTGACAGGGAAGCCTTACTAGAGTACGAATCGAAAAATAAGGAAGATGAGAAAAATTCGAACATGGACCCTTTTATCTTTTCATTTTAGTACAGGTAATAAGAGGGATTAGGAGGATAGTCCGCAATTATTGGGAAGTTTTGCGACCGGATCCCATATTGTGGGAGGTTATTCCCGATAAACCATGGTTTATCTGTCGAGGAGCCAGCAATTTAAAAGTTGAAATCGTTAATAGTGCCTTTAGAAATAAGGGAAGAAAGAAAGACCATCTATTAGGAGTTCAAGAAGGTTTCTATAAATGTGGAAGGTGCTTAGGCTGCAAGAATAATTATGGAAAGAGAAAAATCCACGTGGTGGTTCTAGGAAAAAAGATGATTGCTTTACAACTGTGCATCCAAATATGTAGTTTATTGTTTGACATGCCCGTGTGGATTACATTATATTGGGAGGACTTCTAGACAGCCAGCGACGCAACTGGGGGAGCACCTTTGTAATATTAGGAAGGAGTATGAGTTGCACAACCTCTCTTTACATTTTAAGCAACAGCATGCACAAAATCCGACTGGTTTAGAGTTCTGTATCCTTAAAATGGTTAAAAGTTGGAGGGGGGATATAAACCTCATATTGGCCAAGGAGGAGGTGAGGTGTATTTGTGAATATGGTACCCTAGTTCCGTATGGTCTCAATAGTGATTTTGAGGTACGTCACTTTTTATAGGCTCCTCTACTTATTTTTAGCATGTTTTTTTATCATCTATTTTCTTTATTCATTCATATGCAGTCCCTTTTTTTGTGATTTTTAGTTTAATTGTTTTATGCATTTATAGTCTTCTTTTTTTTCTGTGAATTTGATAATATATGGTCCCGTATGGGTGTATGTGTCACCATTCCGCTGTAGATAATATTCTCCTGTCCTCGAACACCAATACTACGGCTGTATCTAAAGGACATCAGCCGGATTTGAGGGCATTGGAACTATAAAGATGGCACCCCGGGCATAAGAGAAAGAAGAGCTCCGCACGGCGATGAGTAGAGGGAGGAGGTGTCCGAGTGAAGGAATGATGCACATGCGCACAAGTGCCCGGCTTGGGATGTGATCCGTTGACATCAAATGAGAAGCGACGGAAGGAAGTGCTGGATACACATACGGAATGTACGGATATGGCAATTATTATATCGATGGCACCTGATACCGGGGGTATGGACACTATATATGTGGGACGTTCATTAGATCATTCTATAGACCAACTGTTGAAGCTGCTGTTGCAGCAAAACTCGTTTTGGTTGATTGTTTTTCTCTCTGTTTTATTGATTAAATACTTTTTATTATCCATTGGGGAGAGAGATATTCCTTTCATCATATGAAAAGTAAGGGGGATTGGTGTACCCCATTTACACCAGGAGCGCTTTTACAGAGCCAGTGCTTACCCCACAGGCTCTGAACCACGTGAGTTTATCCTGTTGAGCGAACATTAGCTCTGAACCAGGTTATTTTGAATTACGCTATGGTCTGCCTGTGTTTATGCTTTATCTACATGTGATGTTTCTGCCTTTTTATATAAATCGGCCAACTAGTCACAGATAGGACAGCAATTTACCTTGTTATCCTGTTGAGAATATCGATTCCTTTGATGGAACCAAGAGATATTTACTTTGTTCCGTCATTAAGGAGTCGGAGACCAGTTGCCTCTCTTTGTACAACTTGGCCGTTTACGTTGATGGGTTCGCTAGGTGTGACGGAGCGACTGTACCCTGAGTATCTCCGTCCGTGTCATGCCCCGTGCCGCGGTCAGACCGCGGCCGCCATGTTGGGACACTTGGTATACTTACCCGAGGTCCCTCGTGGTGCATTGCTCCCTGGTTCCGGTCCACAGCTCGGAGGAGAAGACCCGGGGTGTGTCCCACGCCGCCTTCGGGATCCAACTGAGGAGAGAGAAAGCACGCATGCGCGATCGCCTATCCCCTTAAAGCAAGACGAACCTGGTACTCTGGTTCGCTGGTCAATTAAAGGTACTGCATTACACCTGCACTGGAGATCCTCGTATGCCACCAATTAACCTATCAAGTACTCAGGTATCCCAACTCCACCTACGAGTCCCAGGTGAACGGTGTTCCTATGATCCTCTGAACCCTATTTAAACCTGCCGCCTTTCTCAGTTCATTAACCAGGTTATACTGTGGTTCACTACTTCAGTTATCCAGTGTTCCCTCTTCGTTTCTGTTCCAAGTGAATCTCGAGTTCCAGATCCTCTGTCTCCAGACCTGCTTTCACGTCCACGGTACCAGCTCCGTCTCCAGACCTGCTTCCACGGTACCAGCTCTGTCTCCAGACCTGCTTCCACGGTACCAGCTCCGTCTCCAGACCTGCTTCCACGTCCATGGTACCAGCTCCGTCTCCAGACCTGCTTCCACAGTACCAGCTCCGTCTCCAGACCTGCTTCCACGTCCACGGTACCAGCTCCGTCTCCAGACCTGCTTCCACGGTACCAGCTCCATCTCCAGGCTTGCTTCCACGGTACCAGCTCCATCTTCAGGCTTGCTTCCACGGTACCAGCTCCATCTCCAGACTTGCTTCTACGTCTGCGGTACCAGCTCCATCTCCAGGCTTGCTTCTACAGTACCAGCTCCATCTTCAGGCTTGCTTCCACGGTACCAGCTCCATCTCCAGGCTTGTTTCCACGGTACCAGCTCCATCTCCAGGTTTACTCCCACATCCACGGTACCAGTTCTAGATCCTATCAAGTCCAACTCCTCTACCCTGGTTTGCCTCAAAGGCCACAGCTCACGTTATCCTCTACAATCCTTGTTCTGGATTTACGTTGTGCCCCATCTGAATCTGGAGACCCTTACTCACTATACCCTGTTCTGGACTCTGTTCTTGTCAAGGAGACCTTTGGCGTTATTGTCTTTTGTTCTGGACTTATATTTTGTTTCATCTCAGTAAATACTCAACTGCTCATATACATCTCCTGGTCTCCTTCTTCAGCTTGCCATTGGGTTCCATACGCACAACACTACACAGGGGTCATAGCCTCTGCCCTTACAGTCCGTGGGCTCTTTTCCATGTAACAGTCGCTGGAGCAATCTTCCCTAACAGCTCCCTCAAAGCTTTGACCGCAGCTGAAAGAATGAGGCTCACCATTCGAAGGAAAACCGCACAATGCCAGTTTATTCACAGACACACAGATACAGTCATCCCCAACCTCATTTACATACAATGAAGCAGATAGCTGCACAGGACCTTCAGACAATGGAATTTACTAGGGGAAGGGAGAAGGCAGAGCAAACAATAGGAATTTCTTATAGAGAGAACATACACAATAGAGAGAGCAGGTACTATACAGAGATAGGTTAGAATTGAGGGAATGTACGCAAAATACACGAGACTATACAATAAATGCACAAAGGAATAACACACAGACATCAGTACTCTTGTTTGCTGGCGGATGTTTTAAAACGGTGAAAAGCAAAATTGTTTTGAAAGGTCCATCAATTCCCCAATAGTCTCTTAAATGGTGGAGGGGATTCCATCACACAGCTCCCCCTTTTGTCTCAAATAGCGGCAGACCCTGTTGGGTATGCGTGGGGCTGACCGGTGGTATTGGATTGCACCTCCATCTCCGTCTGTCGGGACAATCCATTGGCATTGTTGTTGTCCTTGCCGGCCTGATATTGTATGGTGAAATTAAACGTCTGTAATGCCAAGCTCCAGCAAAGCAGTCGGGGATTGTCCCCAGCAACCCGGTTGAGCCAAACAAGGAGGTTATGATCAGTAAGTAGCATGAAGGGTCTCCCATACAGGTAGGGTTGCAGTTTTTTTAATGCCCAAAAAAGCAGCATAGCTAACTTCCCGTGGTAGAAGTTTTCTACTAATATACGCTACTGGGTGTTCTTGTCCATCGTCCCCAGCCTGACTCCACACTGCCCCGAGGCCAAACATAGATGCGTCAGTGTGGACAACAAAGGGTTTGGGGTCTGGGGCGGCTAGCAGTGGTTTGTCTGTGAGGATCTGCTTTAGCTGGGTGAAGGCTTTCTCGCACTCGGGAGTCCACAGGACCTGTCTTGGGAGCTTCTTGCAGTCAAGTCAGTGAGGGGTTTGGCAATTACACTATAGTCGGGTACAAACCTCCGGTAATACCCTGTGGTCCCTAGGAAGGCCATAACCTGAGTCTTGGGAACGGGGCTGGGGCCAGTTGGCGACCGCCTCTACTTTCACTGGCTCTGGGCACTGTTTGCCTGAGCCTACACAATGGCCAAGGTATTGTACCTCCGCCATTCCTACATGACATTTGTCCGGTCGGAGCGTAAGTCCAGCATCCCAGACTCCCAGGATCTTCCCAGGTCCTACTGTAGATGGCAATGTCATCCAAGTAGGCCCCTGAGAAGTCCTGCAGACCATCCAGAAGCCGGTCCGCCATCCGCTGAAATGTACCTGGGGTGTTCTTCATCCCAAATGGCATGACCTTAAACTGGTACAGGCCGAAAGGGGTGACGAAGGCTGACTTGGGGATGGCAGCCAGGTCCAGGGGAATCTGCCAGTATCCCTTGCACAGATCGATGGTTGAGAGATGCTACCGCTGGCGATCCTATCTAACAATTCATCGATCCTGGGCATGGGATACGCATCGTTGACGGTACAATCGTTGAGCCACCGGTAGTCGACACAGAAGCGGATCGTACCATCCCTCTTTGGAACGAGGACCACTTGAGAGAGGTCTGACCTGGGGTCTCCACTATGTGGACCGCCAGAGTCGTGCATCCTGGGGAGGCCGAGAACATGTCCCTTCGGTCCTCGAGGAGCCGAAACACCTGCTCTCTCATCAGGGGGTTGAGGTCTGCACCCAGGACAATTTGGGCAATGGAGGTAGGCTCGGGGTCTAATAGGTCAGGGAAAGCCAGATTCTCATTATCCTCTGAGGCAGTGCCACACACGGCAGCTGCCTCCTTGGGTCTTTCCCTATATTCTTTTAACATGTTGACATGGAAGGTTCGTCGAACCCTCTCAAGTGGTGTCACGAAGGCTCTCCACCACCCGATAGGGGCACTGCCACACTGCCTGCAGCTTGTCTTGTTGAGTGGGGTTCAGGACCTTTTGGCCTGGCTGAAATACTCTGTCTCTGGCGTCCCGGTCGTACCATAGTTGTTGGCGCCGCTGTGCCGCCTGCATGTTCTCCCGCACTTTCTCAGTGAGATACTGCAGCCGGTCCCGCAGCTCCAGCACATAGGTCACAATGGGTAACTCTTCCTCCCCAGTGTTGCCCTCCCAATGTTCCCGGATCAGGTCAAGGGGACCTCAGACCCGGCGGCCTTACATGAGCTCAAACTGGGAGAAGCCCGTTGACTCCTGGGGAACTTCGTGGTAGAAACTGTTCCCTGTTCCGGTAGGACTCCGTGAAAGTCTTCAACATCTAAGAGTCCATTGGTCTGGGGATGGTAGGGGGAGCTAAAAATGGGTTTCACCCCGCAGCTGTGCCACAGCTGTAAATTGGGTGCCATAGTCGAATAGGATCTCCCGAGGAAAACCAACTCGGGTGAACACCCCGACCAGGGCATCCACCACTGTCTCAGCTGAGATGTTGGCGAGGGCATTGGCCTCGGGGTAGCGGGTGGCATAATCTATGATTGTGAGGATATATTTTTTTACCAGAGGGGCTCGTCTACTGAGGGGCTCAATAAGGTCTACGGCCACTCTGTAGAATGTCTCCCCCCACTATGGGCAGGGATCTTAATTTGGCCTTGCCCTTGTCTCCTCGTTTCCCTACCCTTTGGCACACAT
The DNA here is from genome assembly GCA_009667805.1 of Leptobrachium leishanense. Taxonomy (NCBI): domain Eukaryota; kingdom Metazoa; phylum Chordata; class Amphibia; order Anura; family Megophryidae; genus Leptobrachium; species Leptobrachium leishanense. The sequence continues at coordinate 148,230,374 of CM019068.1, read as the reverse complement.
CGCAGGTTCTGCAGTAATCCTGGACATCAGCAGATATACCGGGCCAGAAAAAGTTCTGAGTTAGCCTATGCCCGGTTTTCCCAGAGACCCAGGTGGCCGGCTAAGGAGATATGATTATATTCTATCACCAGGAAAAAAAATCTGCCACAATTTAACTATTTCATGGCCCACGGGGTTATAGAATCTGCTAATTACATGTCATAATCCGACTTAGGACACTATATTGTGCCTACAGCTAAAACGGGGATGCTAAGGGGAAAAATATGGCCAGTGTTCCCCTCCGGCTGGAAGCGTTAACGAGTGGCCTCCGGGCTGTGACACTGCCTCCTGCCGAGATCTCGCGGGAGTCACCTCACTGACCTGCAAAGAAGAGGACAACATGCCAGTCAGCTCTGGCAAGACATCAGTGATGAAGCACCAAGGCACCCAGAGATAAAACCAGCATACCCAATATACATACACGTTACACACACAGAACAGTAGGACAGAGGAACCCGCTGGAGAGTTTACAATCTAAGAGGAGAGGGGTGACACACTAGGTGAGGGTAAATAGAGAACAAGAAGTAATGGGGTGCATTTGGGAAGATGACGCAAGAAATGTACAGTGGGGATTATGGAGTGAGTCGATAGGCTTCTCTAAAGTAATGTGTTTTCAGAGATTTCTTAAAGGACTGGAGAGACGGGGAGAGTCTAATGTTGTGGGGTAGGGAGTTCCATAGAAAGGGGGCAGCAGGGAGAAGTCTTGAAGGCGAGAGTTCGGGTGCGGGTTTGAGGAACTGATAGCATCAGATCACTGGCAGAGCAAAGTGGTCGGGACGGGATGTAGAATCAGTGCTCAGCTGGGAGGTATTTTTCAGAATAAAGGGTTAATGAACGGCCTGATCGTGCTGTGTCTCCCTCCCTGTCCCTCAGTGCTGGATCCAGGCAAAGAAAAGAAAAAAGCCCAACAGGGCTTAAAGCACTGACAACAATTTATTAAAGTAACAACAATTTTATTAAATACTTGGACCATGAAATAAACCTAAAAAACATGAAAATGATTGAAAAGTTTTATCTGCTCATAAAGAAAAGTCAAAAAACCCCAATACCTAATGATTTGTTGGGGCTCAATATGGAGATGTGAATTACAATTAAACTAGTGCTCTCTGATTCCCAGTAAATAATCGCCGTCGAGTAAACTCTTTTTGCCTGGCATGTAGAAACCTACAAAATCAGAGTCTAATAGATCCCAGGTGTAACGTTGGGAGCTTCCAGCCCTACCTGTGTGCTTGAGGGCAGCATGTCTGATGCTGCTCGCTGACCAATGCCCGGTTTAAATGGAGACAGGCAGGGAGGTGGTTGCATGAGGCGCGGCTTGAGTGGGGGGCGTGGCCTGGTGAAGGTCTTTAAAAACCCTCAGTGTATTCTCAGCAGTTGCCAGATTGTGGTTATCCATACCTGAGCTCCTTGTACCTGACTGCTATATTGAATTAACCCGTTATTGACCTCTGCTTGTTTCTGACTATTCTGCCTTCTGTTGCCCTAGACCATTTTCTTGTACTACGCCACTGCTCTGATATCGACCCGGCTATTCCATTTGACCATTCTGAACTCTGTATTCCTGATTCTGCCTCGGCTGACTACTCCCCGTGTTGTTAACCCTTTCTGTCTAGCTAGTTTACCTGGCCAATTCTAAGGACCAGACAGTTAGAGATCTTTCACGGCTACTCTGTTGGTAGCTTCTGGGGTCTGTGGAGTGTGGGGCGTTAAGTACTGCGTGGTGGGATCTGGGAACCGTGACACCAGGTAGTTGTAGCGTTAATCTACGGTAAATAACATTCGTAGTGACACAATATAAGGATGTGTGAGTCGTATCTGTAAGAATTCAAACGGCGGGGGGAAGAGGAGTAAGCCCGTTCAAAATAGGATATACCTCGATAGTATTTGCCACCTGTTCCGCATCTACCAATTGAAGGAGACAGGAAACATAATCATATATAGGGTATAAATTTTACCAAATTAAATAATGGCGCAATAATTTTGATCAGGAAACCAGACGGGTATGACAAAATATAATGGATGTTAGCTCTCGCTATAGAATAAAAAGGTCTGTAACTTTGCAAGGATAACCATAAATCATTAATCAGTCTGAATGAACACACTCAGCATCAGTAATACACTGTAGACGTTATTCGCAAGGCCTATCTCGTCGGAGTTTACAATCAACAACTGTACAATACGAGGCCATGCAGGCTGGCAGTCGAAGAAAGGTAGAACCGATACACTAATTAAATCGAACTGTTCAATGCACCAAACTGTACCTCGGTGGTTCACACCACCCACACCACCATAAAGCGTCTAGGCTCCCAACAGACGCAAAGAGACAATCTATAAATATATCTCCAACTAGCTATCTGACAATTGATTACAACAATATAATATAAATATATAGATTATCAGATTAATCAGTTTTAATACTGTAGCTTGGTGGATATAAGTCTATATAGGTTTAAAGGTAGGTTAAGTAGACGTTAGAGATGAAATGCAAGATGGCAATAAGAGAACCAATTCATTAGTTAAATCGAAAAGCAATCTAATGTACTAAGCTATACCTCGGTGGTTCGTGCCACCTACATTACCATAAAGTACCAAGATTTATAAACTCGCCAACAGGTATAAAAAGACAGTCTATGAATGTATCAGGGGTAGACAAACCTCCAGCAGGCTAATTAATTGGTAGGCTATACCTCGGTGGTTCATGCCACCTACATTACCGTCAACCCGGATAGAGAGGCTATTAGCAGATAGATGAAAAATTAAAACAATCTGGTAAAAGAGGGGCATAATACTCGACGCGTTTCGCTGCTTAACGCTGCTTCATCGGGAGTGAGGGGTCCCCCCTGTCTCTTGCTCAATTTATGATGGTCTCTATTAAAGTAATTGGTGCGCATCTGTGTAAGGATTGCTAATTCTGACTTCCGGGAGTGCGTGTGCATCCGTTTAATTTTGCGGTGATTTGTATAAGGTTGCTAAGAGACCCGATACCATTAAAAGAGGATTACCAATGAGTCTATGTAAAGATGTAATTGTAGACGTAAATCTACTTGAATGCTACCTCTAAAAGCGGGGTATTGGTAACACTAATCTGATGTTTAACTGATATTTAACTATTCAGTCGCCGCATGATGTACCCGTAGGGATAACTAGCAAATAGAAAAAGAGAGACCAAAGGGTTTGCAAATAGAGATGAGTTTTTGAAGAAGGAGGAGGGAAATTATGCAAAATAAAAGTAGATAAATAACATGAACCAATATAATTATTAAATGAAGGAAGAAAAAGTAAAGCCTTCGTTAAGGCCATTTGGGTATAATGTATTCAATTTATAAATCCAAAAAGTTTCCCTTTTTTTCAGAGTTTTATCGAGGTCTCCTTTGCGGGGACCTAATCTGACTTGTTCTAAGATTCGTGTTTTAAGTGGGCGAATGGTCTTGCCCACTTATTTTAGCCCACACTCGCATATCACTTGATATACTAATCCTTGTGATTTACAATTAAAAAATTGTTTAATTGGAAAACTTGATGATCCATCATAATTCTGGACTATTTTCGATTCTTTCATGACATGTGGACCCTTGATGTTCGTAGACAGCCAAGTGGTAGAATGTTTTTTGGAGGTATTGAAGTGACTATGTATCAGTTTATCGCTGATATTGATATTCCTTCTTGCTGTCATCGTTGGTCTTGGATTCAGTATTTCTTTAAGATGTACGTCTTCAGTTAAGATTGGCCAAAATCGCTGTAGAATATTTCTAATTGGATTCCAGCCTGTGTCGTAGTTACCTATGACTCGAATAATTTTTTCGGCATCTTTTTTCTTTTTATTCGCATTCTTTGTACGTAAGCTCGTTCGATCTGAGCTCAATGCATGTTGATATGCTTGTTTCAATATGCGATTAGGATAACCTTTTTGTTTGAAGCGACTCTTAAGTAGTTTAGCTTTTTCTTTGAAGTCATCCATTGAAGTACATGTCCTTCTAAGTCGCAAGTACTGACCAGTTGATAATGGGTGATAACTTGACCATGTCAGGAAGCTGTTTGTAGATGTAGGTTTACGGTAGAGCGTTGTTGTGATTTTATTCTCGTGCGATTTATTAATCGCTATATCAAGAAAATTTAAGGTATCGGTGTTGATCTCGCTGGTAAAGAAAAGATTCAATTTATTAGTATTGAGGTATTCGATGAATTCTTGGAATTTTTCCCTAGTAGATGTCCAGATAATCATTATACTGCTGGAAGAGATATATCGATGATATATGTGTTGATTGAAATCAATGATGGATTCGTGAAATACTATTGATTCCTCCCAGTAATCTAAATACAGGTTGGCATACGTAGGGGCACAAGGTGTACCCATCGCAGAGCCTTGACATTGTAGATACAATTATTTTCTCTTTGAGGGAAAATATTAAGTATAAACTTGAGGAGATCTAGAATAAAACAAATAAATTTATCGGAGAGATTGTCGTTCCTCTGAAGGTACATTTCTACATGTTTTAAGCCTTGTTCGTGAGGGATACTACTGTATAAAGACTCAACGTCTAAGGTGCATAGTAATGATTGAGGTGGAAGGTGAAAGTCATCTAGGAGAGCTAGAGTATCCTTTGAATCTTGAAGAAAAGAAGGTAGTTTGGAGACAAAAGGACGTAGAGTCTTATCAATAAAGATACTGATATTTTGAGTGAGGCTGTCATTTCCCGACACTATCGGTCTACCAGGAGGGGGAATTTTTCCTTTATGCACTTTTTGTAAGGTGTAAAAAGTAGCAATTGTTGGTAATTTTGGTCGCATAAATTCAAATTCTTCCTTCGAAAATAAAGCGTCGTTAAGACCTCTACGCAATACATTTTCGAATTGCTTGGAGTACATAATCGTTGGGTCACTGTCAAGAATCATATAGGTCTTGCTGTCCTGTAGGATTGATAGAGTCATTAGTCTGTAGGCTTCGGTATTCATAAGGACGATATTGTCTCCTTTATCTGATCTTTTAATGACTAAATCTTCGGCGTCTATTAATTCTTTCCAAGCATTCCTTTCCTGTATCGTTAAATTATCAGGAATGGAAGTATGTACTTGTTTCGAATCTAATTTTGCTATTTCTTTGCACACCATTTTGCAGAACATATCGATGTTACTGTAATCACCAATATGTGGGGTGAAAGTACTTTTTTTTCTTTAAGTCTGTATGGTTTATAGAATTTGTTCCTTTTTCATTTTCTTCTAATAGCTCGATCAGGGTTACAAGACAGTCCATATCTGACGGTAAAAGACCATACTTTTTAGCTGTACTTTCTAGCCGTATTCTATGAAATTTATGTAGAGCAAGTTTTCTTACGAAAAGATGAACGTCTTTGGTCCAAGTGAAATTATCAAATTTTGGGCGGGGTACAAAGGAGAGTCCCTTATTTAATAACTGAAATTGATTTTCTGTAAGTATGATGTCGGATCCAGGCAACTCACAGCTCAGTGTCTGTCATTCCCCTCCCCCAGCAGCAGCTCCTGCATCATGTGACCCCTGCTGTCTGAGCTGTGATGTCATCAGAGTGCGTCCACCCCCCCCCCCCAGCGTTGCAGGAAGTTCTGTGTGTGAGAAGTTGAGGCTGTGCAGGGAATGTCCAGCCCTGTCCCCTTACTACAGGCTCCATGAAGCTGCTCACACCCCCATGTGACTGGAGAGGACACACACAGGAGTAGTAGAGACAGAGCTGGTGTCCTGGGAGAGGAGGCTCAGGTATGTGTGGGCGCCATGTTCCACATGCTATTTATTGCATAGAAAGCTGTCTCTTGTTATTCTGGGACAGTCATGGCGTAGGACTCATAACCAATTGGCTCCATTACAGCGACGTGTGAGTCGTCGCGCAACGAGGAGCTCTGGCGTCACCTTAAACATGGGGACATTTCACCAGGCTGAGGATCATGGGAGTTACAGTGTGCGACTCTTTGCAGGCAGGTTCCCACTAACCCTATCCAATCTCCAAACTCCCCCTGGTGCTATAAAGCGGCGCTGTAATGACTCTGAACGCCGTGTCCTCCTGGCCTTTATAAAGTGGCGCTGTAATGACTCTGTATGAACGCTGCATCCTCCGGCCTCTATAAAGCAGCGCTGTAATGACTCTGTATGAACGCCGCGTCCTCCCGGCCTTTATAAAGTGGCGCTGTAATGACTCTGTATGAACGCTGCATCCTCCGGCCTCTATAAAGCAGCGCTGTAATGACTCTGTATGAACGCCGCGTCCTCCGGCCTCTATAAAGCAGCGCTGTAATGACTCTGTATGAACGTCGCGTCCTCCCGGCCTCTATAAAGTGGCGCTGTAATGACTCTGTATGAACGCTGCATCCTCCGGCCTCTATAAAGCAGCGTTGTAATGACTCTGTATGAACGTCACGTCATCCCGGCCTCTCACGCCGCACACACATTATTAATGTCATTAGGGCTGTGTAAATCATAATATTATTCAAAGCCTTCTCGGTTTCCAACATAAGTTGTTCTTGTGTGACAGAGGGATTTATTCCTCACATAGGAGTCCCTCTCTTCCTGCTTAGACTCCCTAAGGTATCGTTCATAGCCGCATGGTCAGACCATATCCACTGATGGATGCAGCTTCCTGAAGCAGTGGAATAAGAGGTTGACTAAAATTCATCACATCGAATGAATGAAAGCGTAGCCTTTGCCTGCGGGATGAGAAACCCTCCAAGTATTATGGAGATTGTGATCGAAAAGGAGGTCTTGTAGATCCGTTTGGCGGTTTTTCCCTGCAGTTCGGGGACCCAGCGGTGGTGTCAAGGATGTAAGGATGAACCGGCTTTTGGAGAATAGCCGTCCTGTTCAAGACGACCACTGACAAGGAGGCTAGGATATATATGTATACAGCACTCCTATAGCAGTGGATGCGGTGTCAGGGTTTAGTTCTGCAGAATATCCGTGTTCAGGAGTGATGGTGCTACAGCAAGTAGATATACATATATATATATATACATTGCCAATGGGAAGGAAGCACTCCAGGTCTTATATAAAAATAACAAAAGTTTATTGAGAAGTCATATAAAAAGGGACCATATATATATACGAAATGGCAAGTCTTACTGTTTCTTGGGTTGGTAACTGGAGAGGAGTGGTAGTACACGATGCTGCAGAATCAATTGGAAGTCACAAAAAAAAGAGAAGCCAGCAAGGTATTAGGCAAAGCTTACAGAGCGAGGAGTTAGAAGACTGGCGGCGTTCAAGGAAGGTCTGAGACAAGCTGGCAGGGCCGTAGGAAGGGCGAGGCGATTGAGGCACGTGCCTCGGGCACAGCTGTGAAGGGGAGCAGACATGGCTCGAGTCCTGCGGGAACGCTGCTGGAACGCAGGTTGCGGGAACCTGCGTTCCCGCAGCTTTCCAGCAGGACTCGAGCCATGGCTGCGCCCCTTCACAGCTGTGAAGCGCCCAGCCCGAAACGATTGCCGGCGGCCGCTTGCTTCCTGCTTCAACAGCCGCTGACAGGAAGTGCAGGCGAGCGGCTGCACTTCCTGTCAGCGGCCATTGAAGCAGGAAGCACGCGGCCGCCGGCAATGAGAGGTGAGCTGGGGGCAATATCCAGAAGACCTGGGGGCACAATCCATGAGACCTGGGGGCATTATCCATGAGACCTGGGGGCACTATCCATGAGACCTTGGGGGCACTATCCATGAGACCTGGGGGCAATATCCATGAGACCTGGGGGCATATCCATGAGCTGGGCCATATCCATGTGAACTGGGGCAATATATACCCATATGAGCTGGGGTCAATAATATCCATATGAGCTGGAGTCAATTATATCCATGTGAACTGGGGCAATATATACCCATATGAGCTGGGGTCAATAATATCCATATGAGCTGGAGTCAATTATATCCATGTGAACTGGGGCAATATATACCCATATGAGCTGGGGTCAATAATATCCATATGAGCTGGAGTCAATTATATCCATGTGAACTGGGGCAATATATACCCATATGAGCTGGGGTCAATAATATCCATATGAGCTGGAGTCAATTATATCCATGTGAACTGGGGCAATATATACCCATATGAGCTGGGGTCAATAATATCCATATGAGCTGGAGTCAATTATATCCATGTGAACTGGGGCAATATATACCCATATGAGCTGGGGTCAATAATATCCATATGAGCTGGAGTCAATTATATCCATGTGAACTGGGGCAATATATACCCATATGAGCTGGGGTCAATAATATCCATATGAGCTGGAGTCAATTATATCCATGTGAACTGGGGCAATATATACCCATATGAGCTGGGGTCAATAATATCCATATGAGCTGGAGTCAATTATATCCATGTGAACTGGGGCAATATATACCCATATGAGCTGGGGTCAATAATATCCATATGAGCTGGAGTCAATTATATCCATGTGAACTGGGGCAATATATACCCATATGAGCTGGGGTCAATAATATCCATATGAGCTGGAGTCAATTATATCCATGTGAACTGGGGCAATATATACCCATATGAGCTGGGGTCAATAATATCCATATGAGCTGGAGTCAATTATATCCATGTGAACTGGGGCAATATATACCCATATGAGCTGGGGTCAATAATATCCATATGAGCTGGAGTCAATTATATCCATGTGAACTGGGGAAAATAGTCTGGGGGCTCAGTGCTGTGTATATTATTCTGGGGGTGTGTATATGATGCTAAATGTTCTTTTGCTATACGTGCATGTATTCTGTGTAGGGATGCACCGATACCACTTTTTTAAGACCGAGTACGAGTACCGATACTTTTTAAAAGTACTCACCGATACCGAGTACCGATACTTTTATTTAATGTCATGTGACGCTTTCCAATAGGAACAGACCTCATATAAAAATTTATATGAGATTTGCCCCCAGCTCACATGGATTTGCCCCAGGTCTCATGGATTTGCCCCCAGGTCTCATGGATTTGCCCCCAGCACTCATGAATTTGCCCCCAGCACACATGGATTTGCCCCCAGCACACATGGATTTGTCCCCAGCTCACATGGATTTGCCCCCAGCTCACATGGATTTGCCCCAGCTCTGATGGATATGTCCCCCAGGTCTCATGGATTTACCCCCAGGTCTCATGGATTTGCCCCCAGGTCTCATGGATTTGCCCCCAGGTCTCATGGATTTGCCCCCAGGTCTCATGGATTTGCCCCCAGCTCACATGGATTTGCCCCCAGCTCACATGGATTTGCCCCCAGCTCACATGGATTTGCCCCCAGCACTCATGGATATGCCCCAGCTCTGATGGATATGTCCCCCAGGTCTCATGGATTTACCCCCAGGTCTCATGGATTTGCCCCCAGGTCTCATGGATTTGCCCCCAGCTCGAATGCTGGGGAAGCTGGCCGTGTGCATGTAAAGCACGCGGCCAGCGTTCCCCTCCGGCGCGCCGCGATACTCACCCATCCTGAAGGTCTGGTCGCTGGGCAGTGATGCGATCACGTGGCCGCCGGGCGCATCTGTGACGCTGCCTCCAGCCGAGAGGCAGAGTCACAGGAGCGCCCAGTGGCCGCAGGAACGCATCACTGCCCAGCGACCGGACCTTCAGAATGGGTGAGTATCGCGGCGCGCCGGAGGGGAACGCTGGCCGCGTGCTTTTCATGCACGCGGCCAGCTTCCCCAGCCCCGCGGATACCGGCAAGCCGGCCCAGCGCCGGCTTCCGGTATCGGCGGGATGTATCGGGCCATTTGCACGAGTAACAAGTACTCGTGCAAACGGCAATATCGGCCCCGATACCGATACTAGTATCGGTATCGGTGCATCCCTAATTCTGTGTGTACTGTATTTGTACATGTACTGTGTGTGCACTATATATGTAGGGCCCCATCACCTCCTTAGCGCTAGCACTCACACATGTGAGCGTTGGTGCTAGGTTAAATGAGGTTACTGCATGCTGCCCATATCACATCCTAGCACAGGACCCTCATATTACAATCCGAACGGTAACAGGTTAAAAAATCCAGGAGATTGTGCTTTTCAGCGCGAGGGTACTGTACTTTGCGCTCCCTATACTTAACATGGGGAGGGCAGGGGGCGTGGCCGGCTGCTGAAGGGAGAGGACGTGTCTCGGTGGAGCTCTGCACGTCTTCTCCATACAGGGACCACTCAATGACTTTTTCCGCAGCATTTTGCTTCTAAAAGGTCCCTGAGCTGCTGGCCTTCGGTACTGTGCCGTCCGGAGTCCGTTTAGCACCCCCTCCGGACCAGAGACATCGCTGGCAGCTGCCGCCTCGTGGCTGCATCGCAGCGTCGGCGGCCATCTTGTGGCCTGAGACCAGGTTCCAGCTGTCTGGCGGCCTCGCTGGTCGGATCACCCTGCCCCAGATTCAGTAGCTGCGCGTTCGATGGGGATGGTGGGCCCACGTCTCCCAGCAGACCTGGGTGGCTGTACCGTAGGAGTGGCGAGCGGACCTGCGGGGGGATGGATGGATCCCCCCCACCTGGAGGTGGGGGAGCCCTGGTCACGGGCCTGGACGCCTGCCTGAGAATGCTAGAAGGGGAGGACGACGATAGCCCGGTCACCAGGGTTGGCTGGCGCCGGATGCTAGCTGCTCTGAGGAGCTGCAACGGAACGAAAACACAGAGGTTAGAAGAGACGGAGGCCATTGAGGAACCGGGCGGTTCTGCGGCCTGCTCGCTTGCTGAGGTGTCCTTGGGGAGTTGTGCCGGGAGTGGTGCTCTGCCTGGAGCTCTAACCCGGGTGTCTGGGCCCTTGGGAGCAGCCCTGATCCTGTGCGTAGGAAGCAGTGGGGAGATCTGTGCGTCCCTGGATGTAGCGGTTCCTGCGGGATCGGCAGAGAAGGCACCGAAGGAGACGGAAGTTGGAGGGGCACCTACAGAGCTGCATGCCGCGTGTCCCCCTGTGTCTGCGGAGGTGGCGTTGCGGAAGCAGTCTAAATGTGGGCCCGACAGATTCGGGATGGATGGTCCCCTTCGGCCAAATGTCAAAATGGCGCGAAGGAGCCCACCGACGCACCGTGCTTTCGTGCATGCAGTGTCCAAATGGAATGGAACGCTCTGCTGGGACTTGCCTGCGATGGCCCGGATGCCACTCCTGGATACAGGTTGAAGCAAATGACTCCACACTTATTAGCAGGACTCTCCTCAGTTTTTGCTATACTTGCCCCCCCCCCTTGAGAGATCTTTTGCTACTCTGTTTTTTTTTTAAATAATTTTTTCCACTTTTATATGGCGAGATATCTTTGCCATTTTATGAGAACACCCCCCCCCTGCTCCCCCCCCCCACATGCAGAGTTTTTCTGAACCGGAGAGACCCACCATTTGGGGAGGATTTGCTTTTGTTTTGTTTTCTTTTTGGCTGAGACTTTTGTTTTTATGGCCTATACCTTTCGTGAGTTTTTGCAGATGACTTCTGCTGACACTCTCGCTTTTCTGTTTCTGATGAGACTCCCCACTCGGGGATAATTTTGAGGACACTTGTTTGTTATCTAAGACATTGTTTTTGATGGTCTCTTAGATGAGTATGGTATATATGTCTCTTATTATTTGCCCTCTGTTCCCCCCTTCCCCCACATAAGCGCTATTTAGGATGTGTTTTCAGCGGACTCTTTTTCTTTTCTTTTTTTTTTCCAGTGCTTCATGGATAGATAGTTAATTTCTTTGATGTCTTCCTATGTGCTCTCTTCCGTTGACGACTTTTCGGCCCTGCGCGGCCGTTTTCTTCTTTTCAGTTGACTCGTTTGGCCCTGCGCGGCCGTTTTCTTCTTTTCAGTTGACTCGTTTGGCCCTGCGAGGCCGTTTTCTTTATGATTGTCTTGCTGATTTTGCTTTAAAATAAAAACTTTAAATATAAAAAAAACATGGGGAGCGCAAAGAGTAAATAGCGTTAGGATTACAAAGTCCTAATTACCATCCCGCCATAGCTACAAACGTTACCCACAGCTAGACGCTGGTGCTATGTTATGCCGCTTCTGCAGAATCAGTCAGCACCAGCTGGAACCCCCCCAAAAATCACATACTTGCCTCTCATCCCACAGCGCAAAGGGTGGTCCGATCCACTGCTTCTGGTCACGGGGAGCATCCAGGAGCTTAGCACTGTACCACTGGTCGGGGACTCTGATTTTTAAAATTATGTGGGGGGGCACAATTTTCTGTTTTTGCCTCGGGTGCAAAAGGAGCTACCTACGGCTCTGCAAGCTGGAGGTCGATAGGCAGGTAGCGTTAAGGCAAGGTTGGTGGGAAGCAGAGGTTCGGCAACATGTAGACAATTCAATAATTCAAGGGGTTGGTAGCTCTGGATTGTAGATACAATAATTGAGCAATTACTCACCTTCTGGCGGTTTCTTTTATGGAGGGTTAATTAGGTGCAGGTGCCGGTAATTTTCTGTGCGTGCGGCACCACTTCCGTGTTTGGGTCATCGAGAGGCGACGCCAGGTCCTTGCAGTGTGTGCTGGGAGTGCTGCGTCTGTACGCGCATGCGTAACTCATTGCAGTCACACACGGGGGAGAGAGAGGATTCCTCTTCGTGTCTCCGATACCAGAGGTAGGAGATAGTATCGTAGCAACACGTACCAAACTCCGAGGACCAGAGAGGGGCAGCACATGACAGGTGGATGCAGAATTCACCGCAGGGTGAGGGAATTTGATTCCCCGAAGTGCGGGGGAAGGAAAGCGCACCGAAATGTCGGTGCTCTCTGAATAACCCCTTTGGATGTAAATGTGTAGGGTATCGCATTGAACTGTATTTGGGAATTAAACCTTTTACTGAAGTGGGTTTCCTGTAAGAATAAGATGCCTGACCCCAATTTTAACATAATGTGCCATGACCATTGTCATGCACAGGCATGGTTCTTGCGCTTTACCAGATTTAAACAAGAATTTGAGGTTTGTTTGTTTCTGTTTCCTTTTGAAAGGAGTTGGAGTTGGCGCAGTGGACAAAGGCATATGGTATTTAGACTCCTTGTCTGATAATATGCTCTTCCCAAGGATTTTTTGTTGAAGAAACATCTAAGAACCTTTTGGAGGCTGAAAATCTGAAATACCCATGAAAGAGTTATCTAAGTCCCTTTTTATCTCAAGAACTGTATTTGCACGTTTTATTATAGTTTGCATGTCTTGTTTTTATGTTTATGTAAGGTTTATTAGAGAAATGTAACATTACAAAGTCATACTTCAAGGCGTGTACTTCATGTTTACAAGAGACAAGTATTACAGTATGTTAAGGATCCTAGTATCCCAGGCGCCCCTTTCCCATGTATAAGACGGAGCTTGAATCCAGATACAGTATAGACGACACGTAAACTGTATTAAGAGATGTTGCTCATTCAAAATCCAAATGGAGAATGCTTCTTTATTTCAAATACACACCCCTCCCTTTCAGAATACATTACAGATAACATCAGGCTCCAGCCACTGGACAATAAAAAAGACATTCAACAAAATGTAATGTTTACACATGCGTCTTCTCTAAACAGTGGGCTGAGACTATAGGGAAACAAAGAAGTAAGTCTACAATATGCAGAGAGGGGAACAAAGCAGTCTTCTTACAGAGAGGGAAACACAGGACGTTAGAGTGCAAGCTCTTGAGCAAGGGTCCTCTCCTACGGTTTAGTGAGTGCAAAATATAACAACATAACTGTAACATACAGAAGATACACACTTTGACAACAGCATAACACATCACACACACTCTACACTATATACAGAGACAATAAACTGTAAAGCAAAATACTTGCAAATAAACATTGGGGTGGCCGTTTCGTCACACAGTAGTTCAGCAGTACAGAGTCATACATTAAAGTGTGTACTTCAAGTTTGCCAGAGACAAGTAGTACAGTAGTTCATGATGAAACACAGTAATACAGAGTATGCGATCAAGTATAAGTAAGCAAATAGGAACGGTGCTTAAGTATGAATAGTAACAGTAATTCGGGCTGATTTTATTCTATTATGGTCCCGAAAGTGAGAAAAGAGGTGAGCAAGGGCAAGGTGAAGAGAGGGAAAGTAGAAGATGTGAGGAAAAGAGAGGGAAGAAAAATTTGAGGGGGAAGGGTGGGGAATATCCAGCATAAATTGGCACGCCCGCCTCCCAGTGACGGCCGGCAGGACCAGGATCAATTCAGTGGGGGCTCCACTCCGTAGTAACATGACATACTCCGCTAAAGTGGGGTCCACCTTCCACGGCGTATCCAGGTTCCAGTCATGGCTCAGCCACTTGGTCAGGAGAGACAAAGAGAGGAACTCAGTCCAATAGAACCATGTCTGACGGAAAAGACCACATCCCACCTATCCGGTGGTGTCTGAGAGAGTTCGATCGACTGTGTCTCTACTAATCTGTCCACCAATGTGTGGAGGCAAGGGCGGGTCGTGGTACGCCAATACAAAGGTATGAGTGTTCTCGTGACCATAAGGATACGTGCTAGAGGACGGATTTTTTGATAACTGTCTTCAAAAGAGGGATATGACTCAGTAAGAAAGGGGCATGGGGAAAGTCCAGGGAGACAGTAGTCAGGTGGAGGATCGTACCGGATCACGCTCGTACCGCTCGCCAGGAGGGTCGCAGCTCGGGACAATCCCACCACAAATGAATATATGTGCCTCGTTCCCTTTCATGCCTCCAGCAGTCGTCGGGAACCATTGGGCAGAACCTGGAAATCCACACCGGGGTTGTGTACCAGAACATTGTCAGTTTGCATGACGTTTTGCATAAATTTGAAAGTGGGGAGTCCAGGACAGACAGACCCAGGACAGTATCCCATCTGCCGAGGTGAGGGGGAGGTCGAAAGTAGTGATGGGCCGAACACCCCCGTGTTCGGTTCGCATTCGAACACGGACATTTGAAAAAGTTCGGATTCAAACGCGAACACGATTCGAACTCCATGCAAGTCAATGGGACTCGAACGTTCGATTTTTAGAGTGCCCTCCAAGAGGGCATATATGCAGGATATTGGCCATAAAAAATGTGTGGGGGTCCGGGTAGTGCCCTAGGGAACAGGAAACAAGGAAAAAAGTTTTAAAAAAAACATTTTTAAAGGAACAGTGATTTTTCCATGACATAAAGGTTAAGAATAAAAAGAAAATTTCCTTCAAATATTGTGCCTAGGAGGTCCCCATAACCTGCTCGTGAAGTGGCGGATTTGTAGGATGTATAGAAACATTTAAAAAGAAAAAAAATTGACATTTCAAATGACGGTAAATGGTTTTCTTTTAATCTATTCATAAACAACTACTTGGGGCGGCAGCCTGTATGAAAAGAGGAGACGTTTTAGGACCCGCAGAACAAGTTTAGTGATTTTTTTGGCTAAATTATGGTGAAACTTATGCAGGCTTTGGATGAAAGTAACAACAGGTGCATTAAAATTGGACCTTTGGTGCCAGCTAGTGCCTTCACACCGTAACCCCTCTGAGGTATTGTGGAACAGTGCAAGGGTGGACTCTGCATTCAAATATTAAAATGATTGGAATCTGGTACACGCATCAGTGCACCCAAATATTGATCCTTTGGTGCCAGCTAGTGCCTTCACACCGTAATCCCTCTGAGGTATTGTGGAAGAGTGCAGGGGTTGACTCTGCATTCAAATATTAAAATGATATGAATCTCGTACACGCGTCAGTGGCAGTATACCCCAAATATTGGGACTTTGGTGCCAGCTAGTGCCTTCACAACGTAACTCCTCTGAGGTATTGTGGAAGAGTGCAGTAGTGGAGGTTTTGGGAATGCAGAAGAGATCCCGATCTATTCAGTTACATCAGCATCAGGGGAGTGATAGCTGCTGATCCAGGACTGATTCATTTTTATAAATGTCAGCCAGTCTACAGAGTTGGTGGACAGACGCACTCTTTTGTCTGTGACAAAACCTCAGCGGCACTGAACGTCCTTTCAGAAAACATGCTGGATGAAGGGCAACCTAGTAGCTGCATAGCATATTGGCTAAGTTCTGGCCAGTGATCCAATCTCAACACCCAGTAAGCCAGTGGATCATCTGCTGTAAAGGTATCCAGGTCTGCACTTGTCCCTAGGTAGTCCTGCACCATATGGTGAAGACGCTGGTAATGGATGCCTACATTTGACGTCCCTGGGCATCGTGGACTAAAAAAATTGGAAAAGGCATCAGTCAAGCGGCCCCCTTCATTGCTATTCCTCTGATCAACCGCAGCCTCACAAGCACCTGTGTCATCACTTTGTAACCTACCAGCAGGGCTGACGCTAATGTAAGGCAACACAGGCGGCCGCCTGGGGTGCTGGCCTGCTGCCAGGGTGGGGGGCGGAAAAATTACCAGTGACCGGGGATTCGCAGATCATAAAAAAACTGTGCTGCCTCGTTCTCTGCCGCTATCTTGGTCTCCACCAAGATGGCGGGGGAACCGGCCGGCCCCAACAATGACGCGTCAGCACAGGCAGCAGGGCGTGCCATCCGCCGCCCTACCCCTTGACTCTAACTTGAAAGTGTGCGCAGGCTGCGATTATCTTTGACTGGCTCCAACTAGATAGCGACGAGTCGACTGGTCCCACCTCCACATGGGCATCTGCAGTTTGGGAAAGGGGGGTTCCCCCCCAGTACAGGGCCAGCCGCGGCGGAACTACTTAAATTTTGGCATCCGGCGGTAAATTTCAGCGCCGCTACTATCTGCTAACAGTGCGCAGGCAGTGGTGGTGCATGCGAGCAGCGCTGCCCCTACACGTGACACCACATGCATGTTGGCAGGTGTGGTCACAGTGTGAAAGGAAGAGTCAGTGCATTAATGCATGCCGCATGAGAAAATCCAGCTGCTCTTCCCTCGTCTCCCGCAGCAGGCACCGTACCAGTACCACCATCAGCCAGCCGGCCTGCCACGTTTGGAAAATCCAGCTGCTGTTGACCCCTCTACTCGTCTCCGAGTCCGACTTCTGTCTGTCATCAGCCAGCTGCCTGCCAATGGCTGCCCTGGTATGTGTTATAATGCGGCATATGCATATTTATATTTAATGATATGAAAACGAGGCCTTTAGATTTTTAATTAATCCGCATGAAGATGCATAGCTTTTAATCAGAAAAACATAATCTCTTTCACCAGCCATAAAAATGGGAGGCCTCAGGTTCCAGGTATAACTTCATTTGAAGAATTGGTATAATTTATTGAAACTCTTTTAATTACAGAATGCACTTTAGCTGCATTAAGCCCCCCTAATATATAGAGTTTCAAATTCCAGCTTTTATTTTTCCTGCTGTGGCAACTGGCAAGTCTTCCTATTGCAGGTACAGCAATGATGGGCACCACGCACAGTATAAATTGAGGTGCCAATCTATGCTGTTCCTGGTGCCTCTCCTCCTGTGCCACAGTGCCAATCTATGCAGTGCCTGGTGCCCCTCCTATTCCACAGTGCCAATCTATGCTGTGCCTGGTGCCTCTCCTCCTGTGCCACAGTGCCAATCTCTGCAGTGCCTGGTGCCCCTCCTATTCCACAGTGCCAATCTATGCTGTGCCTGGTGCCTCTCCTCCTGTGCCACAGTGCCAATCTATGCAGTGCCTGGTGCGCCTCCTTTGGCACAGTGCCAAAGGAGAGGCACCAGACACTGCATAGATTGGCACAGTGCCAAAGGAGAGGCACCAGACACTGCATAAATTGGAAAAAGACAATTTGCACAAAGTGCAACAAGAGTGGTAGTACAATAAATTTTAATGGTAATAAAGCATATCACAAAATAAAAAAGAGATTGGAAAAGAAGGTGGAAAATGACCCAAATGGAGAAATTATTATAACTGTACCAATTGGTGGAGTGGAAGTCCAAAAAGCCCAACAAGCTGGAAGTCTTAGTAGGATTATAGGTGTAACCTCACTATACCTCGGTGGTTCAAGCCACCTACATAACCAATAATACAATACACTATCTTAGTGTTTGAGAAACACCCAAAGGCAATAATAAGCAGTGGTGCTAAGAGCCCCACCAAAAACCATCAAGGGCACAATAAGTAACCATGTATAAAGGATCAAAGTCCACCGAATAAAGATTCAAATAGACTGTTAAAAACAAAAGAGAGGCATGTCTCGACCGGTTTTCGCCAAGCAGGGCTTAGTCTGGATCTCCAGACTAAGCCCTGCTTTGGCGAAACCGGTCGAGACATGCCTCTCTTTTGTTTTTAACAGTCTATTTGAATCTTTATTCGGTGGACTTTGATCCTTTATACATGGTTACTTATTGTGCCCTTGATGGTTTTTGGTGGGCTCTTAGCACCACTGCTTATTATTGCCTTTGGGTGTTTCTCAAACACTAAGATAGTGTATTGTATTATTGGTTATGTAGGTGGCTTGAACCACCGAGGTATAGTGAGGTTACACCTATAATCCTACTAAGACTTCCAGCTTGTTGGGCTTTTTGGACTTCCACTCCACCAATTGGTACAGTTATAATAATTTCTCCATTTGGGTCATTTTCCACCTTCTTTTCCAATCTCTTTTTTATTTTGTGATATGCTTTATTACCATTAAAATTTATTGTACTACCACTCTTGTTGCACTTTGTGCAAATTGTCTTTTTCCTTGTAATTTTGGGTTATGCCCTGTTGAGTGGTTTTTTTGAGCCTTATCTCTTCTCTGTGTTGTTTCTGAACTGCATAAATTGGCACTGTGGAATAGGAGTGGTAACAGGCACAGCATAGATTGGCACATGATGTACACCAGTCACATCTTTGATGGCACAGCGTAGATTGGCACTATTACAATCTATGCTGTGCCGGTGCCCTCTGCCACTCTATGCTGTGCCTGGTGCCACTGTGACAAAGGATTGGCACAAGGCACATCATAAGATTGCCACAGTGCCAACATCAGTGAACACACCAAACACATGCTATAGAGATTATTATGCATCTCTATGCTGATTGGCATGGCACAGGTGGGGGGGAGCACCAAAAACGCACTTTCGCCTGAGTGGGCAAAAATGCTTGCACCGGCCCTGCCTACCAGTGCCTGGAAAGGTGCTACACAAGTGTCGCTTTAGAGCGTCCTCAAGTTGTTTCATCTTGTCCTCCCTCTGTGAGGGCAGGATGAGCTCTGCAACCTTACCCTTGTATTGTGGATTAAGAAGGGTTGCCAACAGGTAATGATCCCTCTCCTTGATAGCACGAATGCTGGGGTCCTTTAGCAGGCTTTGCAGGATAAGGGAGCCCATGCAGCATAGGTTGGAGGTGGCATTAGCTTCCAAGTGTTCCTGGTCGCTGAGGATGACCGTATCGTGCACTACCTCCTCCTAGCCACGTACTAGTCCTTGGGTTTCTGGGCACACAAAACCCTCCCTTGAGGAATCCCCACCTTCAATGCTACCACAACTTAAATATTCCTCCTCCTCATCTTCCTCCTGTCTGATCTGAGGACCTGCAGGATGCTGTCTGTGTAAAGACTGGGGCCTTGAGAGCTAGGGAAGTCCTCCTCTTCCTCCCGCTGCTCTGCTTCTAGTGCCACATCTATAATTCCCCACAGAGTGTGCTCCAGCAGGAACACTAAAGGAATTGTGTCACTGATGCATGCACTGTCCCTGCTCACCATCCTCTTTGCCTCCTCAAATGGTGACAGTAGAGTGCATGCATCCTTGATCATAGCCACTGCGGGGGGGACGACAAGTTGACCTGAACCTGTGCTTGTGCCATACTCACACAGGTACTCATTGCCAGCCCTGGGTACCTGGTTAGGAAACGCTGTACCACCAGATTTAGGACGTGTGCTAGGCATGGTACATGCGTCAACTTACCCTGGCGTAGGGCGGAGAGAAGGTTGCTGCCATTATCACATACGACCATTTCCAGCTGAAGCTGGCGTGGTGTTAACTATCTCTGCGCCTGCCCCTGCAGAGCTGACAGAATTTATGGCCTGGTGTGGCTCCTGTCCCCTGAACAAACCAGCTCAAGCACAGTATGGCATATTTTTGCTTGAGCCATTGCGTAGCCCCTGCCACGCGTCGGTTTAACTGCCACTTCGCCAGAGACAGAGAAGGAAGAGGTGGTGGAGCAGACAGACCTCATATAAGCAGCTTTCTGGAGGCGTGGTGGATGAACAAGCTCCAGCACAAAGCCCCGTCCTGGATCCCTCCCAGCTGCAAGCAGAGTTACCCAGTGTGCCGTGAAGGAAATGTAATGGCCCTGTCCATGCTTGCATGGACCACATGGCTAAAGTAATGTGTACCTTGCTGCTGACTGCCTTTCCCAATTACTCCATAAAATTGTCTTGCACGACATGGTATAGTGCTGGAATGGCCTTCCATGAAAAGAAATGGCGTTTTGGAACCTGCAACTGTGGTAGAGGACATTTGGACAAATTCTCTGAAGGAAGCAGAGTCCACCAGCTGGAAAGTCAGCAGCTGTAATGCGAGTAATTTTGCCAAGCTGGCATTTAGACGCTGCGCAAGGGGATGGTTGGGACTATATTTTTTCTTATGCTGCAGAAGCTGGGGCAATGAAATCTGACTACGTAAAACTGCAGCTAATGGAATGCTGTCACATTCTGAGGAAGGACCTGGTACACCCATTATTGTAGCATCATCCCTGTCAGTGGAGGTTGTAGGCAATGACATGGCAGGACATATAGTGGGGGTAGAGACAGATGAGGAGGACCTATGCAAAGTGTTGTGCCAATGGGATGCGTGGCAGGTGGTCATATGTCTTATCAAGCACGTGGTACCCAAGTGTGTGATGTTTTTCCCACGCTTGATCCTCTTCAGACATAGCTTACAAATAGCAAAGCTGCAGTCTGCTGCACATTTTGTGAAGAACTCCCAGACAGCAGAGTTCCTGCACGTGTGCTTTGAGACAACAGCGCTCTGCACCTGAGCAGCTCTGACTTCTGATGCCTTGGACTGGCTATGGTTGCTCATAGAGGAAGTTGTGCCTCATTTTTGTTGCGCCTCCTCCTCACTTGACTCCTCTGTTTGATCAGGCACCCAGGTGGAGTCAGTGACCTATTCATCATTGTCATCACCCCCTATCTCTTCGTCACTGGAGCCAACCCGGCAATATGCTGCAGCTGCTGGGGGAATATGAGTGCCAGTTCTTTGTGTGTCACTGGCACACCCTCCCTCTAAGCTGATTTTACTCCCTTTCTGTCACATCTCGGTCCTGCCCCCTGCTGGTTGTAGCAGGGATTCATGTTTTCTGGTTTTCTTGTTCAGGCTCTGCAGACCATTCCCACTGGGCTGAAGGTCTGCAGTCACATGATCTGCTTGGCCCTATATATAGGGCCAACCAGGCATTTGATCCTTGGATCAGGATAGACTAAGTCTGAGATCCTCTAGTTCCTGTTCCTCGTGTTAATTCTAGTTCAAGTTCTGATTGTCTGTGTATGACTCCTTGGCTCTGGTTTCAAGTTATTCTCTAGTCTGCTCCCTAAGTAATATTGCATTTCTGATATCTCGTGTATGACCTGGCTTGGCTTCTGGAACTTCTTCTGTATGTATCTTGTCTGTTTAGTTTTGTCTGTACGTGTCTAGTTCAGTTGTTTTCACTCTACAGCCACAAAGCCATATGGTGTGAGTGATTCCCAGGGCTTTGTCAAAACTCCCTGGCTGGGAGTGTGAGGATTTGCATTGTGCTGCATTCAGAATGTAGAATGTAGAATGTGTGTAGAATTCATCGTGTTTCTTAAGTGTTGCAAGGGATTGCTGAAGTCTGCAAACAAAACCATATACCTGCCCTAAAGGCTTCACTCTACACAGCCTGGGGGCTTCCCATCACCCTATAGGGGGCCTACCGTTACACTTTCTCAACGTCAGAGTTTGAATCAGAGCACTGGAATTGCTGCGCATCCTCAAGCAGCATGTCACTGTCATTGTAGTCAAACAATTCAGCTGACTCCTCCGTGTATGATGGTGAGGCTACGGCAGGAGTAGCTGTGGACATGGAGGCTGAATTAGATGTTTTGGCAGCTGAGGTGGACTGTAAACCACTACAAGCCTGGCTGGCAGAGGACTCGAAGGATGAGGATGGCCTGGTTAGCCAATCCACCAAATCCTCTGTATGTTGCTGCTGCTTAAGACAGCCAGCACCAGTTAGAAAGGACAAGCGTGCCCCTGCAGAGAATGCACCACGTCCAAGACGACCAGGGGCACAGCCTTCCGACACAGAGGCTGCTTGCCCTCTTATCTGTGTCTGGGAGCGTCTCCCTGTCCTTTTTGGTCTTTCTGACATGGTGAGTGATATATAGATTAAAGATATACAGAACTCTTATTCAACTCTGTTATAAAGATTGGAGATATGCAGAACTCTGATTCAACTCTGGTTTAAAGATTGGAGATATGCAGAACTCTGATTCAACTGTGTTATCTAGATTAAAGATATTCAGAACTATGCTATAACTCAGTGATACACCCTGTCCCTGATAGCTGGCAGTGCCAAGACACAGATTAAAATTCCCAGAACTCTGGTATAAGTCAGCGATACACCCTGATAGCTGGCAGTAGCTGGCAGTGCCAACACACAGATTAAAATTCCCAGAACTCTGGTATAAATCAGTGATACACCCTGATAGCCTTTGCAGTGCCAACACACAAATTCAAATTCCCAGAACTCTGGTATAAATCAGTGATACACCCTGATAGCCTTTGCAGTGCCAACACACAAATTCTAATTCCCAGAACTCTGGTATAAATCAGTGATACACCCTGATAGCCTTTGCAGTGCCAACACACAGATTCAAATTCCCAGAACTCTGCTATAACTCAGTGATACAGCCTGATATGCAACAATCTCCTCTCTGATTCACTCCTGCAACAAACACACGCTGGGGCTGCAGGGAAGCCTTATATAGTGTGCTGCGGGACTTAGCTCTGTGAGCCCATGATTGGGCAAAATTTGCCCAATCAGGACTCTGAGCCCTGATTGGCATAGTCTTGCACCTGACCTGTGGTCAGGTGCAAGGCTTTAGCCAATTACAAGCTTCAGGCCAGTCGAAAAGTGCATTGTGGTCCATTGTGGGCGAACACGCAGAAATGTTCGCTGTTCGACGAACGGTCGAACGGCCAATGTTCGAATCGAACTCATGTTCGAATCGAACTCATGTTCGAATCGAACCGCCAGCCCATCCCTAGTCGTAAGCCGCATGTCTTGTTTTTATTTGATATTGGTGTTGTGAAATCAAGAGACGGAGCTTGTTCTAATACAACACATTTATTTTTTATTTTTCATTCTGAAACAGAGAAATAACTCAGGTTTTTACTCTGGATCCTCTGATGCTCTCCTCTGCATCCAATGGCTGTCTCAGAACTACTAAACCACTGAGACATGCACATGGCGCAAATCACAGTCCCTGTGGCTGAGAACACAGAAATCGCCAGCTGCTGGTAGGAGGATAAGGCAGCAGCAACAGAGCTATTGACAATACAGTTATGGGCTTGTCAATAATGACAAAATTAAAAAAATTCTTATTACTTCATTCTGCATACTGTATTCTCTTTGTGTATTAACCCTTTCACGCCTCTGTGATGAGCTCATTTTTACCTATTTCGCTCATCTTGTTTAAACGTGTTTTGAAGGCTTATTTTAGTATATGACCCAGACATATTATATATCGTTCTTTCCATCAGACTCGGCAGATTCATAATATGTCATTATTATATGTATACGTCATGTCCTGTCTGTATATTGTAACAAAAAATGCAATAATATATGAATTTTCAATAATTTACAACGTGTAAAGTGGTTTTTTTTCACATTTTAACACGCGAGCAATTGCGGTTATATTTTGTATGGGGTGCGCTTGTTAAAAAACTTAGAAATGGGGTCTCGTTAAGTTTTTTTTGGGGGAAAATTACGCGATTTTTAACAAACGCACCGCATACAAAAATCGTTAGTGCAGCATCATTGTTCACATTAGAATTGAAATGGGAACAATATTGCTGCATTAACAAACCAAAAAAAAGAAAAAAAACTTGTTTATTTTTTTTTATATAATTTTTTTTAAATATTTTTTTTTTTTTTAAAAAAACTTTTTTCATTGTCATGTTTGGTATCGTTGGAACGGCCATGCTCTGGCCGATCCAACAGTACCAAACATTAACCCCTAGCTGTATTGGAACCCCCTATCTCCACCATTGGTGGCAGTTAGGGGTTAACTCCAGGACTGGCGTCATCGTGCTATGCTATGGCGCCAGTCCTCAGGGGGAGTTCCCGGAGGCTTGGCCGACATCCAAGATGTCGGCCAGCTCCAGGAAAGGATCACGAACCGGCGCTTTTCGGTGCCGATTCGTGATCCGGCCCCATGGGGTTAATGCCAGGTACCGTTAGGAAGTGCAGGCTGTGCCCTTCCAAACGGTGCCTGGATTAACCCTCTGCACCCCGGCGATCGGGAGGGAGAGAGGTCCTAAGGACTTCCCCCCTCCCTTTCAGGCGCCTCCTCCGTACACGTGGGGGTGCGCCTGAATTAGATGTCATCGCGCCGCCGCGATGACATCTAATTGTGCCGGCGGCGGTTCCGGGTGCTGGGCTGACATTGAGGATGTCAGCCCGCACCGGGGGGGCACAGCGATCAGCCAGAATCCGGCCGATCGCTGGCCCCAAAGGGAGGACGCGCTCAGCGCGTCCTCCGTATGGAACCCTACCCGCGGGTGGACGCGCTGAGCGCGTCCTCTGCAGCGAAAGGGCTAAATGTGTATTAAACACATTGCACCCCAAGAGTGCCACACTCTCCCCCACAAAATTTAATGTGAACAGACATTTACTTTTTTCCTAAAAACTGGCTGTCTAGAAGTTGCGTTTCTTAACAAAACACCAATATACTGTATATATCTACAAATATATTCGCAGTAATACATCCTAAACCTGGTAGTTACACTTCTTACTGTCTATCAAGGTTCATGGTGCACTTTAATAAGCAGTCTTTGAGTCCATTGTATTCCATGGTCTCCAAAAGCTTGAACTACAATATGTTGTGTAAATGTCCTTCACCGGTACTTTTCTTTGTATCACAGAAGGTTGTCCCAAGGTTTCAAAAGTCAACATTCTTGGTTGGCGTCTCTCTCTCGGTGGATATGATTTAGGTGTTTGTACAGGGTTTTCTCGTTCTTCATCAGAAGACTGTTCTGCTTCAAATGTTGGCAGGTGAACTTGATCTTCACATTCACTCTGTCATTGTGTATATCCTCATTAAATGGTATCGATACCTCTTCATCGACTTGCAGTAGGGATTCATTTGACTGTTGGATGACTTGGGGTTGGAAAACTCTAGCTTCCGGGTTGAGGATTGAGTCTTCATTTCCAGAGTTCTTCTGTACACGAGGCTCAAATCTCTATACCAGTTGGTTATCTTCCTCTGAATCACTATCCAGATTATATTGAGGCTGTGTCTTTTGGTTTCCTTCACTTTTCTTCAAGGAATCATTTTTCTTTGGCTTTGGCTGGTCTGTGGCCTTCTCAGGTTTTTTCAGTGGTAAGTAATCACATGGCATTAACACCTTTCTGTGAATTACTCTAGTTCTACCTTCGCCATTTTCTGGTCTGATTTCATAGACAGGGCTTTCTTTGCTTTTTCTTTGAACAACTATGTGAACTTTCTCTTCCCAGTAGGATCAAATTTTCCCAGGTCCTCCTCCAGGTAAGTTGCGAACAAGCACTCGACCACCAGGTTGTAAATCATTTCCATGGATTCTTCTATCATAGTATTCTTTTCCTCTTGTTGCTTCTTTGTTGGCTGCTTTGGATGCAATGCGGTAGGCGTCACTCATTTTCTTTTGCCAGTCTGTTACGCAGTCTTGGTACGTTTCTTGCTTTTCTTCAACCGTGCAATTGAACAAAAGGTCAATAGGAAGTCTTGGGGATCTTCCAAACAGTAGGTAATACGGTGAGTATCCGGTAGCCTCACTGCGTGTGCAATTATAAGCATGTACGACTTTTCCCAATGAGTTCTTCCAGTCTGTCTTCTCTTTTTCTGTCAGAGTTCTCAACATGGATAGCAGTGTCCTGTTGAACCTTTCAACTTGGCCATTTCCTTGAGGGTGACATGGTGTGGTATGAGAGCCACGGACTCCAGAGAGTTCTTTCAGCCTTGTCAACATCTGATTCTCAAACTCTTTTCCCATATCATGGTGGATCTTGCTCGGGAACCCAATCTTGAGTGTGAAATCATTAAAGATCTTCTCCGCTACAGTCTTGGCGGCTGTGTTCTTTGTGGCATAGGCCTGTGCGAACCGGGTGTAGTGATCAATGACTACTAGGATGTATTCATATCCTTGTTTACATGTCTCCAAGTGCAGGAAGTCGATGGATACCATTTCAAATGGATAGGTTGTGATAATGGAAGTCAATGGTGCTCTAGTAGACTTATTGGGCTTCTTCTTCTTAAGACATTCACAGACTCTGGTCACGAAGTGTTCCTCATCCTTCTGCATGTGTTGCCAGTAGAATCTGTCTCTAATCAAAGTGAGTGTCCTTTCAACACCGAGGTGTCGCATTTCTTGATGTAATTCTTTGAATACGAGTGGGTGGTACTCTTTGGGCAGGAAAAGTTGATCTCGTTCCGACGTTTTTCTACGTAACACTCCATCTTCGTTCACATACAGTTTTGGCCATTGTTTCAGTAATGACTGGACATCTGGGTGTTCTGTCTTTTGGACTTCGTTTCCTGGACGCTGATTTTTTTGATTTGTATTTTAGAACTCTTCCAATGATGGGGTCTTTTTCTTGGGACTTTCGAATCTGCTCCGTATTAGAGATGTGCACTGATTTTTATTTTTTTTCGGTTCGTTTCATTCGGATTTTGTAACTTCGTTTCGGCTCGTTTCAGACGATTTTCTTTTCGGCTCGTTTCGTTTCAGCATTTATCGTATCGACTTTTTTTTCGTGATATCGGAAATTTTCGTGTTTTTCAGAACGTCTGTTCTCCTCGTTTCGAAGTGTCTATTCCTTTTGACTGAGAGTTACTAATGGTATTTCGGATCCGATATTTCTGTCGATACGGTAATTCTGACGATTCTATCGTTTTTTTTATTAAATAAAGATCCATTATCTTATGAATATGCATTGCACAACTTTATTTAATCATATTAAAATGGTATGAAAGGAACAAAAATGAACAAAACTATTTAAAAACCAAAAACTGACCCAAATGGTCTAACTTTAAAAATAAAAACCAGAATAAAAGTTTTTATGTATTCAAAAATTTTTTATTTTGAAATATGGCATCATACAAATAAACGTAGAGTTAGGGCCTCGCAGGGCCGCACATAGTCATCTGCAATAACTCAGCATAAAGAAAATAAAGAAAAACACTATATGGACATCTATAAAGTCATCAAAGAGTAGCAATAGGACAGCAAACAAAAAAAACATCCCCAAGTGGGGGTCTCATCTATAGATAAGCAACAAAACTTCTGATAAGTCGCACAGAGAAATATTAGAGTCAGGTAGCAATAACTAAGCATCAGAAATTATTATTCAAAGAATCCTCAACCAATAGCGCAAAGAGTGAGGGGGTAAAAGGGAAAAAATAAGGGGGGGGGGGACCGGGGGAGGTGAGAGGATGGCGGAGGCCAGAACCGTGCCAGCCCTGGCAAGGTCCCGTGGGCCGAAAAGACCACGTGGATGCCATGGGGAGTAATTGGCACCTGGCCCGGGTACTTGGGGACGACACCGGACACTAGGCCACAGCTGTGCCCTCCAAGGGCTCCCTAATACGCCATCAGAAAAAAAAAAAAAAAAAAGGAAAAAAAGAGAAAAAAAATTGCATGTGAGGGTGACAATAAAGATATACTCATATAATTAGGAAAGTCTCAGCAAATGTCAGTTATAACTCGGCGGAAAATTGCGTAAAGAAGGGGGGGGGACAAAAACGATCAAGCAAAGTCCCATCAGCCGGTATCACGGAAAGGAATTTCTCGAACTACAGGCAGAGCATCTTCAAACAGGCCTGGGTTCGCAGCATGCGTAGGCCCCACCGCAGGGGGCAATACTCTCAGCTCCCGCATCAGCCAGGTCGCGTAATGGTCACCGTCGCCAGCATCCCTGTTGACGGTCTCGTGCAGCACCGGTATAAAGAATGGGGCGAGAGAACCAGATCGCGGCCGATTCATGGCCAGCAAGCGGGGGTATCCCATCTCCTCCAGGCATCGATCTAGTGCCCCAGACTCCAACATCGCCTCGTCCGAGGTCACTCTGTCCCGCAATCTGCAGCTTCTTGGCACACATTCAGGATGACTCGGCAGCGGCGTCTCCGCGACCGACAAGGCCGCAGAAGACAGATGGAACTTCGGGGAGTCTCCACCACTCCGCGCGGCAGCAGGACCGTCCGAGGCCACCTCTCTGCACTCCCACTCGACGTGCCGCCCCGCAGCAGCGACATCAGGTGAGTAGGTCTCAGCAGGGCACATCGTAGCGCTTTCCACCTCCCGGTTCATCCTCAGTACCTCCATCAATTGGCGCCATTCGCCACGTGTAAGCGGGCTCTCTGGATCCCCAGGCATCAATGCGAGGCATGCCTCAAGGCCCTCCAGCACGGCTCCCAGAGTCCTGTCAGGGGGGGCATGCCAGCCGCCGCCCGCCCGTTCCGCCCTTACCATCTCCGCTGTGGATCCAGCAGCAGCAACCGGAGGATGGGGGCCCTCCATCCCCACGTCTCGCCGCCGCCCGCAACCCTGGCAAGAGGGCCGAAGGAGGGTCAGAACGTTCAGGCGCCGAAAACCAGGCCCCAAGATGGCCGCCGTCAGGTCGCGCTCTGCAGGCCTTGAAGGCTCGAAGCGGGGAGTCTCTGGTCCGGGGAGGGGGACAAAACGGTCCCCGGACAGCACTGATCCGATGGCCAGCCACCCCGAACCTTTGAAGAAAAAATGTCCTCGTTAAAAGTCAGCTGGAGGTTCTCTATGGCAGCAAACGCGCGGAGCTCCAACCGAGCACGTCTGCCTCCGTTGGTAGCCGGCCACGCCCCCCGAATAAAAGTTTTTAAAACAGAAAAAAAGCTGAACAAAATTATCAGAAACGAAAAAAAAAAAAGATTTAAAACGAAAAAAAAAAGTTAACAGCACAACGCACACTGTGTGGAACAAGTGCCTCTCTGCGCGATATAATTAATGCAGTATTGTTGCAATATTGTTCCTGTTTCAATTATAATGTGAGCAATGATGCTGCACTAACAATTTTTGTATGGGTTGCGTTTGTTAAAAATCGTGTAATTTTCCCCAGAAAAAATATATGTAACAAGTCCCCCATCTCTAATTTTTTTAACAAGCGCAACTCATACAAAATATAACTGTAAACGCTCGCATGTTAAAATGTGAAAAAAAACAGGTTACACCTTGTAAATTATTGAAAATTAAAATTTTATTGCATTTTAAGTTATAATACACAGACAGGATACATATACATATAACACAGACGTATACATTAATTATACCGCAGAGAGGCGCTTCCCGGCAGTGTGCATATTCATATGCTGCATTAGTTATCCCCGCAGAGAGGCGCTTGTTCCCCGCAGTGTGCGTATTCATATGCTGCGTTAATTATACAGCGCAGAGAGGCGCTTGTTCCCCGCAGTGTGCGTATACATATGCTGCATTAATTATACCGCGCAGAGAGGCGCTTGTTCCCCGCAGTGTGGTATTCACATGCTGCGTTAATTATACCGCGCAGAGAGGCGCTTGTTCCCTGCAGTGTGTGCGTATTCATATGCTGCATTAATTATACCGTGCAGAGAGGCGCTTGTTCCCCGCAGTGTGTGCGTATTCATATGCTGCGTTAATTATACAGCGCAGAGAGGCGCTTGTTCCCCGCAGTGTGTGTATTCATATGCTGCATTAATTATACCGCGCAGAGAGGCGCTTGTTCCCCGCAGTGTGGTATTCACATGCTGCGTTAATTATACTGCGCAGAGAGGCGCTTGTTCCCCGCAGTGTGTGCGTATTCATATGCTGCATTAATTATACCGCGCAGAGAGGCGCTTGTTCCCCGCAGTGTGCGTATTCACATGCTGCATTAATTATACAGCGCAGAGAGCCGCTTGTTCCCCGCAGTGTGCGTATTCATATGCTGCATTAATTATACCGCGCAGAGAGGCTCTTCCCTGCAGTGTGCAGATTCAAATGCTGCATTTTTTTTTTCATTTTAAATCATTTTATTTGTTGTTGGTTTTTTGTTCAGCTTTTTTTCCGTTTTAAAACCTGTTGTTTTCTTTAAAGTTAGACCACTTGGGTATTTTATTTTTGCGTTTTTTAAATCGTTTTGTTAATTTTTGTTCCTTTCATACCATTTTAATATGATTAAAGTTGTGCAATGCATATTCATAAGAAAAAAAGATCTTTATTTAATAAAAAAAGATAGAATCGGCAGAATTGCCGTAACGACAGAAATATCGAATCATTGGAAACGATACGGAATTACGGAATCAGCAATGGAACCGAAAAATACGATGTCCGAAATGGAACCAAAATCACGAATGGAACGAAAATGACTTGCGATTTTACACATTTCACGTCCATACGAAAACACAAAAATCTTTTCATTACGGATCGAAAATCTTTTCGGATCGGATGTTTTCAGATCCGATCTGATTCGGAAATTCGGCCGAATCCGAAGCCACGAATCAGACTGATTCGGGAAAAATACGAATCGGTCCGAATCGAAACGCACATCCCTACTCCGTATTCAAGGGACTAGTAGCTGTACTAGGGGTTGCATGTTGTACCAGTTCCAGTGCACTTGTGAAAACTGTTTCTATCCCCGGGACGATTCTTCCAACTCTACAGATATTCCCAGTATTGAAGAGCTGATGATATCCTGTTTGATTTCTTCGGTACATTGATTCATGCAGTCGTTTATCTCTAGCGGCATTCGGGATAGACCATCTGCATCTGCATTTGACTTGCCTGGACGGTATCGAATAGGGAAGTTAAAATCTGTAAGTTCTGCTACCCACCGGTGACCTGTGGCATTCAATTTGGCTGTAGTGAGGATATAGGTGAGAGGGTTGTTGTTCGTATACACCACGAATGAGGTGTGGTACAGATAGTCCCTGAATCTCTCACAAATGGCCCATTTCAATGCCAGGAATTCTAATTTCCCAGAATGCATGTGGTAATTCCCTGTCCCTCAGTGCTGGATCTAGGCAACTCACAGCTCAGTGTCAGCTATCCCCCCCCCCAGCAGCAGCTCCTGCACCACGTGACCACATGCAGTCACATGAGTTGTGATGTCATCAGAGTGCATCCATTCCTCCCCCCTGTAATGTGTTGCATGGAAAGTGTGTGTGACTGGGAGAAGCTGAGACAGTGCAGCTAATGTTTGGCCCTGTCCCCTTACTCCTGGCTCCATGAGGCTGCTCACACCCCCATGTGACTGGAGAGGCCACACACAGGAGTAGTAGAGACAGAGCTGGTGTCCTGGGAGAGGAGGCTCAGGTATGTGTGGGCGCCATGTTCCACATGATATTTATTGCATGGAAAGCTGTCTCTTGTCATTGTGGGACAGTCATGGCACAGCCCTCATAACCGCGTAGCTCCATTACAGTCGCCGCGCAGGGAGGAGCTCTGGCGTCACTTTACACATGGGGAAATTTCACCTGGCTGAGGATCATGGGGAGTTACAGTGCACGGCTCCTCGCAGGCAGATCCCCACTAACCCTATCCAATCCACAAATTTGCCCTGGCGCTATAAAGCGGCGCTGTAATGACTGTATGAACGCCACGTCCTCCCGGCCTCTATAAAGCGGCGCTGTAATGACTCTGTATGAACGCCGTGTCCTCTCGGCCTCTATAAAGCGGCGCTGTAATGACTGGATGCTGCGTCCTCCCGGCCTCTATAAAACGACGCTGTAATGACTGAACGCCGCACACACATTATTAATGAAGTAAGGTTATACGGGTCGTGTAAATCATAATATTATTCAAAGTCTCCTCAGTTTCCAATATAAGAAGTTGGTCTTGTGTGATAGGGGGATTTATTCCTCACATAGGAGTCCCTCTCTTCCTGCTTAGACCATAGCAGCATGCAGGGCCGGCGCTGCCGCTAGGCCAGCTAGGCGGGCGCCTAGAGCACAGTGCCCCCCTAGGGCGCAGCCGGCCCAACCAATTAAAAAAAAAAAAATTGGCCGCGGGGCAGCCTGGGGCGGCCGCGCGCTGCAGCCAGCCCCAATACGTGCCGACGTCAAGGAGACGGAGGCGTGGACTTGTTGCGTCCTGCACCAAGTCCACGCCTCCGTCTCCTTGACAGCGACGCCAGCACGTATTGGGACTGGTGGTGGAGGAAGACGGCGCTGGAGCGGCAGATACCCATATGTGAGCATGGGGGCAAATACCCCATGTGTGAGCCTGGGGGCAAATATCCATGTGTGAGCCTGGGGGCAGATATCCATGTGTGAGCCTGGGGGCAGATATCCGTGTGTGAGCCTGGGGGCAGATACCCGTGTGTGAGCCTGGGGGCAAACATATCCCGTGTGTGAGCCTGGGGCAAATATATCCCGTGTGTGAGCCTGGGGTCAAATATATCCCGTGTGTGAGCCTGGGGTCATATATATCCCGTGTGTGAGCCTGGGGTCATATATATCCCGTGTGTGAGCCTGGGGGCAAATATATCCCGTGTGTGAGCCTGGGGTCAAATATATCCCGTGTGTGAGCCTGGGGTCAAATATATACCGTGTGTGAGCCTGTGGCAAATATATACCGTGTGTGAGCCTTAGGGCAAATATATCCTGTGTGTGAGCCTGGGGGCAAATATATCCCGTGTGTGAGCCTGGGGGCAAATATATCCCATGTGTGAGCCTGGGGTCATATATATCCCGTGTGTGAGCCTGGGGGCAAATATATCCTGTGTGTGAACCTGGGGCAAATGTATCCTGTGTGTGAGCCTGGGGGCAAATATAATCCGTGTGTGAGCCTGGGGTCAAATATATCCCTTGTGTGAGCCTGGGGGCAAATATATCCCGTGTGTGAGCCTGGGGGCAAATATATCCCGTGTGTGAGCCTGGGGCAAATATATTCCGTTTGTGAGCCTGAGTGCAAATATATCCCATGTGTGAGCCTGTGACAGATATCCATGTGTGAGCTGGGGCAATATATCCATGCCATGTGTGAGCTGGGGGCAATATCTCCATGTAAGAGCTGGGGGCAATATATCCCATGTGTGAGGCTGGGGGCAATATATCCCATGTGTGAGCCTGGGGCAGATATCCCATGTGTGAGCCTGGGGCAGATATCCCATGTGTGAGCCTGGGGCAGATATCCCATGTGTGAGCCTGGGGCAGATATCCCATGTGTGAGCCTGGGGCAGATATCCCATGTGTGAGCCTGGGGCAGATATCCCATGTGTGAGCCTGGGGCAGATATCCCATGTGTGAGCCTGGGACAGATATCCCAGTGTGAGCTGGGGCAATATATCCATGCCATGTGTTAGCTGGGACAATATCTCCATGTGTGAGCTGGAGGCAATATCTCCATGTAAGAGCTGGGGGAAATATATCCCATGTACGAGCCTGGGGCAGATATCCCATGTGTGAGCCTGGGGCAGATATCCCATGTGTGAGCTTGGGGCAGATATCCCATGTATGAGCCTGAGGCAGATATCCCGTGTGTGAGCCTGGGGCAGATATCCCATGTGTGAGCCTGGGGCAGATATCCCATGTTTGAGCCTGGGGCAGATATCCCATGTGTGAGCCTGGGGCAGATATCCCATGTGTGAGCCTGGGGCAGATATCCCATGTGTGAGCCTGGGGCAGATATCCCATGTGTGAGCCTGGGGCAGATATCCCATGTTTGAGCCTGGGGCAGATATCCCATGTTTGAGCCTGGGGCAGATATCCCATGTGTGAGCCTGGGGCAGATGTCCCATGTGTGAGCCTGGGGCAGATGTCCCATGTGTGAGCCTGGGGCAGTTGTCCCATGTGTGAGCCTGGGGCAGATGTCCCATGTGTGAGCCTGGGGCAGATGTCCCATGTGTGAGCCTGGGGCAGATATCCCATGTGTGAGCCTGGGGCAGATATCCCATGTGTGAGCCTGGGGCAGATATCCCATGTGTGAGACTGGGGCAGATATCCCATGTGTGAGCTGGGGGCAATATCTCCATGTGTGAGCTGGGGGCAATATCTCCATGTGTGAGCTGGGGGCAATATCTCCATGTGTGAGCTGGGGGCAATATACCCATGTAAGAGCTGGGGGCAAATATACCCATGTAAGAGCTGGGGGCAAATATACCCATGTGAGCTTTCTTTTTTGGGGGGGGGGTGCAAGTAGCTGGTCTTGCCTAGGGCGCAAAATAGTCTAGCAGCATGGTCAGACCATATCCACTGATGGATGCAGCTTCCTGGAGCAGCGGAATAAGAGGTTGACTAATAAAAATAACATAGAATAGACGGAGGAATAGAAAGTTTTTGCCTGCGGGATGAGAAACCCTCCAGGTATTCTGGAGATTGTGATAGTAAAGGTGGTCTTGTAGACCTTTTCATGGTCAAGGGAGACTGGGAAGATGTTGCTCGACCAGTTCTGTACATAGAGGAGTCCATCACAGTGTTAAAGTCTCGCCACTAAAATAATAAATGTCTGTGACCACGAAATAAGAGAATTTTTCTAAATAGTTATGTTGCTGCTTCTTTGAAGTGAAAACATTAATAAGGAGTTTATTGTCTCTGATAGAACCTTCCAAAATAAGAGAAATCTCCAATCTGGGTCATTTTATAAATGTTCATCCCGATTCCTGACCCTGAAGCCAAAATAGATAGCCCTCTCGAGGATGAAGTATACATGCAGGGTTATTCACAACGAGCCGATCTTGCCCCGAAATTGCACCGAACAGTGAATTTCCCCGTATGGTGCAATTTCGTGGCTATTCGCAAAGCAGGCAGTTTGCCAAATTTTGGCTAATTGCCAGCGAAACACAGTGCCTGTTCGACGGCATTGAACTCTCCTTAGAGAAGCAATAGTTAATCTATTCAGAGAACGGCAGTGCAATGCCCTGATGTTCGGTGGTTTCATTCAGCAGGTTTAATCGGGCGAATCCCATAGGTTTCAATGTAAATAATATTCACGATTTTATCCAGTATCCTTTTTTTTGTATTTAATATTTTATTCAGAAAATGCAGCAGTCAGACAACAAGCAACGTAAATGTGCATAGACATCAGACAAGAAACAGTCATGTCGGGAGCACAAAGGGCATAGAAGAAAGAATAATATATATATATTAGGGATGCACCGATACCCTTTTTTTAGGACCGAGTATGTGTACCGATACTTTTTTTCGAGTACTCACCGATACCGAGTACCGATACTTTTTTTATGTCACGTGATGCTTTTCAATAAATAATTTAGGCTTTTGCTGAAAGCCTGTCCTGTTTAAGTTAATATTGCAATGTATGGCTAGACACCCCATTTACCCACTGCCTGCACACACCCTGACCACACACAGACACCAGATATACACATACTGGTCTGGTGTCTGTTGGCTATACATGTATCTGATGCCTATGGGGTAATATATATATATATATTTTTACATACACACTCTGAGGGCATGTGTGTATACACACACTGTTGTCTGGTGTCTTTTAGGTATGCATGTGGGGTATAATATATATATATATGTTGTGGTAGAGGACAAAAAGCGAGATAAAAAGCCTCCACGCTATAATTAGTTTGTTTAGTATTGCAGAAGCCACTTGCACATCATAGCAATTCAAAGAATTGCATCCCAGTGCTCCTGTGCCACACTCCATGTGCAGCAAGGAACTCTAGGATATGCAAATGACCCCTGTCTCGCTTTTATGCATCCTGGGTCTGTTATTACACAGAGCCCTAAAATCAATGCTATGCCATACTATGGCTTTCTAGCAGAGATAAGGTTATATATACTAGACATGTGCATTCGTTTTAGTACTAAAACGATTTAGTCAGAATTTTGGGATAATTTAGTTTTAGTATGACTCAAGAGAAACGAAACTGCTCAGTACAAAAAACGAAAGAAACTAAAATAAAATGCACTACATTTTAGTTTCAGTCCTTTTTGTGATATTACATTGATGAGTGAAGGAGACCAGCAATGAAGAGTGCAACATCGCAACATCCGAAGATCTGCACCCTCCACATGCCAATGCAGTAGGATGTTCTATACAGAGAGGGGCATTAATTAATGCAGGAGGATGTTCTATACATTATACAGAGAGGGGTATTACTGCAGGAAGATGTTATATACATTATACAGAGAAAGGTATAAATTGAGGAGGATGTTCTATACAGAGAGGGACATTAATTGATTCAGGAGGATGTTCTATATATTATACAGAAAGGGGTATTAATTAATGCAGGTGGATGTTCTAAACATTATACAGAGAGGATACTTTTTTTCAGCCCTTTAAATCCAGTGGCTGTGAGCGCTGAGATCGGCTGCTTGTTACATTATCTCTCAGTACAATGTATCAGGCTCAGTTGTTACAGTAACTGACTGAAACAGTGCTCAGAGTTTCAGTAAAACAAGGAAATAATATTGTTCTAACCTCTTATATCTAAAAATATTATTTACTAGTTTTACTGAAACTCTGAGCGCTGTGATGAGCAGCAGTCAGTTACTGTAACAGCTTTGCCTGACACGGGGCAATATTACAATGTTGGTGCTAACTTAACCAGAGCTGTTGTAAACTGAAAACCTCCATAGGGTATAATGGCTCTGGGAAGTTTACAACAGCTCTGGTTATGTTAGCACCAACTATGTAATATGGCCCACATTGTGCTGAGAGTGAGAGATAATGTAACAAGTAGCGATCTCAGCCCTCTGAGGAGCCACTACAATAGTAATTGTATCCATTGGATTTCGGATGAATGAAATTAGTTTTCATACTAAAGAACTGAAAACGAATTTCTTTAGTAACTAAATAAATTGCATTTTAGGACTAATCCATTAGTTCAAAACTAAATTTTGTGCTGTGCACATGTCTAATATATACACACACACTTACTTCTGACCTCAGTATGTGTAATATATATATACACACATAGGCCCATTTCAGGGTGTGTGTGTGTGTGTGTGTGTGTTACCCACACTGGCCATTTTAGACCTCAGTGTGTAATATATACACACATACATTGGCCCATTTTAGACCTCAGTGTGTGTGTGTATATGTAATATATATAGAAACATAGAAACATAGAAAAATGTCGGCAGATAAGAACCTTTTCGGCCCATCTAGTCGCCCAATTACATGGATACTTTACCTGGATTTATCTTTTGTTTAGGATAGCCTTATGCCTATCCCATGCCTGCTTAAATTCAATTACTGTTTTGGCCTCTACCACTTCAACTGGAAGGCTGTTCCATGTATCCACCACCCTCTCAGTAAAATAATGCTTTCTGATGTTACTTTTAAACCTTTGCCCCTCTAATCTAAGACTATGTCCTCTTGTTTTGCTACTTTGTTTCCTTTTAAATATACTCCCTTCCTCTACCTTGTGGATTTCCTTTACGTATTTAAATGTTTCTATCATATCTCCTCTGTCTCGTCTTTTTTCCAAGCTGTACATGTTAAGATCATTAAGCCTTTCCTGGTAACTTTTCTCCTTCAAGCCGTACACCATTTTAGTAGCCCTTCTCTGAACTCTCTCTAAGATGTCTATATCCTTCTGGAGATACGGTCTCCAGGACTGCACACAGTACTCCAAGTGAGGTCTCACCAGTGCTCTGTACAGTGGCATGAGCAATTCCCTTTTCCTACTGCTAATACCTCTCCCTACACAACCAAGCATTCTGCTAGCATTTCCTGTTGCTCTATTACATTGACTACTTACCCTTAGATCCTCTGCAATAATAACCCCTAAATCCCTTTCCTCAGATGTTGAGGTTAGGACTGTATCAAATATTCTATATTCAGCCCTTGGGTTTTTACGTCCCAGGTGCATTATCTTGCACTTATCCACGTTAAAACTCAATTGCCACAGTTCCGACCATTTTTTTAGTTTACCTAAATCATTTGTCATTTGGCTGATCCCTCCAGGAACGTCAACCCTGTTGCAAATCTTTGTGTCATCAGCAAAAAGACATACTTTTCCATTAATACCTTCTGCAATATCACTAATAAAAATATTAAATAGAATGGGTCCAAGTACTGACCCCTGAGGTACCCCACTGGTAACAAGACCTTGCGCCGAATAAACTCCATTTACCACAACCCTCTGTTGCCTGTCACTCAGCCACTGCCTAATTCATTCAACAATATTGGAATCCAAGCTCAAAGATTGCAATTTATTGATAAGCCTTCTATGCGGAACAGTATCAAAAGCCTTACTGAAATCTAAATAAGCAATGTCTACTGCACCACCTGTGTCTATTATTTTTGTTACCCAATCAAAAAAATCAATAAGATTAGTTTGGCATGATCTCCCTGAGGTAAACCCATGTTGTTTCTGATCCTGTAATCTATGTGTTTGAAAGTCTAAGGTCTGAAAGTGTGTGTGTGTGTATGTAATATATATACACATACACACATTGGCCCATTTTAGACCTCTGAAAGTGTGTATGTGTATATATATATTACACATACACACACACACTGAGGTCTAAAATGGGCCAATGTGTGTACGTGTATATATATTACATACACACACACACACTTTCAGACCCCAGACCAGACGTGGGGCGGCTGTCCGAATGCTCTATCGGCATTCGGACAGGCCCCTGCTGCTCACCGCGTACATAGTTACCTTCCACGAGTGCTGCCGGCAGTCTTCGCGAGTCTGCTCGTTGGAAAGCCCCCAGCCGCGATCTCGCGGGAGTTCGCGAGATCGAGGCTGGGGGCTTTCCAACAAGCGGACGCACGGATACTTTGCCGGCGGCGCTCGTGGAAGGGGACTATGAATAGAGCATTCGGACAGCCACCCCAGCCCCTCAGATGCTGGCTTCTGACTGGAGCTATCTTCCTTGGTTTTGCCAAGGCCTTTGACACAGTAGACTGTAATGATGTGTATGCTTCATGTTATGTATTAAGTGTATTATAGTTATACCTAGTTCATTCTGCATGTTAAGAAACAGTTAACAGTCATGTGATCAGGGGGCGGGGAGTGGCAGTCATTGTAAGATGGATGCTGCTGAGTAAAGTCTGTTCTTGTCAATCAGGGAACATATCATAAAATTGGTCAAAATGGAGGGAGCTGATAGAACTTGTGTTTGCAGGCCCAGATGCAGACAAATGGACTGATCAACAAAAAGCAGCTCATTTCCTGATATGTGTGTGACAAAAAGGACGTGATGTGTGCAGAGCGTGGCAAGAATGTGGGGATATCACTGCAGAGGACAAGTGAAAAACAGAGGTACTGTTTGCAAAGTTTGAAGCGTATTGCAACCCCAGGAAAAACTCCACAGTGCAAAGGAAAGTGTTCTATGAGAGGAATCAGTGTACAGGGGAATCTGTGGATGAATGGGTGACACAGCTGCGCTTGCTCGCCAAAGACTGTGCTTTTCTTGATGCTGGAGATATGATTAAAGACCGTATTGTGATGGGCAGTAAGTTTAAAGAAGTTCAGGAAAAGCTGCTGCAGAAAGAAGATTTAAATCTAGAGAAAGCCATAAGGATTGCTAGAGCATATGAAATGTCAAGAAAAGACATGCAGGTCCTGGGAGGAACACAGCACCAGATCAATGCTAAAGAAAATCAAAGCAGCAGATACTGGCAAGAAAGAAGACACAAAGGGATCAAAAGCAAGTACGTCACTGGGAAAAATAACACACCAGCAACCTGTGACTATTGTGGAAACATGCACAATAAAGAGGCTGTGTGTCCTGCAAGGTGGCAGACATGCAATAAATGAAAGAAAAAGGGACATTTTGCCAGGGTATGTAATGGGTTTTCACACACTACAAAGACACAAATACGGGCTGTACATGCCATAGAGAATAAGGACGTCAATGCAGGGTCAGACTCAGATTGTACATCGCTATACAGTTGTGTTCAAAATTATTCAACCCCCAATGCTGTAAAGGGTTTTAGGGAATTTAGTGTACATTTGTAATTGTATTCAGAATGAAATCCTACAAAGACTTTTTAAAGAACCATATGCAACTAAAATGACATCAATTGGTTTTGTAATACAGTAGTAAATGTTTCTTTTGTGAATTCTTCATTGACACAATTATTCAACCCCTTAAAGACTACCACTCTGAAGAACAGAGGTTCATTCAAGTGTTTTCAATCAGGTATTGAAAACACCTGTGGATGTCACGGAGCAGCAATAAAGCATAATAAGCACCAATTAGGCAGCTTTAAAATGACTGTGATACTCAGCTCCTTCTACTTCTAGACATTTACTGGTGTGGTTACAAACATGGTGAAGTCAAGAGAATGGTCCAGGAAGACAAGAGAAGAGGTGATTACTCTTCACAGGAAAGGCAATGGCTATAAGAAGATTGCAAAGATGTTAAACATACCAAGAGAGACCATAGGAAGCATCATTCGCAAATTCAAGGCAAAGGGCACTGTTGAAACGCTACCTGGTCGTGGCAGAAAGAAGATGCTGACTTCGACTGCTGTGCGCTACCTGAAGCGTAGAGTGGAGAAAAGTCTCCATGTGACTGCTGAGGAACTGAGAAAAGATTTGTCAGATGTGGGTACTGAAGTTTCAGCTCAGACAATACGGCGCACACTGCGTAATGAAGGCCTCCATGCCAGAACTCCCAGGCGCACCCCCTTGCTGTCTCCAAAGAATAAGAAGAGTCGACTGCAGTATGCCAAAAGTCATGTGGACAAACCACAGAAGTTTTGGGATAGTGTTCTGTGGACTGATGAAACAAAATTAGAACTGTTTGGGCCCATGGATCAATGCTATGTTTGGAGGAGGAAGAACAAGGCCTATGAAGAAAAGAACACCTTGCCTACTGTGAAGCATGGCGGGGGGTCAATCATGCTTTGGGGCTGTTTTGCTTCTGCAGGTACAGGGAAGCTTCAGCGTGTGCAAGGTACCATGAATTCTCTTCAGTACCAGGAGATATTGGATGACAATGTGATGCAGTCCGTCACAAACCTGAGGCTTGGGAGACGTTGGACCTTTCAACAGGACAATGATCCCAAGCATACCTCCAAGTCCACTAGAGCATGGTTGCAGATTAAAGGCTGGAACATTTTGGAGTGGCCATCGCAGTCACCTGACTTAAATCCGATTGAGAACCTTTGGTGGGACTTAAAGAAAGCAGTTGCAGTGCGCAAGCCTAAGAATGTGACTGAACTGGAGGCTTTTGCCCATGATGAATGGGTGAAGATACCCGTAGATCGCTGCAAGACACTTGTGTCAAGCTATGCTTTCATGTTTAAAAGCTGTTATAACTGTAAAAGGATGTTGTACTAAGTACTAAGATTGAATGTCACTTGGGGGTTGAATAAAACTGATAATGATGTGAGCACAGAAAGACATTTGTGGTTATTTCATTATAAATGTTATGTTATATTTGTCTGACCTACACGTGCCTCTTTGATTTAATTGTAAGCAAGATGACTGAATGATCAAAATCTATGTCAAACTGGCCAAAACACTCAATTTCAGTGGGGGTTGAATAATTTTGAACACAACTGTACCTTGCAGCAGTACAGAAATCACATCAGTTTGCAGATGAAGCTAATGTAACCTTACAGCTAGGGGCTGACAAAACGCCAGTCAAATTTAAAATAGACACAGGAGCACAAGTGAATTGTGTGCCAAGCCACGTATACCTGGAATACCTCAGGAATGAATGCCCTCTGGAAACTCAGGACCTAACGAAACTGATGGGATATGGTGGCGAGACGCTTAAAGTAATGGGTCGCTGTAATGTCATATGTTCTCACAAGGTATCTGAACAACTTTTACAACTATTTGTGATCGACACACAAGCCCCAGCAGTATTAGGTCTAAAAACAAGTAAAGAGATTGGTCTTGTACAGATTATAATGACTGTGGATGGTGGGCACAGCGGTTTGTCAAAGGATGACATTAAGCGTGAGTACTGTGATCTATTCCAGGGCCTAGGGTGCCTCCCGGGGATCAGCCGTATACGTATACAAAAGGGTGCACAGCCTGTCATTCACGCACCAAGGAAAATACCTCTAACTCTGGAGAATAAAGTGCGAGAAGAACTAACTAGGATGGAGAAGCTGGGAGTAGTAAAAAGGGTCACAGAACCGTCAGAATGGGTCAGTTCTATGGTCGTGGTGGATAAGAAAAACACAGGTGCAATCCGTATTTGCATTGACCCACGTGATTTGAACAAAGTAATAATGAGAGAACACTACAATCTCCCCACCATTGAAAAAATAGCCCACAAGCTTGTAGGGGCAACAGTGTTTAGTGTACTGGATGCTCAGTGTGGTTACTGGCAATTGCGTCTTGATGAAGCCAGCAGTTATCTGACCACTTTCAACTCTCCTTTTGGGCGATGGCGATTCAGAAGGGTACCTTTCGGCATAGCGTCTGCACAGGAGATATTTCAAAAGAAATCACATGAATTGATTGATGGTCTACATGGCATGGAAGTAATAATTGATGATTTGTTGATCTATGGAAAGGATCGTATAGAAAATGCTAAAAACCTCACTGCTTTACTCCAACGATGTCGTGAGAAAAATCTGAAACTCAATCCAAACAAAATGCAAATTGGAATAGACGAAGTTACATATTTTGGACACATACTAACCAAAGAGGGTTTGAAGCCTGATCCAAAGAAGATAACAGCAGTTATTAATATGAAGGCCCCAACTTCCAGTTAGGAACTGGAGACGTCTTTGGGCATTTTCAACTATCTATCCAAATTCTCCCAAGGTCTTGCACAGCAGACAGCACCATTACGTGCTTTGCTACACAAGGATGCTATGTGGTCTTGGGATGCAAACATGGAGAAGACTTTTGACAATGTGAAAAAAGTGATCACTAAACATCCAGGGCCAATACTAAAATATTTTGACGTAAACTGTGACTCTACGCTTCAGGTGGACGCATCTCAGTTTGGGTTAGGTGCTGTACTGATTCAACAAGGACATCCTGTGGCATATGCTTCACGTGCGCTGACTACAACACAAGCCAACTATGCTCAGATTGAGAAGGAGATGTTGGCCATTGTGAATGGATGCGAGAAATTTCACCAGTACATATATGGGAGACCTGTGGTTGTGGAAACAGACCACAAGCCATTGGAATACCTCTTGCAGAAGCCGCTCTCTTCTGTACCTCCACGCTTGCAGAGGATGATTATGAAATTACAGCGATACGATCTCACGGTGAAATATAAGCCTGGAAAGGAAATTCCAATGGCTGACA
This sequence comes from Leptobrachium leishanense, assembly GCA_009667805.1. NCBI lineage: Eukaryota > Metazoa > Chordata > Amphibia > Anura > Megophryidae > Leptobrachium > Leptobrachium leishanense. Next base: position 148,187,154 of record CM019068.1, on the reverse strand, counting down.
CATTGTCTAGGGTGTTTCCAGATGGTCATGAAGCCAGAGATGAACCTGACTTGGAAGAACAGGTACATACGGTACTAGTGAATATTCCAATATCTGATGTACGACTGGAGATGATACGACAAGATACCAAGCAGGATAAAGTACTAGAAAAACTCATACGTGTCATGTGCAATGCGGCCGCGTCACAGCCCTGCGACCGGACCCACCGCTGGGTAAGTATTGCAGCCCGCCAGAGGGAAACGCTGGCCAAATGCTTTTCATGCATGCGGCCAGCTTCCCCAGCCCTGCGGATACCGGCAAGCCAGCCCTGGCTTCCGGTATCAGGGGAACGTATCGGGCCATTTGCATGAGTACCAAGTACTCGTGCAAACGGCAGTATCGGTGCATCCCTAATATTTTGCATGTCTTTTTTTATGTGATATTGGCACTGTGTAAAGTTTTATTTTTGTCTTTTGCCATTAAAACTTTGCAACTTAGTTCTGTCTTTGCTCTAGATGATTCATGTTCTCGTGTAAGCTTTGGTCAGCGTTACTGCAGAATCTACTATTTGGGAGATATTGCAGCTGTATATGGTTAGTCTAAAACAAAACATGTGCTCTTTCCCCAAATAGCAAGCAACAGAGGTGGTATAATGTTTGAAAAAGACCTTGCAGATCTCAGGTTCGTCCCCTCCAAAGGACGTGCATAAAATGAATGAAGATGTATATAGATCTGCAAGATCGGCATAGAACTAGTTAAATCCAACTGGAGAGGGGGGGATTTCATTAAAACTTTAGCCCTTAAAGAAAGTAGGTGGATTTTTGAAATGGGCACCTGGTCAGAAGGAGGTCTTAATTTAGAAATAGATGTTTTAAACTGTTTATAATATCCTTTTATCGTTTCACGTTTTCTTTTTCTTCACTGTTTTATACTGTATCAGCGATTAGTTTTATGTATTGGTTATTCTTGTGTTTTTGTAATTGAGCCCTTCTTTCTCTCATCCATGTTTCAATGTGGTATGGCGGTGTCCCCCCAACATTATTGTGGGTGGATTGTGGGACTGAATATTTGTTCCATATTAATGGCCGATCGGATGATGTGGGACAACCTTTTTTGGCCAGAAGCACTGCACAGGAAGTCCCACGCCTGCACTAAGATGGCGGAGAATAGGAAATATTGAGAAGGTCATTTCCTGCCTGCATCAAGATGATGGAGAACAGGAAATGAGTCATCGCGAGCCTCCAGGATACCGGAAACCGGAAGTATCTACACCGGAGATGGGGGTGCACCACTGGAGAGGGAGTGCACCTCATTTAAAGACGGGGACTATAAAGGAAGGAGGGCTATGTTTGTATTTTATCCCTGATGAAGTTGGCTTAGTACTAACGAAACACGTTGGATATATTGTTTAATAAAACCCTTTTAATTCTAATTACCCTGTCATTGATTCACCTCTTTTCACGAGTGGACCCTCGAATTCCCGGTGTGGAAGCTGCAGGAAACATAGAGTCCAGTGGAGGAATTCACGTATGGCGATATCCAGGGTTTTCTAGAAGTACCCGTAGGAGGGATAACGTTACATGCGATTAACCAATTGATATCTTGTGAGTGCGATTTAGCAGGGGCATAGCATGCCACACCACTGCTATAACAGTTTAATGCTATGATTTTTCTTTTGTATATGGTTAGTCGCCTGGATTGGAGTGCTATACAGTTACAGGGGTTTTGAAAGTGCCCTATTACTTTCATGGTGGCAGCCTATAGTCAGGAGGGTGTGTATGGTTTTAGGGGGGATAGGTTGGCATAACTTGGGTGGGGACCTGATAGGGAAGTAGAGATAGTAAGTTCAGAGGCTTAGAGCGGATAACCCCTTGCACATCCTCCTTCTGCACGTGACGACTGGGCAGATAGCGGGTGGTCCTCACAGCCATTCTACAAGGCCTAGCAAGTCCGACACGATTATTGGGGACTGCTGCTGCATGTCTCGTGCAAAGACGAAGTACAAGGTATTCAGTATTGGCCACCCTTTCTGGGTGATAGCCGTCTGATTTGCATATGGACCATTCATCCCTGTAATGGCACAATCAAGCTAAAACCTTGCGAGACCTGAGCGATCCCCACCATTAGAGCTGACCACTAGTGCCGAAGGTTCGACCTCAGGACCCTCGCAAACGCCCCGAAGCTGACAGGGGAGGGGGAAAGACCCTCGCACACAGCCAGCTCCAGATTCGGACTCATAGAGTCCGATACCGTAGCTGAAGGAGGGTGCCGCCGCTGCCGACGGGGCCCCGTCGACCCGGGTTCCCATTGCGGCAGCATGGGTGTAATGCCCTGATGGCAGCCCTGGTAAAGTTACTAAAGAAGGTCAGCGGAAAATTGGAATTACCTAACATTGGGGCAGAACCTGCCCGAAAATGGGTCTCTTGGAGCAAGGTGACGGACGTCCGCGAGGATCTCAGGTCTCTCAGAAGTCGGGTTCACTTTTCCGGAATATTGAGGCCTCGTACACTGAGGCAGCGCATCTGTAACTCCTGGGGAGTAAACAAAGAGACCGTGCGCGACATATTGGGCAAGCAGCGCTATGCAAATGCTGTATTCCTATATCAGAGTCAAATACTGAAGGGCTGGGGAGATTACAGACACAAAAAGGGAAATTGTGTGTTAGAGCGGGGGTAATCGGTGCAAAGAGAAATATAATCAATAGATAAGGAGGAAGGAGAAGAAAGTGACAATCAGAAAAGAAGAGATGAATGAATATACTGTATCTCAAGCAAATTGTTCCGAATAACGTAGTGATCAGACAAGATAGTAAAGACCACAGAGAAGAAGGCACAAAGTGCACCCGTAGCGGGTTCTCCCTCTACTACTGGGATCAAGTCCGAGTAGAGGGGTCCACCAATGGGAACGTTTGCACTAAACCTCGTGGGGTGTACATAATGTAGTTAATTATCAGATAAACACTACAAAAGAAACGTCAGGGAGAGGGGGAGATAACTATACACAATATTAATCAGCAGTTCCAACGAACTACCTGACCCATTCCACCGATATTACGAGCGATAGTTCACCCAGTGACTAAGGCAGGTGAGGACCATGGGGTACCAGGGGGTATCATAGGTTTTAAACGACGTAACGAACCAGGAGAGATATAGGTGATGATAGGTAAGGTGACAACCAAGTCAACTGTATTATACATTCTAGAGCTATATTCATAAAAAGTAAGGAGGCAGAGTGGGGGATCATGTTGGGGGGGTACCGTATCAGGTAAGTTATATGGGGCGACCTATGATGCAGAAGCGGAAGAGAAAAAATAAAAATACATTTTTTAAAAAAGGTAAATATCAATGAAACCTATGGGGGAGCGTAACAATAATATTGGGTGCCAAATCTAAGAACTTCGAGAAGAGATTGCATATCTATTACTTTTGGCCACTGAATAGACCCTAATCTAATCCCGCAATCTTCGTAAATCCCATCTCCCCCCGGATTCTTCAGACTTATCTCGGATTGCCCCCAGAGTTTGGTGCTATATAAGAAAACATAGCTCTATATAAATAGTATGAATTTTCAGGAACTCAGCTAATTAACCATTCAAAACAGATACTATGAACATTACTCAGCCCTCGGAACCATCAAATCTGCATCCCGGAATGTCTATGTCCCACAGAACCATGAGTCCATGTTCTTTCACTCCAATTAGGCGCAATTTGAGGCATGTCAGGGAGGACTGGAGACCGACCATGCGCATCTTCTGGTATGTGTCATGTAGGCTTCGTAAAGGTGCAGCCGAAACAAAGTGTGAAGATAAATTCGGAACGAAAAGTTGGCCAGTAATTCAGGACGAATCATCCCCCTACCAGTCTGTTGGTATCTCCTTCTCTACGCTATTCAAATTCGTATAGGAAGGCTCAGTCATTAAGAGATGGAATTGGTTGTGTGAAGACAAGTGGTGGGGTTTCACTTGCACGGTCCCTCCTTGGGGAGCGTTGTGTGCGCGGCAGGCCGTTTAGAGGTAATGCCGGAGAAGCCTGCGAGGGAGAGCGCTCCCAGTCCGTGATCTCCAGGTCCGGTAGTCCCATTGCCATTAGGAAGGATGTTACGTCCATTGGTGAACGAATAGTATAAATTAGATTGTTCTTGCGTGCATTCATGAAAATGGGAACCCCCAGCAATAGGGAATGTTCGCCTCCTGTAGTGATCTGGTGATGGGACGTAGTGCGCGCCGAGCTGATAGTGTATGGGGAGAGAGATCCTGAAATAATTCAAAGGTCTCTCCAGCAAATTTCCACTGTCTGTGGGTGTGGGCACTCTGCAATATCACCTCCTTGAGGGTGAAATCAGGTAAGTGACAAATTATATCCCTCGGAGGTGCTGAGACATTCGGGGGCCGGGGTCTGAGAGCTCGGTGCGCTCTGTCAATGGCGGCACGTGGTAAGGGGGGGCCATCTAAGACGTGTGCGAAGGCGCTGAGGAGAAAGGCCTTAACCTCCGTGATGTCTTCACCCACCCCTCTCACCCTTATGTTATTTCTCCTCGACCTGTTCTCTAAATCGTCCAGCCGGCGATGTAGATCCGAGTATCGCTGTTCTGCTGCTGGGTCTTTGTTGTGGGGGCAGGGCTGTAAAGTTGCAGCTCTTTCTTCTAGATGTATAACCCGCTTTACAATGGCGGAAAGATCTGCCCGGACCTCAGCTAACTCCTTTCCGAAGGAAGCCTGCAGCTGATCCATCATTTCTTTGAAATCCGAGCGGGTAGGAAGCTCAGCTCGTGTAGTTAGGTCCGCAATTAAGTTCTCTAAGCGCTGCATTGCCAATTGACCTCCTGTGGATGATGCCTCCGAGAGAGCAGGAGAGGTCGCCATCTTAGGGATGCCTTTCTGTCTAGGCCTCGATTGTGGGGTTGTGAAGTAGACTGACATATCTCTCTCAGGGGTGCCGCTGGTAATCTGGGGGTGTTGTCTGGTAGCCACCAGTAAGCATGTGGAAGCAAGTTTATCAGCAGAGGGGTCAGGAGCTCTTGTATTATACTGCCATCTCCGTCTCCAGCTCGGCCACGCCCCAACAAAAAATTTTTTAAGCATTATTTTAGTTATTTTAAAACTTCTGATCAGCGACACTGGGCTCCCCTTCTTATTCCTCTCCATTACCTCTGAATGTGGATGTCCCAGGGGTTCTTATGGAAGTTGCTTACGTACAAAAGACAAATTGCATATCTATCGCTTGTTTCGGCCACAGGAAGTCCTCCACTTCACACAGCTGTACCAGCCAAATGGGACTGGAGGAGCAGGAGAAGGGGCACTCCATGCAGTGTGACCACTTTAATAAGCTAAAGCGATCAGGGTGCACAGATTGTCCCTTAGTTGGAAGCTGTTTGTCGATGCTGCTCTGGGCTTCATTTCTGCTTCACACAACACCGGGCTGCCTCTAACATGCATAATATTTATCTCCAGTTTCAGGAATACTGCGCTTCCTCTAATCGTTCCCTTCCACAAGAACTGGGCGTCCGGATAAACGGAGATAATGAATAAAGACACAGCCAGGGATCCGCTGACCCAGAAGATCCTGGATCTAACTCTGGAGATGATCTTTCTGCTGACTGGAGAGGTAAGAGATTCTATGAAATTCACATATTACTGATGATATTTAATAACCCTTGAGTTGTCTTGGTTGTGTCATGCTGGCAGCCACATGGCTCTGCTTGGCCTGTTGTCACTTCCACAAACTTCTCTTCCTTTCAAGGATTTGGTAGAGGGAGAAATTACACTTGAAATGGAGGCCCCCACCCCCTTGTTTTCCTCTTCACCACCTCCTGCACCTGGTTCTCCTCTTTGGAGACTCTTTGTTGGCATACCCTGATCAGTCACAACAGGACTTGACAAATCCCAGGTCGCCATTGGTGAATAGAATTTGTGCCCTGGCGCCTGAGCTTTTGTCAACCCATTCACTGTAGGAACAGGCATGAGAAATCTTTATTGCAGTTCTGTGCAGCGTCTGCTCAGCAAATCTGGGCAGCTCCATCTCATGTTGTCGCCGATTGCCAGGGGGCCAGCTTTCCCCACTGCCCCCCCCCCCCCGCCGGCATCACACAAACGGAGACATGAATGCTCAGTACAGCACTCCTTATCTTATGTTACTCTGATAACCTTCTTAGGCTCCTTATGAACTTCGTACATTTCAAACTGTAATAGCCGTGACAGAGGCAGAGACTGGAGACTATCGCTCACTTATTACCATAAAAAATAAATGGCTCCTAACTTTTTTTTTCTGGCTCCTAGATTCAAAGCAAATTTGTCAAGACCTGAGTCACAACATTAATAAACACAACCTGAATGGCTGCACTCACCTCACGTGTCTTTTTTAAGGGGGCTTCTGAGTGGCCGATTGGCATAAAATTAAAGCACGCCATTACAATACAGGCAAAAGATAATAAAATCTCCTAACTAGGTTAAACAAATGATGGAGATTTAGTTACAAGATGTGATCACATATTGCATAAGCCCAGTGTTTTTTTTTCAGCTGGTACGCCGTACCGGCACCTCCCGGCTGAGTCAGCGCCACTATCCAGGGGTGCGGCCCGCACCGGGTGACACCAAGGGCAGGATGACCACATGAGCCTCCCTCAGCTCCGTCGTGGATCATAATGATCCTCCGCCGAGCGGTGAGGCTGGACGCATGCTGTCTCCAGAGTCGCACTGTCACGTTACTCTGTGGCGCTGGGAGGAAGTGATCATAAACATCACTTCCTCCCAGCGCTCTGGTGCACGTACAGTGCAGCCGCTGACGCCGCAGAGGAGAGCAGCAAAGCCGTGGCTCCCAGGCAGGACCCAGATTCAGCCCTGGACTGACCATCGGGCTTACCGGGCCCGAGTCAGCCTGGGGAACACATCTCTATAAGATAATCAGAGGGAGCTGTCCGTCCATCCGGCACCCTCTGATTATGTCACAGGGCGCGCCGCATGTTGATTTCTGCCCCCCCCCCCCTCTGCAGCCGGGTCAGGAATTTGCAAGCCTCCCTTGCCGATCGCCAGGCTGGCAGCTGAATGATAGCAGCAGAGGCACAATATGCAGCGTTTGGGGCCAGCAAGGTCCAGGATCCTGGGCTGTGCATGTATTAGATCTTGGCAGCACTCGTGGGGCTACTCCTCTGTGCCTGCTGGGATGGCTTTTTTTTTTTTTAAACCGAGGAGTCTGCACTGTGTGCAGGGAGAGAGCGGTGACAGAAAGAGCAGCGTGCCATGTGCTGCTGCTACGGACACCCAGGACAGAGCTGCCAGATCCCCACTCCTGTTCAAGAGGTAAGTATATCAGAAGGGGGCATTGTGTGTGTGTGTGTAGCTGTTTTTGGCTGGTTTTAGCAAATACAGTTTTTATTTTAATTTCTATTGATTTTGTTTATTGGGTTTTATACTATATGCTGTTTACAGATCCCCCACAATACTCAGCCAGCCAGATAGTGGCACTGGTGTGTATATATTTGCACAACACTGACGGTGTAAAAATCCATGAAAAAGAAAAATACTGTGTGTTCAATCTGGTACATAATTGATCAAATGAAATAAAAAAAATTAAGTCATATATATATATATTATTTTATATATAAAAATACCTTGGATTTATTAAACATAGTATAACATATATATAAACCACACACACAATCCAATAATTTCAGCATTCATGCTTCCCACGAGTATCCTTTGAGTCTTGTGCCACGGTCCTGTAATCCAGTGTAAATTTATACACTAATCCAAAAACAGGATGCACTGGAGGGTTTCCATAAAATTGCGGTTTATTTAACCAACATTAAAAAAAATGAACGTTTCAGCTCCAGCATGAGCCTTTATCAAAGCCTTTGATAAAGGCTCATGCTGGAGCCGAAACGTCTTCTTTGTTTTTTAATGTGTTGGTTTAATATAGCACAATTTTATGGACGCCCTCCAGTGCATCCCGTTTTGGATTAGTGTATATATGTATATTGAAGTGTCTACAATGTGCACACATGTGCCTGGTCCCTGAAGCTGACAGTTGCCATGGGGATCTGGCTGATATCTGCTAGTGCTGCTGCCTGTGTCTACAGGCTCCTTCTTGTATTTGTCAGAGCGAGGCTGTACTGGTAATAGTTCTGTGCAGTGTGTATGAGCATATCACAGATCTCCCACAGTAATGTTTGGTGTATATGAGCATATCACAGATCTCCCACAGTAATGTTTGGTGTATATGAGCGTATCACAGAGCTCCCACAGTAATGCGCGGTGTGTATGAGCGTATCACAGAGCTCCTACAGTAATGTGTGGTGTGTATGAGCGTATCACAAAGCTCCCACAGTATTGTGCGATGTATATGAGAATATCACAAAGCTCCCACAGTAATGTGTGGTGTGTATGAGAATATCACATAGCTCCACAGCAATAAAACTCACAGTAATATGCGGTGTGTATGAGTGTATCACAAAGCTCCACAGCAATAAAACTCACAGTAATATGGGGTGTGTATGAGCGTATCACAGGGCTCCACAGCAATAAAACTCACAGTAATATGCGGTGTGTAGTATAAAGAAGTGGGCTGTTCAGTCCAAAATGCCCGGGCCTATTTTTTGTCCTGGTCTGGGCCTGCCCAGATTCACCAAAAGGTGAAATAAAAACAGAGGGGTGACATAAAAATTAAAATGATAACGAAATGAAAAGCGAGAGGGAGGGTGAGTGAAGAAAAGAAAGAGGGGGCTGTGTAAAATAAAGAGTGAGGGCTTTAATGAGATGAGTGGGTGGGGGTTAATGAATTTGTGCTGGGGGAATTAATGAATTTGAGCTGGTGGGTTAATGAAATTGATGTGCTGGGGGAATTCATGAAATTGGTGTGCTGGGGGTTTCATTGTTGTGGATTCTGATATTCTTACACACTGCACATTACTGTGAGTTTTAGTGCTACATACCCCCCGGGGGGTGTAGGGGATATATAGTTATGTATGTGAATGTATGGCTGTGTGTGTAAATTCATGTATTTGTCTTTAAACAGGCTGCTATGTGTAAAAGTCTGCATCTGTGTTCTTGTGGCAGTCCGGCATTTCCCCCTTACCCTGCATCCAAAAGGCTGATATTGCTCCTAGAATTGCCACATTATCTGCTGCCTGCACTTCACAAAGTAAGAATGACTTCTAAAAACATTTCCTCTGTCCTTAAAGGTTTAATAAAAGGAGTATTTATTAGGACACGAAAAATAGTCATAATCACCATTTTTCCCTGGCCGTGAGAGTACCCCCACCAATTTTTCCAGAAAAAAAGCACTGCATAAGCCTGTCACAGTGCCAATGTACCTCCTCCTCCTCAGCAGGTCCTACTCTATGCCAACCTAATATCTACTCTTTTGTGATATACTCACATACTTGGAACATGCATGCCTAGCTCTTCTGTGTGACCAGAGAGGCTAGCCTTCACTCCGCCACGAGCATCGATTTAAGCCTCTGGCGCCCATGTCCCTGATGCTGATTTGCCGGCTGTCTTTCTTTGCACCACCTTTGGTAGGTTCTGAGCACTGCAAACCAGGAACACCCTGCAAGACTTGACGTTTTGGATATGCGCTGACCTGGTCGCCTAGCCATCACTATTTCGTCCTTGCCAATACCACTCAGATCTTTTCACTTTTCCATTTTTCCTGCTTCCAACACATGGAATTCAAGAACTGGCTGTTCTCTTGCTGCTTAATATATTCACCACTTGACAGGCGCCATTGTTATAATGCGGTGTCTGATCAGGGTATTGTGTTACATTGCTCTTGTGATATTGAGCTGAACCTGCAAAACACTTCCCTTATCTTACTCTGCTGTTCACTTTGTGAGGCAAAATCTTATAAAGTATATATAAAAACAACCCTGGAGCAGTTTGATACTGAGACCTTTCAAAGAGCAGATCTAGTAGCATCTTAATGTGCCGCTATCATGGGATCTCTTGTATACAGATCTGTGTATTTTCGCTTCTCTCTTTAATTGAAAAAAAGGCAAATATTTGCTTTAAAGATCTTAGACCTGCAGCATGCCACAGGGGAGGGGGTGTCACTGCGAGCATGAGAACCATCCTACAGGACAGTCTTCCACTTGTCAGTGTGCTG